>CM066990.1:30355381-30936236 GCA_033977485.1 Hydrangea macrophylla | reverse complement strand
AAAAAGAGGTTCAATGGTGCATCTACCAATCATTTTTTTTGGTTCATTCCACAAAATAAGTTTCTTACTACTTGGTCCCTTTAAAAGGATGAGTTGTAAACAAATTAAGGTTAAAAAAACCCCACAAAATACAATGCACCACTCGGCTTCTTCTTTTCTCTTTTGGTTAAACCATCTGCCAACAGACATGAACATTCTATGAAAGAAGCTTAGTTTCACTAACTATGAAAGCACATTTATAGACAACACTTCAGCCTTTGTGGCTTCACATTTTCTGTATTTAATTTTGTAGATTCAACTGCATGAACACTCCCTCACAGTCATAAACTCCATTGTTAGAGCTAATTTTTAAAATTTTTCCCCCTCCCCCTTTTTGGTAAAAAGCCCAAATGTTGTTTGGACTCTAGACAGACCGTCTGATGGAGAATCAACAGCCTTGTGTTGTTGTGAGGTCCCTTATAATATGTTGGTATATTTATTTACTTTTACAAATTTTGTCATTGTTATTAAGTTATGTCCTATGACTGCCATATTTACAATTTTGATGTTTACACTCTTGGCTTAAGTTATTGCAAACTTAATGAAATCCTACACAAGTTAGGACTTTCTCCTCCAACTTTTGACATGATTGAACTAGAGGGAAATCGCTTCTGCGCATAGTCATATTAATGGCATAATTGAAGATGAACCAGTTGCGTACAGAGGGTGTTGTTGCGATGAGAAGAAAGAGGTGGAAGAGGATACCGCAAGAACAATAGAATAATTGAAAAAGATTTATAACTGCCACATTGATGACATCAACTTCAAAGACTATCAGCGCGCGCAAGGGAATTTTGAAGACTTGGAAATGCTGTACGAAGACCTTTTAAGAGAATTTCGAGAAATAGAAAACTGAACATGCCCAAATGCAATAGAAGGAACTGGAACACCGACAGTTGACTGCTAAAACATGTTTTTAATCGATATTTGTTATACTGTAATTTGAACCACATTATGTTTTCTTTAGTCACATCCTTGTGAACCTTATGATTACCATTTAATGTCGGAGTCACTAATACATGTTATGTGCTATGATTTATTTGTACAGTTTCAATTCCTAGACATATTTTCTGTTTAAACAAGAAGTTAGTTACCCAATCGTTCAACTACGCTACAACCCGTGCATATCATGGGATATCGACTAGTTATATATATAAAGAACAAAGCAAAATCTCCTTCCACAATGTGCCACTTGGACTCTTTTTTTTTTTTTTTTCTTTTTTTTTTTCCTCACTCTGGCATTTCTTCAATTTTCCATTTTTTTTTTCATTTCTTTCTCAAAGAAAAAAAAAATGAATTCTCTAGTCACATAAATGTCTCACCCTTTTTCGATTCCTTTCACATGCAAAATCACCTAAATGTGCCTTTGCCTCTTCCACTTTCCCTCTCACACAGTTTATAAAACCAGTATATCTCTCACTCTCAAACATAAAATTGATTCCTACATATATACAATTCAAACGTCTCGGTCTTTTGGAGCAGAAAACGTGTTGTACGTGGATGATGGAAGCTGATTTGTGAACTATGAAGTGATGGAAAGAAAGCGACACCATTTTGGTTTTGGTTTTGTTTGGTTTTTTAATAAGTGACTGCCATTTCTAGATAGTTGCACGCATATGCATTGTAGAATTTATCTACACATATGTAGGGATGGACAAATAGTTCAGTTAACCAAACAAACCGAACCAAATTTTCAATTTTAGTTCAGTTATTTCAGTTAAAAATTTTTGTTCGGTTTTCCTCTTGAAATTTACTTGGTTGATTTTAAAGTCTAGATTTTCTAGGTTTGGAACTAATGTTTCTTATGATCTATGTGCCTATGTGTTAAATCGCAAACCTTATATGCTACATGAACCATAAATGCTAAGTTTTCAAGTTACAAGCATGATTAGTTCCCATAGTAGTGAAAACGTGTCTATATGTTTAATGCTCTTGAATTGAAAGCTTGAGTATGTTGATGTCCTTAGTTCTTTGAAAGTTATGAGTTAATGATATATTATTGAGAAACATAACTGTTATTATGTTACTTTACAATTCATAGACATGGTTAATAGATATCGTCATTTTCATGCATAGACATGAACATGTCACACAAATAATTTTGGGAAAAGGACCTCCTTGTGTGGACCTGTCGGAATTTAAAAAAGGGAAGATCTCCATGTGGGGGACTTTCAAGTTTTGATATGAGAAAAACCTCCACGTGTGGGAAAATTTGTAATAAAAGGCCTACGGGTGAGTTTTAACTTTGTTTCGACAAAATCATAGTATTGCATTACACTTTTAGAGTTATACGCGAATTACTGGGCCGTTGTGCTCAGGGAACTATGTAAACCCCTTTTTCAGGTTAGATTGGATTAGCAAGGCTGGGTATGACTACTCAAGGAGTCCAAGGTTGAAGGCTCCGTTTGTGGAGTTTGATTAGAAAATGTAATACTTAGCGTTTTAACATTTCAAAACTATGTAATTTTGGAGCCGTTGTTGTAGTCTCAATTCATATATTGGGTTCATGTTAAGAAGTTGTGAGAGTTGTATGACTTGAAGAATTTATTTGGGCACGTATTAGCCCTTTTCGAAGTTAAACGTTTGGTTTGTAAAACTTAAAGGACTTGAGACATTTCAATCTCTCTTGTTAATATTCATGCACTGAGTATGTTTTTGAACTAATGTTTAACACGTTGAAATAGGTTTAGATCATTTGGAGATTTTTATAAACGTTAGAATCATGTTAGGATTGAGTTGTGGAAGTTACACTCTCAACCTTTTTGTGCAAAACAGAGTTTTAGGTGTTTTTCACTAATAAATTCAAGTCAGGTCAGGTCAGGTCCCTTTCGACCGGTCAAAAGGGGCATCTCGACCGGTCGAAAACCCATCTGCCAGTAAATAATGCTTTGTAAGGAAATAGTGTACAGTTCACTGCATAGTGCCTTCACTACATGCTAATTCCATTCATGTCATTTAAGTAAATCATTTCTCCCTTCCATTTATTATTTTACTTAAGTCATTAATGTAATTAACGAAATACCCTCTATTTGAATTCAATAAAAATACTTAAAAAAATCCAATTCCTTATAGAAAAAAAGTCAACTTTCCCTCAGGAGGCAAAATTATCGTTTTTCTCACAGTTTATGATATTGGAGCATCTTTTTCACTAGGTTCCTTTCCTTTTAAAAGTTCTTAAAAATCATATTTGATATATGAGAATCTGGATGAACTATTCGCGGGACTATTAAACTCTTGAATCGAAAATTTCATATTTGACCATACTTAGCTGTTTTGACCATTCTGGGTCAACGGTTGACTTTTCTGTACTTATTTAAAATTCTCGTCAGACTTTCAATTACTTCTTCCTCTATGGATTGGTCTACCTAAGATCATCAGATTCTTTTAAAAAAAGTTTGAAAGAAAGTTGTAATTTTATTATATATATATCCGCACCAACGCCTTGTTTGGAATGCGGGGCGTTACAGAAAGAATATTGAGTGTCCTTTATTCATAAAAGTATATGAATGGGGGGTTTACTGGTAATTTTCTATTGAATAATTTGGTATTTGTTTAGCTGTTATTTGGATTAAACATCCGTTTAGACTTCAGAATGTTCCAAGAATTATTTATTCTTCACCAAACTAACACAATATTGGTATTTGTATAACTCAGGAAATAAGAGTGACATTGAGTCCGAATGAAATCATATTTTAAGCATTTTTAGAACAGGTGTTGAGACTCTCATCTTGATCTCCAACTTGTAATAGTATTTTAAGCATTTTCATAGAATATTGCTTTGTTTGTTTGTTTTGTGAAATTCATTTGGTTTCAGGATGGACATGTTTCTCGCTGTACGCAGGGCCGATCGTGATAATTTGGTGGCCCTAGGTGAACATTGGGGGGGGGGGGGGGGGGGGGGGGGTGGCGGGTGTTTTTCTCAAAAATCATACAAGTTGGTTTGGGGCACTGTCCTGCAGTGGAATATTTTGGATCTATTTATTGCATATGATAAATTTTGATGTTTTCTCCACAATTCCTTTGTGATCCGAACGGATTCACACTATCACTTTTTTATTTGGTATCACTTACTATGATTTATAATAGGAGTAATGGTAGGGGTATAACTCATTCTTACAATTCATTGACAAGTTACAACCATCTCTATCTCTCTCCTAAGGCACTAGCCATCTCTATCTCTCTCCTATCTCTCTCCTAAGGAGAGAGATAAAGATGGTTGTAAATGAGTTGTAAGAATGAGTTGTACCCCTAACATACCTTACCATACCTTGTAAGAGTAATGCCACGATTCCCTACAAATGTGGCAACGGGCCACATACAATAATTGTGGAGTACTGTTATGGTTCCAAATTTTGTACCCCAAATGTGGGTCCCAACACATGTGGCAGTGAGACCACCTTCAAAAATGACTGTACCACTTCAACAACGTGCAATGAAAATCAAGTAAACCCCCTACCACATCTGTTAGGAATCATATTTTTGGATACAAATTTGAAAAGTATAGAATTACTCATAATTATGGGACCAAAAATTTTATCTAATCTCGTTGGGAACAAAATTTGCGATCTATGACATTACCGAATTTAGAAAATTTCAACAAATGTAATCTAATTCGGGTTGGTCTAAACTAGAAAGTGAGGAAAAATGTTGGGTTAGATATTTAATTTGGTCTAGATAATAAAAGGGCTAATACATTACGTATAACAAATTTTCAATATTTGGGTGAACTTGATTACAATTGTACCAATATATACATATGAAACTTTTATTCTGGGTTCTATTTATATTTATGAGGCCTTAGACGGTCGCCTCGCCGGCCTACACCCATGGCCGGCCCTGGCTGTAAGCTTTGGGCCCATTTGGCATCCGCTTTTGCTTTTACGATTCAATTGCTAAAAATTATTTAGCCAAAAGCTGGCAAATTGAATTTTTGAATAATCCCCAAAATTTGCAATTGACACATTTTTAGATGGTTCAATCCCAAAAGTTGATTGTGAAATATTTTTATTATTGCTTTTGAAGTTCCAAAATCACTTTAACTCAAGCTGTTTTCAATAAACCACCAGAAAACTTCAACTCGATATTAGACACAAAAGAATATTTGAGGGAAAAGGTATTTTTTTTTTTTTTGCTGGAAAGGGAAAAGATAATTGAAATGGGGATGAGCTAAGAGGTGGTCTATGACACGGAACATGGTAAAATTGTATGCATTAGAATTTCGAGCGTCTCCAGATGTATTGTTTTTGGCTACCTACTATAGCCAAATACTATTTTAGCGATTATTCTTTAATCTTGAATTCCAACGATACTCTTCATTCTAACTAGTCTTCTCACATTATATTTTTTGGGGGTTGAAATTTGTGCCAATTAAAATTGGAATAAGATCGAACGATTTGAAATTTTGAGAGAGAATATACAGGGACAGATCCAGGAATCTAATCTAGGGGGCAAAGATATAGAATTTTTTTATTTTTATTTTATTTTTTATTTTGCGTTTATTAATATATTTTTGATAATGAGATAAATATATAAGGAGAGATAAATAAAACTATTTAAATCAACAAAGTATGGAGCAATTAAACAAAAAAATCTAACGGGGGGTAATGTGTTCGGGGGGGAGTTATTGTCTATCGTTGGCCTCTATGGTAGGAATAGGTTAGCCGAAAGATGGTTATCGGTTGGCGAGTATGCATACTTAATGTGTATTTTCGAATAATACTAGCATAATTAAGCATTTTTTTTCCCTCTAAATCTACCGCCCCCCTAGATCTATCCTCAAGAATATAGATAGCCATTGAGCATCTACAACAAACTAATTATTTTAACTTTTCAGTCAAAATAGATAGTCAGAAGGAGATTTACAACCATACAACAAGAAGCAAAATGTTTTAAGGTTAGTAGTTTTTTTTTTCCTCACCCGATTTGCCTTGGGCTCGGTCTTATTGATTTGGGGCCATTTGCAAATTTTACTTTGGTGGTTGCGATCGCGATCGCGATTGCAATTACCAGCCGCGTTATATTGATTTATGGGCAGTTTGGCAGATTTTATTGTGGTGATTGCCAACTGCAATCATGGTTTCGCCAGCCACACTACGGCAATTCGAAACCACGTTTAACGGGTTCTTACTTATTAAGCTCTTCCAAACTTCCTCCTGTACATAGAGTCTCACTTGCCATATGAGTTGGTCTACAACAGTAATGATACTGGCCCACTGATCATTGTTTTACTCTGTGTGTGTGTGTGTGTGTGTGTGTGTGAGAGAGAGAGAGAGAGAGAGAGAGAGAGAGAGAGAGGAGCTATAACGATTTTGTTAACATGCATTTTGTGCTTTCCTAACAGCATGAGGTTTGTGCTTTCTTGTTAAATTTGTGATCTCCACTTACAAAGTCTATATATAGTTTGACTAGTCTTTTGAATGCAATAGTGCTCTGAAGCCTCTCTTTTGTGGCAGCAAGTTCATATTAATCCAACATTTCAGAAAACCAATTTTCTCTTACACACAAAATAAACGTCTACCGGCTCTGAGTTGTATGTGAGAATTGGAGGATACTAAACAAATTGGTAATAAGTTTACTGCAGTTTGTTTAGTTTCCTCCAATATCTCATCTCCAACTCCAGAACTTTGATAGAACGTAGTAGAGACAATGCCTATTCAAGTCGTAAGTGAGAATTGGAGGATACTAAACAAACCGACACTAAATTCTATGCGACTTGTTTAGTTTCCTCCAATTTCTCATTTCCGACTTCAGAATTTATGGAAGTTAATGCTCGTGTTCAAGTTATACAAGAGAATTGGAGAAATACCAAACAAATTCGTTGCTACATCTTGCGAAATTTGTTTGTTTGTTTTTTTTTTTTTTATCCCCAATATCTTATCTCTCGACTTTTGGTGCTAATTAACAGTACGACGTGGGTTCAAGTTGTATGTGAGAGTTGGAGAATACTAAACAAATTAGTAACTTATAAGTGCAGATTTGTTTAGCTTCCTCCAATATCTCATTTCCAACAGCAGGACAAATTGAAGGCACAGATATCTCATGAAGGTAAGACAAATGCCATATTTCAATAGCTTTTTTCACTTTTCTAATTTTAATTATGCTTTTTTGAACCATGGGACATGAACATCAAATTGTACCCTATGGAGTTAATACAACCAAGGAAAAGACTTGGGTATTTTTCTTACTATTTTGAACTGTATTTGATCCACGTGTACAAGTTTGTCTATGTCGCAAATATGCAACACATGGGTTATAAAAAGTATCCGAGGAAAAGTAATGAAGTGATTAGGGTTAGAACAAGTGTTCTTCTATAACCAACAGCTGGATAAAGAAATCGACTGGGACAAGAGTACAACTCTATAAACTTAAAAAAAAAAATTAAATAAATAATAAATTTGTGGAACTTATCTTGAGAACCAGTTCTAAATGTGCTTATCCAAAAACTAAAGTGGCCTTCCATTAACAACACTTAAGACACATGAAATATAAAAATTGAAAAGTAAAATGCTATGAATCCTAAATTTGACGAATCTAGATGACAAACGATTTGGCAGTGAGTCGCATCCAAACAAAGTGAGACCACATAAAATGAAGACTGCTTAAATTTCATTTTATGTGGTTGATTGCGTTCCCACTGCCGCCACATCATATGGGATCCGTAGCATCATTCTATACGAAGCTTTTGAGTTGAGGAAAAAATTCTAACAGAGTGGCCTTCTCGACATGGTTAAGCCCTCATATTTTCCTATAGTAACACCGTCATTCTTAAACCAAAGAAAAGGAAAATAAAGAAAATTTTAAATACCTCTTAAAGATGTAACAATATGAATTCAAACCTCAAAAACCAGGCCCATTGACTGGAATTCAAAACCGTTATATTTTCACAGAAATTAAAAAAGAGACGGAGGAGAAGAAAAAAAAAAAACCGAATTCAAAACAAAAGAAAATTTTCAGTCAGAACAAAGACAGTGTAAATTAACTCATTGTATGTAAAAAGTGTATCGTATACCGCATCAAAGAGAAAGGTGCAAAGTATGAACTCGCTTTTTTTTTTTCGTTAATGCTCGAAAAGAACTTTTCTATGCATCCTCTTTCTATGCATCCTCTTCTTTCTCTACCAATATCTTCTTGCACGCTTCATAGCACATGAACGAAATCCCGGCAGCAGGTACCAACTTCATGCAGCTAGGTCCAAGTCCTTTATACAAGCCTTCAATACCTTCCCGTTCAAGAATACTCGAGAGCGCATGAAGCACGTTCTTGTACACTTGTCTTCCGCTGACAGCCCCTACTTGCATTTGCTTGCGGGCCACCTCAAGTGGGAAAGTTGCCGTACTTGAAAAAGCCCCGGCCGCAGATCCGATCAAAAGGGTTTCGATGTTTCCGATGTTGTCCGTCTTCAAAAAATTTCGGTAAGCTTTTCTTAGTGTGTCGTATGCAAAGTAATTCGTAGCCGCATAAGGAATTACTCCAATAAGACTAGGGGTGAGACCTCTATATAGCTCTCCGGGTCCCCCCTCTTGCAATATTTTAATGAACGCGTCAAAAAGACCGTCGTAGACACCTCTCTGCATATTCAACAGAACACACCAAGGATGACAGGTAATTGTTATACCAATATCTGGGGTATGTTTGGAATTAAATCTTCAGCATGCATTTTCGCTTATTTAATTACATTATCCTCTTCATTTTTAACTTATTTTTGAAAGCTGGTTTTAAGTTGGAGACTGTTTTATATAGACGAGGACACGAAATGAGGGATGACAGACCATGCTCCTCAACTTGTTCGGCAAGCTCCTCAACTTGTTCGGCAAATAAGTCATACTTGTATGTTTCTATCTCCATCTCTACCCTTCTTTTTTCCCTATCTCTATACAATATGTAAATTATGTCACTATTGATGTATGTTAAGTCACCCCAGTTGTTCCAAAAGCTTAAGCTATAGAGAAGGGGCACAACAATGTATGTCAAGCTCTAAAAATACGTACTCCCAGAAAAAAAGATACCCCAGTTGTTCCAAAAGCTTAAGCTATAGAGAATGGGCCCAACAATGTATGTCAAGCTCTAAAAATATGTACTCCCCGAAAAAAAGTTGCTTCGGTTCCAAACGCAGCGCTGTTACAAGTAAAATTTTCTACAGCAGAGTCAGATGGGGGATTGTACCTGTATGGTTAGCCTAGTCTTGAGTAACTCAAGTGGATATGTGACCAGAGTAGAGCTAACTCCAGCACACGCCCCTGCAACTAGTGAGGCAGGGATAGGGATTTTTGGCTGTTCCCCGGATTTGTGTGACAAGTTCTTGTTCACCGTATCGTAAGCAAATAGCTGCAAAAGATTAAAAAACAGGTAATATCAGATTGCATTTTCAAAAAGGCCAGTGTTAAATATGTAAAGGTGGATTAATTAAATCTCGAGAATTTTTTTTAAGACTAATGTCTTGATCACTAAACCAAAGATGATTCTATTTAATTCTTTTGTGAAACAGGCATTGTATGTCGAACAAAAGTACTGCAGCCACGCTATCAGAATATGTTGCATTTTATTTCCATATGAATGCTGATGGATCAATTAATAGTATTAGGCACTGTTTGGGAAACCAGCGATTGCACCACAATTGGCAAGTCTTTCCCAAACAGGGCCTTAAATTTAGACATCAATAAGGAAAGCAACTCCACCTTGTTTCCCTCCTCTCCTCTTCATTCTCCTCTCTTTCCAATCCACACAGGTCAAAATTTAGCAGTAGACAATTTTATCCAAAAAATAAACAAAATAAAAATAAAACCACCGATCAGCAAGGAACTAAGTTCAACATCATGTACACTTGCCATCGATATGCTTTTATTCTTAAAGACTTGAACCGTTGCAACTATTTGAATTACAGATCCCAAAGGTAAACAACTTCAATCTAGCACAAGTGATGTGTTGCTAAGATAGATGAATATTGAAAGTGAAGTGAAAGATAAATATGAAAGCTGACAGTACTGATCAGATCTCTATGCACTTTTAGTTTTGATGGAGCAATCTTGATGCCCTGAAGACAAAAAAAGGCCTCCACGATATATCCCAGAGAGAGAGAGAGAGAGAGAGAGAGAGAGAGAGAGAGAGTCCACACATAAAAAGGTGAAAATGAATCTACTGATGGACAAGAAAACATGGTAGAACTTGTGCCAGGTACCAGAGGAAAAGTGTTACTCCACTCTCCAAGAATTTTGAAAGTATGTTTCTAATATATTTACATGAATGTATTGAATTCCTATGGAAAAATATTCTCATTAGGGATTGTAACATTAACATCTGGCATGTAAAATGACACCTCGTTTTTTTTTTTGGAGCAATATATAGTGGAGATGTGATGTGTAGAATAAGCAACTACCATCCATGTAAGGAAGTCACTTCAATTTGGGTGATGTGTCCATGTTGGTCACCTTTGGACACGCAAAAAAGTGTAACTTTTTTTTTTTTTTTTTTTTTTTTTTTTACTTTTTTTACATCGGACACATGCCGGACATGTGTCGAACACACGACTGACATGGCCGGACACGGGAGTGGACGTAGCTCCTTTGTAAATGTTTTTAAGACTTCTAACATTACAAACTTAATAAAATAGAGTGGGAGATAAGTAAAGGGGTTAATTGAAAATCTAGGAAATGGGAAGAGACACGACACTGGATATTGCATAATTTTCGAGAAAAATAAAATTCTATTCGTCGTATCCTAGCCGTGTCCGTGTCCTATATTTTTAGGATTTACCTGTTGCCCTATCCGTGCCCCGTGTTGGTGCTACATAGACTACCATTACCACCATTAAACATATATGCAAAAACCGAAAAAATAAAAAATTACCAATCAAAGATGAGGCTTAAAAATGTTTGTAGCAAGCAGACATAAAATAAATTCGACAAAGCTTCAAGTCTGGGCTTGAAATGGCTGAATGAGAACAAGTATGAGCTGTGAACCTTGAGCGAGGACAAATTCCAGAGAATTTTTCACATTGAACTGAAGCAAAATGGATGAGGTGGTATTTATGTAATCAGCTTTTTGAGCCAGAAGATGGGTTTCTGAACGAAAAAAAATACGAAACTAACTATGATATACAAGATGTTAGCAAAAAAAAAAAAAAACTATGATATACAAGACAAAATACATAGTATTAATGGAACCCATCTTAAAAGTGAGCAGGACTGAATCTGAATGATAGTAGCAGCAGTCTTGGAAATACAGTCAGAGAAACCATTTAACTGGTTTGTCTATGTCCAACCAAGATTGGTATACTGAACCAGTTGGGAAGAGAAAAATATTCCACCTACGTGGATTTTGTAAAAGCCTGGTTGGGAATTCTTAAAATAGGATATCCCTGGTTCAGAGACTTCAGTCCCAGTCTCACTTATTATTTTTTTTTCTTTCTTTAGAACCAAGGTTATATTGGCTTGACAAAGAACCATTAAGGATGATATTAGACTGATGCACAAGAAATAGACACTTAAAACCGGTTCACTTATGATTCAAAACACTAGTTCTTTGCCTTACCAAAGAGCCCCTAAGATAGAGGGGAAAAATCAAAATTTAAATGTTCAAAATGAAACTATGCGTTATGATTAAAGACTGTCAAGATTAAATATAAACCAAAAAAGAGCTGAGACAGGTTTTCTGGTGTTGAGTTGAGTTGGCATATCATATGCGTACTTTGGACAAGCTAAGATACTTCAGCTCATAAGTTGGGACATAGAGGAAAATCAAAACAAACCACTTTTGGCTCAAATTTAGGAATAAAATTTTCAATTGATAAAAGAATGGATTTCAGGCCTCTCCAGAAATTCAGCTTCTCAGTCTAGAAATCTTGTAAAAGAATAATCTTGAAGCAACACTCCAAAAGTTTCTCTACGGACCGGGAGTACTAAAAGTCAACATAATGGCAATATGTTAAACGTCAAAGAGGGCACATGCATAGCCTTAAAGGACATTCATCATTCTTTGGTTTCCAATTGGCCGAATTTTTAGGAGGCTGACATAAAGTAACACTCTCAGCAAATAATTCCAGACAACAAGAAATGGGAAAGAAGGCAACGCCTGAAGAGCCCTTCCCATTTGTGATTAAGTGTCTGCGTAAAGATAACGTCTTGAAGAAAATCGGGCACTTTTTATTAAATTAGTTCGGTAGTAATGGGAAAGAAGACAAGGCCTTAAGAGCCCTTCCCATTTGTGATTAAGTGTCTGCGTAAAGAGAGTAATGTCTTGGAAGTAAATTGCACAAAAGCTTGAAAGGAAGGTAACACTTTTCGTTAAATTAGTGCAGTGGTAAAGATAGAAATACCAACACACAATGCAACAAACAATTATCAAGAAATCTATCAAAAGAAGAGAAACATGTAATGCAGAGTTCAGCAAGTCAGCCATCTCAAGCTCAGAATCACACAATCATCGATGTGAAAAACAAACAGCAGTCAGCAGTTGATAACAGGAAATGAGCTTGTAAACAAGAATTAAAGTGAACTGGAGTTACTGGACCCATGGTTCAACGCATCATCCGCGACCGAGAGATCTCCATACCGCCGGCCACCAGACCATTGTACAAAAATATAGCAAGAGAATATTCTCTCTTTTGTATCATGATGTTGGTGAAATAAGAACACGAAAAATATTGATTAGATTGTATCTATTTCAATTTATTTCAGAGTCTATAGTTTTGCACAGTACAAAGTGATTAACATTGACTAAGTCAATCAAAACAGAAAGGATATAAAGAATGACAGATTTAATACCACTATAGGATTGTTCGGCAGAAAGCCATTAAATTTTTGTTACCCAAAAAATCCTGTCCACCAGTGTTCACTGGTAACTATTATGAAATGGAGAGGATGATATAGACTTGTATACTGAAAATAGGAAACATCAAATGGTACTCGAGTAGTTTTCTCTAAAAAAGCTCGAGGGAGAGACAAGGTGACCTTTCCTGGCTTGTTAATCCTTGTAATGGAGCCAAGTGGAATATTTTTAGGACTGTCAAGAAATTTGGGGTGAAAGTAAAGGATGCCCATTGGTTTCCTCTTCTAAGGCGAAATTGGTTTAGCCCTCAACTGTTGAGATACATAAGAGAACATTGTCTGGATAAAACAAACAATAACCATCTAAAAGAGGTAGAAATAACAGCATTATTCACTATTCCAAGTTTCCAACCTAGCTGCTGAGAGGTTAGCCAAACTTTGGAGAAAATCATGGGAAAAGGTGGTCAGGTACATCTTGTTTTTCTTGTAGGAGATGCTTATGAGGTGAAAATTTTGTACAACGCCCTCGTGTGGGAATGTTCCCCTTTAAGTGCCCGTTTGGAATAGTTTTTCAAGGCCAACAATCACTTAGCTATGACCACTTGGATTATCTTTTTCATGGTTTTTAAAAATCTGATTATTCCTTTTTAAAGCTAAAAACAGATTTTTAAAAAAGCACCAAATTGTAGCTTATAAAAAAATTCTCTTATTCCAAAAAGTGATGTTTCAAAGCTAACCAAAACGGACTCTTAAGAAACTATGTAGCATGGCCCATGGGTACTTCATTTAGGACCCCGTACCCGTACCGGACACCGACACGTGTTGGACACGCCAGGTACTTACCCGACACTCCAAAAAACGTGTCCACTTATTTAATTCAACTTTCTCTCTATGTGTATGTCTAGAACATGACACGGGTATGGCACAGATACGTGTGGACACGGCACGCGTACAGCACCGTGGCTTTTTTGTAGATGATTTTTGCCCTTTTTAGGATTGTGGTTTTGTACCCTGTTTTAGGATGAATCTTTTCTTTTCTTGTTTTGGACTTGTGGTTTTTATGATTGGTAGTGATAGTGATGATGTAATGATGTTTAATTATAACAATCTTGTTATGCTTATGGTCCTTGTGAATGGTTTTATGGTAACACAATCTTGCTATGTACGGATTTATAATGCTGATCATTATTGGTAAAACAATCTTGTTATAATACTTATGGTTCTTCTTATGTGACTATTTGGACTTGTTTATTTTATTAGTATTTATTATATAATTAATTAAAAATAACATTTTATTCTTCGTATCCTAGCCGTACCCGTACCCATACCCAACATTTTTAGGATTTGTCATACCCCGGTACTCCTATCGTGTCCATACCCGAACCCAACATTTTTAGGATTTCTTATGGGATTGCAAGAGAACTACGGAGTACGTCGTTTTCTCCTCAGAGTGTTTTGGGTAGTAGCGAGCTTAGGGTAGCGAGTTGGTAGGAAAAGACGAAGGTCAAGCAAGATTAGGAGGTAGCATCCTTTCGCCATATCTGGTGCATTTAGAGAGAAACGGGCGCAAACACCTTTTTAACAAAGTCGTGGACGCGAGACAATTCTGAGAAATTGAATATTGATGGGAAAATGAAAGAAGAAAGAAGTAAGAATAGAAAAAGAACCCTCGGTATCCCTGTACCTCGGGCACCCTAGGTATCCCTGTACCTAGAGCTTGCAAGAACTTGAAGGCATCCCTGTGCAATCAAATATCATAATTTTTGTCATGATCAACTAATACAAGAGTGCATCACCTTATTTATAGAGAGAAAAGTCTCCTAACCCAAGAAAACTTCCTAAAGATAATATCTCCTAAAAGATAAACTTCTTATTAAAACTTATTCTATAAATCTGAAACTTCCTAAGATAATTACTTCCTAGAAATAAAGATTCATATTTAATGGAAGTAAAAATAAAATAACTAATTGCAATTGCCTCCCGGGTCAAATACGAGAATCACAAAATCACCCTTTGGTTCTCCATCATGTCGAGTTGCCAATATCCAAGTTGATGGCATTGATGTTGGATGTCTCGCTATTTTGGATTTCAAAGAAATTCACCAATTCATTACAATCTTTTGCAGATTTATGACCCAGTAACATTTTGTATACGTAGAAGAGTTTTGCTAGCTTTTTTATATTTCATGTATACATCTTTGCCACCTACCTTCACTCCCCCCCTCACCAAGAGTTCAGAATTTAATATTTGACATTTTTACTTAAGAAAAGAAGTTGAACGGAAGAGAAAAAAAAAAAACTATTGCTAGCTAAAGGTTACCAGAGGTAATAGAAAAATAGCTTCACATTGTTTCTGCACGTCCTGCCTAATCCATTATAACAGAAGACTGAGAACAGATTGAAGTGTATTTTTTCAAAGAATGACAATTGGAGCAATAATCCTCCTTTCTTTTACTCTTTTTCCGCTACAAACCAATCACAATGCGAGAATGTATGACACGTGACAGGTAACAGAAAAAAGGCTCAAAAATTAGGAACTCTTCCTATGCTAATCAGTAGTATTTACAAAAAGTAAAATAAAATGCATATATGTTAACAAGAGGGCTTAATGTGAAGCACTTGCACATACAAAGCACTAATTCTGCAAATGATTTCCTAAAGCTCCATTTGGATTGAGAGAAGTGTGAGATAAGAGCAGGGAAGAGAATCTCGTTAAAAGAAAAAGAATACTAATTAGGGTTCTCTCCGCCCTGTTTGGATAGGAGAGAACAGAAAGTACATATAACTTATCTTAGCTTTTAGAAGAGAAAAGAAAAGAACCTATTCAGAACCAATTTACTCTTTCACCCTCTACCAAATAATGATACTACATATGTGCAACATATTCGGAGATGTATCCATGATTTCTTGAACACTTTTATTTCGGACATGTATGATGTATCCAATTTGGAAAGAAACAAAAATAGGGACTTCTCCACTTCTCTCCATTAACATTCTCTTCCCTAACTTACAAAACAACAGTGGAAAGAAAGGGGTTACCTTTCTCTTCTCTCCACTTCACTCAATCCAAACATAGTGCGAATTTCATCAAAGAAATGTTAAAACAAAAACTGTCAAATTAATCATCAATATAACAAGAACAAATTGGTAATAAGCAATGCAATTTTACAATAAACCATCTCTAGCTCCTAAATTAATCAAGCAACCAAAACAGAAACCACAAAACAAAGGGCAATCACATGTAGAAAATTTTATAAAAGCACTAATGAAAATTACAAGATAAAGTTTTTTACCTCAATAGCTTTGCTCGGCGCAACCCGAATCACATTAACCAAATTGCCCCTAAACAATCCTTTCCACCCATCATTCTTCATAATATCATGAAACACCTCAGTAGTTGAATGTCCACTGCTCCCAACCATCAAATGAGTCCGAATGGTCTCCAACGGGGCAACTGCGGTCCGCGACACCGCCCCGGCAATGGCCCCACTTATCAACCTCCTCAATGAGGGATTTCCAATTTTAACCTTGAGTTTGAGCCCACCCCACCTCTTCTTCTTCAAATTCCCTCCCTCCTCCGTGGATTCTGGAATTCCAACAATTCTAAAACCCTCTGGCGACGATACATATTTCACATACAAATCTGTATATGGTAATTTCAGGCCCTTATCATCATTGGAATTTGGTGAAATTCCAATACCCATATTACCCACTTGATTAACACTAGCAAATAAGCCTCCTGGGTGAGGATAACCGTCTTGCAGACTCCATTGAAAGCCCAATTCAGAACCAGAGAAAAACCCATCTTGTTTACCATCAAGGACACGAATTTCTCTTCTACCCATCACTCTTTTTCTTAGGGTTTAAAGATACCCAAATCGGTGTTTCATGGTTCCAAACGATTTGGGAGTGCTGAAGAAGCAAAAGATTCGGTTTTGGCCAAATGGGTATTCGGATAATCCATTTTTAGCAAATGGGTAGCTGATATAGATTCTGTTTGGAGAATATGGGTTTGTAAAATATTTGCGCGATGAATAGGAATCTTAGAGAGAGAGAGAGAGAGAGAGAGAGAGAGAGGCGGCGATGTCGAGAGACGTTTAATGTGAGGGAGAAACAGGTGCGACTGTCTTCTCCTTTTCAACAGTGGAGGGAGGAGAGACGAGATGAATCTCCCAGTGGATTTTTTAAATAATATAAAATAGAGAGCATTTTTGCTCACCCCAAATTTGGTACACCAATGCTCACCCAAGTATCCCATTGGCCAATGCAGTGGGGCCTAGGATTAAACAAATGTTGTTTAATATTGTTTAATCCTGGGCCCCACTGCATTGGCCAATGGGATGCTTGGGTGAGCATTAGTGTACCAAATTTGGGGTGAGCAAAAGTATTTTCTATAAAATAATACAAATTCCTAAAAAAAAAAATACATAAATATAAAATGAAATGTGTACAAACAACAAAAAAAACAGCCTCCACCCTCTTATATATAATTGGAGTACAAGCGAGGGACTCGAGGAATTAATTTTAGGTTTGGGGCTTCACTTTTTAAGGCCGTGTTTGGATCTCAAAAACTGTCAAATGGGAAAATGCTCGAGGTATAACAAACAAAGAACAATATACAATTATTTTAAGCGCACTCCCGAAGCAATTGTAGTAAACCATCACCGGTCCAATGATGGTGGTGGGCTCTACATCGACAATGTAAATCCCTTGTGTTTCATCATGTTCTACTTCTACTCATGAAAGGAAGAAAATTTATTCCTTAAATCCTTTTACAAATATTAAGGGAATGTTCTATTATAAAGCTTATGTAAGTGGCTGTCAAAAAAATAAAAACCCTTAATGTAAGTGAACATTTGAGGACAATCTTTCTTAGAGGAAAAAAAAAATGAATAAAAGGAAAAAGATAGAACATTTGAGGACAATAGAACTATACAAGATTTAAAAACAAAAAAAAAAAAACAAAAAACAAAAAAACTAAATCGTATTATGTAATAAAAAAAATAAAACAAAAAAATGCTAAACCATAAATTCCTTAGTTTAGTGTACGAGGAGAGAGAATGTCATTATATTGTTCTTGTGTTTTGTTTTATTGAGGGATTTTTCACTAAATTTTTTACCTTGTTAGACCTAATACTTAAAGCGTACTCTAAAATAGACAAAATCCTAATTATACCAAAAAGATATTGTTAGATGTTATTTTACATAATATAGTTTGCTACGATATTAGGCCTAAGGCGTAAAAGAATACAAAATATGAAGAAAAAGACTACTAGTTCAAGTAGTTAAAGAGCTAAGCTAGCTTAATTAGTGAATTGATTTCGGTACCAAGTTGAGATGTTCGCCTCAATGGGGTAGATAAGGGGATAGGTTCTTGATTGGATGACTGGCCTTCACCAGCAAAAGATAGCATGGACTTGCATGGCTCTCTGAGTCATGCAAAGCAAGCTATTGCTAAAGCAAGGCCATTAGGTATAATATCTGTAATTGTGTTATTGCATTTCATTATATTATCATGTATGATAATGTAATGTGTTGTGCATGTTGACACATGTGTGAGTGAGTTTTGACTCACGAGTCGATTTGGGTGTCTGTGTAATAGAACCATCCGAGACAGTGTGAAGTGAATGTTTTGATGTAATGACGTCTCTTCAAGATTGAGACGGTCATTGTAGAATACCTTAAATGTTATCTGAAAATAAATATTTACCTGTGTATTTCTCTATCTGTATTATTTCTGGTTTAGAATTTATTTCTGTTAATTTTAGCATCCTAGTGAGGTCGAATTAACACGCTACTAATTTGGTAGGCCAATTAGCAATTTCGTAAAATCACGTGACACTGCGTTTTGGCAACCAAACAGAACTTAGGCGAAAATTTTTATAACTTTTAGTTTTCACTCGTGAATCTATAAATTAGCTGTGTAGAAAGTTTCAGAAACTGATTAGGAGTTTTAAGAACTTGTGGGGAGGTAAACACAATTTTGAAAAGTGTTGCAGAAAGATATGACTTTAGATATTTTACAAAACTTATAACCGAAGTTTCAAGAGGAGGCCAAAAGAGGATTCAGATGCTTAGAACTTCACGGTGACAAACGACGGACTTCTGCCCGTTTATTTCCTTCTAAATTTCGTATTCGAACTCATTGAGGTAAGGGCTTTATTTTGATATCCGTTAGGCCTTGTTTGGCTAAGTTTTTCGAAAACTCATTTTCTAGAATTTTTCATAAAAGTTGATAATTTGATTTTTGATTGATATGAATCGTAGTGGACAGATTTCTGCATGATCTTTGTGCTTGGGTTTTCTTTGAATTGAATTCTTAGAACGTTATTCGAAGGTGAGTGCTTCAACTATGTGTTTTGGAATGATTTCTGACATGTATTCATGTTTTGTATGAAAAACATGTATTAGTTTATAGATATATATTGTGTAGTTCATATTGGACGATTATTTTGATAAGCAAACCCAATAGCACGGTGAAATGTTTTGATTTCCAATAGCACGGTGAAATGTTTTGATTTCCGAAAGCATGATGATATGTAACATTACACCATATGGCCCGATTTGTAACAAGAATATCTGTTACAAAAATTATTTGTAATGGATATACCCATTACAAATATGGCGTTGCAAATTTGTAATGGATTTTTTGTAACGGATATATCCGTTACTACTAAGTAACGGATATTTGTAACGGATATACTCATTACTAATATAATTTTTGTAATAGTTATACCCGTTACAAATTAGTTTAGTAACAGATAGATATTCAACTTTATTTTATTTTATTTTATTTTACCAATGCTAACGGTTTGTAATAGTAACGGATTTTGTAACAGATATTCCCATTACAAATTTTAATTACAAATAAAAAAAAACGTAATTAATTAATATGCTTCCAAATTTTTAATTGCACCTAATTAACAAGCATGTATATTAATTCATACCAAACACAAAAATAACAAGTTGAATCTATATCGAACACAACAAAATTATTCCATCGTAATCGTACCAAGAATATTGTCCATACATGTATATCTAACCAACGAAATCTCACTCCACCAACCTAACCATGTTTGAAGTTTTATAACACTAACCAATCTCATAACACTCAACACTTAGAAAACAAAAATTCTCATGTATCATTCCTCCCAATATCACATACGGTGCTGGAAGGAATTGGCCAATCAATCATCATCTTCAACAACCTTGGTCCCAATATCACTTTTGTGTTCATGGATTTTCTAAAGTGGCTTACAAATCTAAAGTATGCATGAATGTATGAATAATGTTATTATAGGATATGTACATATGTAGTATGAGCTACTTCCTAAGAGATGAGCTAATTTGGAATGCATGTAAACATCTAATCAAAGAATAAAAGTTGAAACATGCTTACTGTGAATAATAGACAAAATAGTTAACTGATTTTGTAAAAATGGAAAAGTGAAGTTAGAAATATTTTTAGTTCATGGTTTTTTATGGAGATCATCCTTATTGTGTCTAGAACACTTATCAAAAAGTTAAACTACAATAACTGTTGGCCCAAGAATGGAAACCTTAGAGGGGGGGTGAATAAGGTTTTAGCGGAAATTAACCTTTTAAAAAACTTAATAACAAATTAACTACAATCACAAGCAATTATGTAAATAGAGAAGGGAAGAGAGACTTGCAAACCGATTTTTCAAGTGGTTCGGCAATCGCACCCCGCGGCCTACGTCCACCCCTCAAGAACACCTCTTGAGGATTCCCTTAATCCCGGAGCACTTACGGGTGTGCACCAAACCTTTACAAGAGCCTTCAATCTCTCACAAAGAAGAACACCTCTTCTTTGCACACAAGGGTTACTAACCCTCCACCTTTACAAATTGATTTGAATACAAATTGAACTCTCTCTCTCTAGAGTGGATAATACAATTTGAAGCTCACACAATAACTCCTTAGTGAGTAGAAATTACAAATAAAAGCTCACTACAATTTGCTCTCTCAAGAATTACAATTGAAATCTAGAGCAAATTGATTTTTCACTCAAACTAGGGCTCAAATAATAATGTTTAAAGATCAAAGAGATGAGTGATCATACTATGTTTTCCAATCAAAATATCAACCTTAAATAGCTTGGGAAAACATGTATTTATAGGCCTTGGAAGATTATAGCCGTTGGTGGCAAGTTTGGTAATTAAAAGCCCCTTTAAAAACTAGCCGTTATGTGTTTTCAGGTCGATTCAGTCGACTGGAACATGAAGCAGTCGACTGCCCCTTAAAGAAGTCGACTGAGACGTGTTTACAGAGGGTTTTATTTGCATTCTGCACAGTTCGGTCGACTGCATCGGGCCTTCAGTCGACTGCCCCTCCCTGTTTGGCAGACTGACACATCTCCACTAAAATGGCCATAACTCCCTCTACAAAAATCGGATTTGCGATCCGTTTGATGTTTTAGAAACTAGATTCAAATACCTTTCCAACCATATAAAACTCAACATCTAATTATTTTCCATTGGTTGGGGCATTGCTTTAAAGATGATCCATTTAAAATTTATTTCCAAAACTTTAACTTTTAGCATTTGTTTGAGCCCCTAAGAGTGTGAGATCAAGATGCCTTACAATGATGGTCCTAGACTTCAACCAAGGATGAAATATCTTCAAGTCTTCAAGCTTGATCCTTGTTGAGCTCCTTGTAATCTTGATCTACACCAATTGAATCTCATGCACACAAAGATGTTAAAACATTGATACAAAATTAACACATGAGATTATATATGAGCATGAAAATGACTATGATAATAACAAGGAATGAATCAATATGAATCATGTAATTATCATAGCATATTTGACATCATCAAAACATAATTAAATATGCCTTAATATACTTTAAGGCTAACAATCTCCCCCTTTTTGATGATGGCAAACAACCAATGAAAGATATGCCAATATAAGCACAATTTGGTCATTTTCAAATTATCATTCATAATGGATATCAAATGTTTAAGAACATGAATGATAACTACCCAAATACTTCTCCCTAATACTTCTCATATTTCTCCCCCTTTGACATTATCAAAAAGATTTGGGGATAAAACATAAAGCTCCCCCTCACAATAGGCATACAAATCAAAAGGCCAAAATGATACCAAAAATAAACAAATATAACCACATGTGAGCAAATGAAACATGAAAGTGCTCCCCCTAAGCATGTGCAATGATAAAAGATACCAAAAGATATGAATAGAGAGCATATTCTCCCAAAAGATACCAATAATAAAGAATTGGAGAACTCAAAAACCAAGAGAACAAAAATTTAGTCGGATCAGTCAACGCCTCAGTCGACGCCATAGTCGACGGAAGTGGGCAGGGATTAAGGTGTGCAAAAACAGTCGACGCCTCAGTCGACTTACCAATGCAGAATTAAAAGAAATCAAAGCCTCACAGCTAAATCACTCGACTGTGTCGGGGTACCAGTCGACTGCTTTGTTCAGCAGTTCATAAAAATTGAAGGATTCACAAAACATTAACTAGTCTAACCCTTCTTAAAACTTTGTCTAAACAAACGAAAGCCTATCATCATATTTCAAATAAGCAATATCAAGAGCGTGATGATTTATGTAGAGACAAATCCAAATCACAAGTGGATGAAACAAGATTATGCATAAGAAATCAAGTATGCATATCAAAACAAATTAATCTAATCTACTCCTACTAGGCTTAAGGTGAGAGATTTAACCATTGTCCAAGTGCCTCTTGGATGCTCCATTTGCCGAGGTGATAGTAGAGGCCCTTTCCAATGTCATGAGGCAAAGATTGACAATCTCTTCACCATTTGAGTCGTCGTCCGATGATTCGCTCTCGGAACTACTATTGGTGGCCTTGATTGTCTTCTTTTTGTGTTTTTCCTCCTTGGGTGACTTCTTTCCCGATTTTTCTTTCTTTAGAAACTTTGAAAATTTTCGGGTGATCTTTGTCATTTCCTCATCCTCATTACTCTCAATATCTTTCTTCTTTTTCTTTGAGTTTGAGGATTTTAAAGCTGTCTCCCCTTTTGGCCTCTTTCACTTCTAATTTCTTGTCTTCACTTTCGAAGACAGCCAATTCCATTTCATGAGTTATGAGAGAACCCATGAGTTGTTCCAAAGAGAGTGTTGAAAGCTCCTTTGCTTCACGAACCGCCGTGACCTTTGGTTGCCAATCCTTTGGTAAAGACCTAAGCACTTTCTCAATCATTTCTTCATTAGTATAAACTTTACCAAGGTTTTTCAAGTTATTAATAAGAATGGTAAAAAGAGAAAACATATCTCCAATAGATTCATATGGCAACATTTTAAACAATTCATAAGTTTGAACAAGAAGGTTTATTTTTGATTTCTTAACTTGATTAGTACCTTCATGAGAAACCTCAAGTTTATCCCAAATTTCCTTTGCGGACTCGCAAGAGGAAATTCTATTGTACTCATTTGGGTCTAATCCATAATATAAAATGTTCATTGCCATAGCATTTATTTTTATGAGTTTCTTATCGGCATCATTATATTCATCTACCGTCTTTGGAATAGAAAAATCATTTTCAATTTTTGTAGGTAGATGAGGCCCTTTGACCACAATTTGCCATAAATCAAAATCTTGAGAAATCATATAGATTCTCATTCTATTTTTCCAATAGGCATAGTTTGAGCCATTAAAACATGGTGGTCTTAATGTCGATTGACCCTCACAATAATAAATGTAAGAAGAGTCGGTTTCCATTGGATCTTAACTCAAAATTTTTCAAAAATCTTTTGAAAAAGATGAGCCGAGGCTCTGATACCAATTGTTGGCCCAAGAATGGAAACCTTAGAGGGGGGGTGAATAAGGTTTTAGCAGAAATTAACCTTTTAAAAAACTTAATAACAAATTAACTACAATCACAAGCAATTATGTAAATAGAGAAGGGAAGAGAGACTTGCAAACCGATTTTTCAAGTGGTTCGGCAATCGCACCCCGCGGCCTACGTCCACCCCTCAAGAACACCTCTTGAGGATTCCCTTAATCCCGGAGCACTTACGGGTGTGCACCAAACCTTTACAAGAGCCTTCAATCTCTCCCAAAGAAGAACACCTCTTCTTTGCACACAAGGGTTACTAACCCTCAACCTTTACAAATTGATTTGAATACAAATTGAACTCTCTCTCTCTCTAGAGTGGATAATACAATTTGAAGCTCACACAATAACTCCTTAGTGAGTAGAAATTACAAATAAAAGCTCACTAAAATTTGCTCTCTCAAGAATTACAATTGAAATCTAGAGCAAATTGATTTTTCACTCAAACTAGGGCTCAAATAATAATGTTTAAAGATCAAAGAGATGAGTGATCAATACTATGTTTTCCAATCAAAATCTCAACCTTAAATAGCTTTGGAAAACATGTATTTATAGGCCTTGGAAGATTATAGCCGTTGGTGGCAAGTTTGGTAATTAAAAGCCCCTTTAAAAACTAGCCGTTATGTGTTTTCAGGTCGATTCAGTCGACTGGAACATGAAGCAGTCGACTGCCCCTTAAAGCAGTCGACTGAGATGTGTTTACAGAGGGTTTTATTTGCATTCTGCACAGTTCGGTCGACTGCATCGGGCCTTCAGTCGACTGCCCCTCCCTGTTTGGCAGACTGACACATCTCCACTAAAATGGCCATAACTCCCTCTACAAAAATCGGATTTGCGATCCGTTTGATGTTTTGGAAACTAGATTCAAATACCTTTCCAACCATATAAAACTCAACATCTAATTATTTTCCAATTGGTTGGGGCATTGCTTTAAAGATGATCCATTTAAAATTTATTTCCAAAACTTTAACTTTTAGCATTTGTTTGAGCCCCTAAGAGTGTGAGATCAAGATGCCTTACAATGATGGTCCTAGACTTCAACCAAGGATGAAATATCTTCAAGTCTTCAAGCTTGATCCTTGTTGAGCTCCTTGTAATCTTGATCTACACCAATTGAATCTCATGCACACAAAGATGTTAAAACATTGATACAAAATTAATACATGAGATTATATATGAGCATGAAAATGACTATGATAATAACAAGGAATGAATCAATATGAATCATGTAATTATCATAGCATATTTGACATCATCAAAACATAATTAAATATGCCTTAATATACCTTAAGGCTAACAATAACTATTACAGATTGAGAGAAATCATATGAAATAGAGAGGTTACTTAGAAACAGAGTTTGTACTGTCGACTAAAATATATAAAAATCTTAGAAAATGAAAACAAAACATTTGGAAGACCATATTACACAGAAAGTACTTCCCTAAGACACTGAAGTTCAAGGAAAAAATGAGTGAGGACCACTCTCTATGGAAAAGATTTCTAAAAAGCAAGTTGCAAGTCAACTAAGCTGCTGTGACAGTAAAAATAGAATGTCTGGAAGCAATGTTTGGGTCAAAATAGACCCCTTCCAAGTGTTTATAGATCAAACGAAAAATCAAGGGTGTTCTCTAATGAGTTAGGAAGACTTTCCAAGTGGCCTTGTAATCACCCATTGAGTATTGAACTTAGAATGACATTTTGAAGTTGAACAACTCACTGTTTTGAAGATTTAGGAAAAAAAACAAGTGTTTTATTTCTTGAAATCAAAATGAGGGGTTTTGAAAAAGGGTTTTGAAAGTAAACTTCCAGAACTTGGATGAATGTTCTAACCACTTGGAATATCAATTCTTAACTCATTTCAAGAACTTCCCAAGTATTTGCAAAACATGGTTTTATTTAACCAAACTCAAGAATCCATGGAAGTATGATACATAAGAGGATAGGTGATACATGGTATGATACAATATGCTAAGAGTGGTAAAGAACATGTTCATGGGATGTGGGTTCATCTAGATACAAGAGAGTATTGCATCAAAGTGTGAAAGTCAAAAAGTAGCATGCTGTGAATAGTGTCCAAACTGTGTGCATCTCTTTACAAAATCATAAAGAGAGGTCAAACATGCCTAAAAAAATGTGACAAAAATCAGAGAGCCTCCCTAGTGTGTCTAGAATGCACAAAAAAAGAGCAAACGTCAATAGCTATCATAGATTAAAAGAAACAAATAAGAATGTACACATGACTCAGAAACAAAAGCTGCATTGTTGACTGATTTTGTTTGATTTTTCATAAATCAAATAAAGAGTTTCTGATGGCCCATTATATACCAAAAGTTCCCTAAGACACCCAAGTTTTATAAAACAAAATATAAAAGATGTATGTACAGTGACGAAAATGTCCAGAATAAGTGCAAGAAGTCAGGTAACATTCTATAAAAACAGAGACAGATTATGAATATGAACTTCTATAATACAGAAGCAAATTTTCACATTTCCTAAATTAATGAGGTAAAATGGGGGTAAACTACAATGTGTTACGAAGATTTTCCAAGTAGTCTTGCCTTAATACCTCAAGCATTTGATTCTAGAAAAATCTTTGAACTCAGATCATTCACTATTTTGCATCACTGTTAAGAAATCCATTTAGTTTTTGGAAAAGAGTTTGGGTTTTTGAATGGGGGTTTGAAATTAATGTTCAAAGCATGAACTTAAACACTTGAGATGACTATGTAACCACTTAGAACATCCTCTTAACACTTGAAACCTCAAGAACTTGCAAGAAGAAGAAATCAAAATAGAAATGAGGTTGGGGAGAGATGATGCAAATGATAAAGAAATCAAAATAAAAATGAGATGGGGGATAGATGATGCAAATGAAAATGAACCAAAATAGAAATGGGGGTTGAGAAGAGATTATGAAAAGAAATTAAAATAGAAATGGGGTTGAGAAGGGGAAATGCAAGTATGATAAAGAAAAATGAAAATAGAAATGGGATTAGGAGAGAAAAACAAGTATATATTCAAAGATCATCAATGGTGGAGCCACAAGCATAACCCCTCATATATGTGTGTATGGATTGCTCTCTAACTCATTGAAAACTCAAAGAATGTAAATAAAATGGATTGAAAGCTTGAAAACACAAGTTAAGTTTTGAGAAAACTAATTGAAACTCACATTTGGATTGAATTTTGATAAAGAAAATCTATATTCCTCTCTCTATTTCTCCCTAACTCTCTATATCTTTCTCTAATGGCTTCCAAGTTCTTCCTCAAATGGAAGCAAATGTGTCACACCCGTTCCAAAAATTTATAGTTTTATCATGCATAATTGTAAATTGAGAAGTTATCAATGTTAATTGATAATGGTGGATTGAGGTTGACTGAAAGTCAACGGTAAGGTGTCAGTGAGGACACGGGAACATGGAAGTTCATATTGCATTGACATGATTAAATGACATTTATATGACTTAAATGTTATAGGACTTTATCTGGTATTTTGTGAATAGTAATTTTACCTGTATTGGTAAATTGTGGTAATCTTGATATTGTTATATATCGATTTGAGAACTGTGGTGAGAACGTGAGTGTCACGTTAACTAAAAAGGTAGGTTGTGTAGAGATTCCACAGAATTTAGTTTTCAGACGTTATTTTGGACCCAAACGAAACCTAGTCAAAAACTTTTGAAATTTATAGTTTTCACTCGTAAAGTTATAAAATGAACGTGTGCGACGTTTCATGGGTTAATTAGAAGTTTGAGAAACTTGCGGGGAGGTAAACGTGATTCCCCGAAAACTTGCCTATATATAGATGAGTATGAGATTTCAAATCTCATCCAAACTCACAAATATCTAGAGAGAGGAGAGAGAAAGGAGATTTGGTGGCCACGGGCTTTGCGACGCCGATCGACGACCGTTCGTCCGTCAGATTTTCTCCAGATTTCAGATTTGAACTCGTGGAGGTAAGACCTACGTTTTGATACTACTTAGGCCATGTTTGGCAACTTTTTGTAAAAATCTTAATTCTAGACTTTTGGGAAAAATCAGGTAAAACTTATAGGAATCATACCAAATTCGAAATCCGACGATTATTTATTCCCCTAGACGATCCTTCAAAGTTTGAAGAGATTCGCACGAGGTATGAATTCTAGATCTATGAAATATATGGATTTTCATGTTTTGGACATCACTTTTGATATTCTTGGATCCGGGCGAAATTCATGTGTTAGTTAGGCCCGTTAATTATGCACGTGAAATTATGATAAAAGCACGTATAACTGTTTATGTGAGCATGTTATGTGTCTACTTGGGTCAAAGGGGAGTTTGGTGCAAATTCATTCGGAGTAAGCTCCTCAAACCTTGAGGATTGTGATCTTGTTGGAATTGGAATTGTGGTTGTGTCTGGATTGGAGGTGGGCCCAACCAGTACACGGTACCTGGTATGGAGGAAGGCCCAACCAGTGTACGAGATGCGTGGGAGAGGTGGGCCTCCTACGGCATCGACCGGATGAATGCGTACCACTCACCCTAGAGACTATTTCTATGTGTTTTAGATGCTTAAACCATGAATTGTCATATAAGCATACATTTAGAATTGTACGCTCAGCATATAGCTGAGCAGTGGAGATGTACTCCATTGCAGGTAAGAAGAAAGACAAGAAGAAGTGTGCGGAGTGAGGCCGATGAACGCCGGGGGATCACCTTTGTAAATGTTTTGTTTTAATCCTAAAACTCGTATAAGGATTTGAATATTGTAGTATGTTGTAATAGAAACATAGATTAGTTTCGCAGTATTGAAATCTTGTAATTGAACGCCTGTAACTGTGTTTTAGTATGTTGAAATCAGTTGTGGTTGTGATTGTTGTGGGTTTTGAGTAGTAGGACTTGTTAAATTCCAGCACAGGGCTGCCAGCAGAGGAGCAGTCGACTGAACCCCCCGATCAGTCGACTGAATCTCGTGTATTTGGGATACTGTAAGTGTATATCAGAGAAGCAGTCGACTGAACCCCTTGGGCAGTCGACTGAACACTGTTGACTTTAGCTACTGCTTCCTTTGATTGAAAAGCAGTCGACTGGATTCCCAGATCAGTCGACTGGACCTCTTTGCAGTATGTTGTATTTTTGGTTCTGCTTAACACAGTCGACGTAGCAGTCGACTGGACCCTAGCGCAGTCGACGGGGCAGTCGACTGAGCCTCTGTTTTCAAAACTAATTTCTTTGAATGTGTTTTCAATGACCAAAACTTTTTATAACTCTGATTTCAATAGATTTTACAAACACAGAGGGGAACGTTTCCCAAGTTTTAAACTACCAGGGTTGTTTTATAGAAGTTCTTTCCGCTGCGTATTATTAGATGATGTTTGGATGAGCCTTGGTGGCGTGCCACATGTCCTATTTCCACGCGTAGTGGGATGGGTCGTGACATTTATTGGTATCAGAGCTAGAGGTAACAAAACTTTGGGAACGTTCGACGACGAGTGGAGTGTTGAGTGAATTGCCACATGTTTCCAATTGTATTCATGCATCTTAGAGATGTTTGATGCATATGGATGTTGTTTTACATACATACTATTGTTATTGTTGTACATGCATAGTATTTATGCATTGAGAACTACAGGATTGAAATCATGAGTGACGAAGAGCGAGAATTATCGCCACATACTCGCCGAATGAATGAAATGGCTGAAATGATGGGGAACATGGGAGAGATGATACGAAATATAGCGGACAGATTACCTCCAACACCTCCATTGGAGCCAGAACCGATAGTTGTAGTACATGCGCCTGAAAATAGGGGTATGAGGTCAATATCAGAACAGTTTGCTCGGAAGAAACCGATGGAATTTCATGGGACACCCGACCCAACGTTTGCAGAACATTGGATCATGGATATAGAGAGAATTTTCCGATCGATTCCGATGACCAATAAGGAGAAGATTGAGAACGCAAGCGATGTCCTGAAGGGTGAAGCCCAGAACTGGTAGGTAAACGTTTTAGATCAGGGAGCACCGATTACTTGGGAAGGTTTCAAGGCGGAATTCAATCGCCGGTTCTTTCCGCGAGCCGCCTACAATGTAAAGAAGCGAGAATTTGATAACTTGAAGCAGGGAGATATGACTGTAACCGAATATACTTCCAAGTATAATGCGTTGTTGAGATTTGGTAAAGGTTCAGTGCCAGGAGAGGAAGAAAGGGCCAGGAAATTTGAAGAAGGCTTAAGGGAAAATATCCGTTTGAGGGTAGAAACTTACGAGCATTCGACTGTTGCAGCAGTACAGCAGACGGCGCTTGTAGCCGAAAGTGGAATAGAGAGATCGAGACAAAATCACCAAGGAAAGCGAAGTCATGAGGGTGGTGACCGAAGTCAGGGTGGATCTTTTAAGAGGCCGTTTTCACGAGGCTCTAGTTCTGGTTTTAATGATTCCAAGAGAATACCCAGTAACATACCGTTGTGTTCACTTTGCAACCGACCACACACCGGTCGATGTTTTCTGACCAACTTTCAGAACAGATCTACAGGGGGAAACAGTGTGAGTTCTGCGACTCATCCGCAACTCAAGTGTTTTGACTGTGGTACCTTGGGACACCGAGCGAAGGATTGCCCAAGGAAGCGATCTCAACAAGGGGCAAGTTCTATGGCTTCTAGTGGTTCGAAGCCTAAGCAGTCTAGTGACGGGGGACAAAGGACAGAGCAACGTCAGGGAAGATCATTCCAGATGAACCCTGGAGACGTGGCTGCTACTGATACAGTGGTCTCAGGTATGGTGCTTGAATGTTCGCACTTAGCATGCATACTTGTTGATTCGGGATCTACGCATTCGTTTGTATCTCATAACTTTGTTGAACATTTGAATGTTAAGTCCGCGCCACTAGGATATGAATTGTCTATCGCTGTGCCACTTAGTAAGTCAGTAGTGACATCTACTATATATAAGAACTGTGAGATCAAACTAGGCGAGAAGTTGATGACTGTAGACCTTATACCGATTGGGGTAAATCATTTCGATGTAATACTGGGAATGGATTGGTTAGCCCTTAACCAAGCTACGATAGATTGTGAACGGAAAGAAGTTAATTTTCGATCACCGGTACATGGGAACTTTTGTTTTCAAGGAAGTGGGGTTATACCGCCGCCATATTTGATTTCAGCTATTCGAGCGGGAAAGTTATTGAAAAAGGGATGTCAAGGATTCCTATGTTCAGTGACTGATGTCTCAGCAACCGAATTAAAAGTAGAGGACATTCCCATAGTACGAGAATATTCAGATGTATTTCCCGATGATCTACCAGATGTTCTTATGGAGAGAAAAGTGGAGTTCACTATTGAGATTATACCAGACTCAAGGCCGGTATCCAAAGCACCGTATAGAATGGCACCAGTAGAATTGAAGGAACTGAAGGTTCAATTGCAAGAATTACTTGACAAGGGTTTCATTCGACCAAGTGTATCGCCGTGGGGAGCTCCAGTATTGTTTGTGAAGAAGAAAGATGGCTCCATGCGTATGTGTGTTGATTACCGGGAATTGAACAAGTTGACAATCAAGAACAAGTATCCACTACCCAGAATTGATGATTTATTTGATCAACTTCGTGGGGCACAAGTATTCTCCAAGATAGACCTAAGATCGGGTTATCATCAGTTGAAAGTGAAGGCCGAAGACGTTGAGAAAACAGCTTTCAGAACGCGTTATGGACACTATGAATTCTTAGTCATGCCATTTGGGGTTACCAATGCACCAGCTGCGTTCATGGATCTTATGAACCGAGTCTTTAAGGACTATTTGGATGATTTTGTGATAGTGTTCATCGACGATATCCTTGTTTATTTGCCAAGTGAGATAACACACGAGAATCATTTGAGATTGATACTTCAGAGACTATGGGAAAAGCAGCTATTTGGTAAATTTAAGAAATGTGAATTTTGGTTATCTAGTATTACTTTTCTTGGTCATGTAATTGACAAGAATGGAGTATCAGTTGATCCTCACAAAGTAGAAGCTGTATCTAATTGGCAGAGGCCGACATCTGTATCTGAAATTCGAAGTTTCTTGGGATTAGCGGGATACTACCGCCGTTTTATTGAAAATTTCTCGAAGATTTCATTGCCTATGACAAAGTTAATGAGGAAGGGAGTTACATTTGAATGGAGTCAGGAATGCGAGGACAGTTTTCAAGAATTGAAGTCACGACTAACGAGAGCACCTATTTTGACAATACCATCCGGAACCGAGGGGTTTGTGATCTATAGTGATGCGTCGCATCAAGGGTTGGGATGCGTGTTGATGCAAGGTGGTAAAGTGATTGCTTATGCTTCTCGACAGTTAAAGACACATGAGGTTAACTATCCGACTCATGATCTCGAATTAGCCGCGGTAATTCATGCTTTGAAGATTTGGAGACACTATTTGTACGGGGAAAAGTGTGAGATATTCACGGATCACAAGAGTTTGAAATATATTTTCACCCAACGAGACTTGAATATGAGACAGCGAAGTTGGTTGGAGTTGATGAAGGATTACGATCTTTCGATTGAGTACCATCCGGGAAAGGCGAATGTAGTAGCCGATGCATTAAGCCGGAAGACGCCGAGGAATTTAGCCGAAGAGCTAACACAACAAAAAGAATTGGTAAAAGAAATAGAACGTTTAGACTTGGATGTGATACCAGGGGTAAATGGTGGCTAAATGATGGCAATCATGGCACACCCAGATATTATTGATGAGATCAAGAAGGAACAGTTTAACGATGTCTATTTGTGCAAAATGAGAGATGAGATATCTTTGGGAAAGCGACCTGGTTTTGTATTAGAACAAGGAACGTTGAAACTGGGAAATCGATTATGTGTACCAAATGTGAAAGACCTGAAAGAACGACTTTTGGAAGAAGCTCATAGTACTAGATATTCAGTGCACCCGGGAAGTAATAAGATGTACCGAAACTTGAGAGAAAACTTCTGGTGGAAGGGTATGAAGCGTGAAGTCGCTAAGTTTGTATCCGAATGTTCGGCATGTCAACAGGTTAAAGCTGAGAGACAAGTACCCGCGGGGTTACTACAACCTTTGCCAGTGTCAGAATGGAAATGGGATGAGATTACCATGGACTTTGTTTCAGGATTTCCACGATCAATCAATAAAAATGATAAGATTTGGGTTATAGTTGACCGATTAACAAAGTCAGCTCATTTTCTACCGATCAAGACAACTAAACCGTCCAAGTTAGCGGAAATGTATGTGAAAGAGATTGTAAGGCTACATGGAGTTCCAGCTGTGATTGTATCAGATCGTGATAGTAGTTTTACGTCAAGGTTTTGGGGAAGTTTGCAAGAAGCTATGGGTACGAAATTGAGTTTCAGTACTGCATTTCATCCTCAGACCGATGGACAGTCAGAACGTATGATTCAGACGCTAGAGGATATGTTGAGACTTTGTGTATTAGATTTTGGGAACGATTGGGAGCACCACTTGCCGTTGATTGAATTTGCTTATAATAACGGATTTTAGTCAAGTATCGGTATGGCACCGTATGAAGCTTTGTATGGGCGTAAATGCCGATCACCAGTTTGTTGGACCGAGGTTGGAGAAAGGAAGTTGTTAGGACCTGAGTTAATACAGGTGACTACTGAGAAAGTGAAGTTGATTCAAGAGCGACTCAAAGTAGCTCAGAGCCGATATAAGAGTTATGCAGATTTGAAACGACGACCGATGAATTTTGAAGTAGGAGATTTCGTATACTTGCGGGTATCGCCTTCGAAAGGCATTGTACGATTTGGAAAGAGGGGAAAGCTCAATCCGAGATTCATAGGACCTTTTGAAATCCTAGAGAGGGTTGGTCCAGTAGCTTATCGTTTGGCCTTGTCATCAGAGTTGGAACATGTGCACAATGTGTTTCACGTGTCTATGTTGAGACGTTGTATGACTGACACGAGTAAGATCATTGTACCTGAACCGTTGCAAATTCAGGGGGACTTGACTTACGTGGAACAACCAGTGGAGATTCTAGACCGCAAAGAACAAGTTTTGAGGACCAAGACTATTCCAATGGTAAAAGTGTTATGGCGTAGTCATACGTTGGAAGAGGCTACATGGGAAAGTGAGGAAGACATGCGGAATGAGTATCCGTACTTGTTCGACGCTTGAGGTAAAGTTTGGGGACAAACTTCCTTTTTGGAGGGGAGAGTTGTCACACCCGTTCCAAAAATTTATAGTTTTATCATGCATAATTGTAAATTGAGAAGTTATCAATGTTAATTGATAATGGTGGATTGAGGTTGACTGTGAGTCAACGGTAAGGTGTCAGTGAGGACACGAGAACATGGAAGTTCATATTGCATTGACATGATTAAATGACATTTATATGACTTAAATGTTATAGGACTTTATCTGGTATTTTGTGAATAGTAATTTTACCTGTATTGGTAAATTGTGGTAATCTTTGATATTGTTATATATCGATTTGAGAACTGTGGTGAGAACGTGAGTGTCACGTTAACTAAAAAGGTAGGTTGTGTAGAGATTCCACAGAATTTAGTTTTCAGACGTTATTTTGAACCCAAACGAAACCTAGTCGAAAACTTTTGAAATTTATAGTTTTCACTCGTAAAGTTATAAAATGAACGTGTGCGACGTTTCATGGGTTAATTAGAAGTTTGAGAAACTTGCGGGGAGGTAAACGTGATTCCCCGAAAACTTGCCTATATATAGATGAGTATGAGATTTCAAATCTCATCCAAACTCACAAATATCTAGAGAGAGGAGAGAGAAAGGAGATTTGGTGGCCACGGGCTTTGCGACGCCGATCGACGACCGTTCGTCCGTCAGATTTTCTCCAGATTTCAGATTTGAACTCGTGGAGGTAAGACCTACGTTTTGATACTACTTAGGCCATGTTTGGCAACTTTTTGTAAAAATCTTAATTCTAGACTTTTGGGAAAAATCAGGTAAAACTTATAGGAATCATACCAAATTCGAAATCCGACGATTATTTATTCCCCTAGACGATCCTTCAAAGTTTGAAGAGATTCGCACGAGGTATGAATTCTAGATCTATGAAATATATGGATTTTCATGTTTTGGACATCACTTTTGATATTCTTGGATCCGGGCGAAATTCATGTGTTAGTTAGGCCCGTTAATTATGCACGTGAAATTATGATAAAAGCACGTATAACTGTTTATGTGAGCATGTTATGTGTCTACTTGGGTCAAAGGGGAGTTTGGTGCAAATTCATTCGGAGTAAGCTCCTCGAACCTTGAGGATTGTGATCTTGTTGGAATTGGAATTGTGGTTGTGTCTGGATTGGAGGTGGGCCCAACCAGTACACGGTACCTGGTATGGAGGAAGGCCCAACCAGTGTACGAGATGCGTGGGAGAGGTGGGCCTCCTACGGCATCGACCGGATGAATGCGTACCACTCACCCTAGAGACTATTTCTATGTGTTTTAGATGCTTAAACCATGAATTGTCATATAAGCATACATTTAGAATTGTACGCTCAGCATATAGCTGAGCAGTGGAGATGTACTCCATTGCAGGTAAGAAGAAAGACAAGAAGAAGTGTGCGGAGTGAGGCCGATGAACGCCGGGGGATCACCTTTGTAAATGTTTTGTTTTAATCCTAAAACTCGTATAAGGATTTGAATATTGTAGTATGTTGTAATAGAAACATAGATTAGTTTCGCAGTATTGAAATCTTGTAATTGAACGCCTGTAACTGTGTTTTAGTATGTTGAAATCAGTTGTGGTTGTGATTGTTGTGGGTTTTGAGTAGTAGGACTTGTTAAATTCCAGCACAGGGCTGCCAGCAGAGGAGCAGTCGACTGAACCCCCCGATCAGTCGACTGAATCTCGTGTATTTGGGATACTGTAAGTTTATATCAGAGAAGCAGTCGACTGAACCCCTTGGGCAGTCGACTGAACACTGTTGACTTTAGCTACTGCTTCCTTTGATTGAAAAGCAGTCGACTGGATTCCCAGATCAGTCGACTGGACCTCTTTGCAGTATGTTGTATTTTTGGTTCTGCTTAACACAGTCGACGTAGCAGTCGACTGGACCCTAGCGCAGTCGACGGGGCAGTCGACTGAGCCTCTATTTTCAAAACTAATTTCTTTGAATGTGTTTTCAATGACCAAAACTTTTTATAACTCTGATTTCAATAGATTTTACAAACACAGAGGGGAACGTTTCCCAAGTTTTAAACTACCAGGGTTGTTTTATAGAAGTTCTTTCCACTGCGTATTATTAGATGATGTTTGGATGAGCCTTGGTGGTGTGCCACGTGTCCTATTTCCACGCGTAGTGGGATGGGTCGTGACAAAATGGGTCTCATTTATAGGCCAATTTGGGGAGGTAATTTGGGTTTTAAAAAGTCTCTAATTGGTCAAAATCCTGGAATAATCAAAACTATGTCGTTTTATTTGTTGAAAATTTGATTTAGAACCCAAAAATTACAAAACAAATTACAAAAAAATGGAAAATGACTCAGAGTGCCACCGCAACACTCAGCCACTGCCGCCGCTGCAGTGGGCTAATGCCGCCGCAGCAGTCAACCCCCCGGTTGACCAGATTTTGTGTTTAGGCCCCCAGAACTCCCAGAATTCGCAAAATGGCCCTATTTTGTCCGAAATTCACATAAAATTCATACAAAATCCAAATTGAGATTATGATATACCATTGGAAAGGTATTGAGGTCTACTTTCCATGAAAAAAAAAAGTTTAAAGTTGGGTCACTTTGGAAAGTTTTGCGATATTAGCGTTAAAAGTCGATTTGATTGCATTTTTCACATTGAGAAATTCATAACAAATTCGTTTTAAATTCAGAAATTATGTGCGATATACCGTTGCAAAGCTATTGACCTCTAGTATTTGATAGAAATATTTTAACATCGAAAAGGAGACTTTGACTTTTGGTCAAACTTGCAGTTAAATCAGTCAAAAAGTGCACTTCCAGGAAATTTCGAAAAGTTCTGGGAGCCTCCGGAGACTGACGTTTTCGTCCGATTTTATTTTAAAACATATTTTAAGACTTTGCACATGATCTAGGATGATCTCAGAACTTTTGGACTAATTCAGATGATTTTGGTCCAACCCTGGTCAAACTTGTTCAAATCGGTCAACAGGGACTTTCCAGGAACTTCCGGAACTTCCGAGGGTCTCTGGGAGCTGAAGATTTCAACTATTTCTCTTTTAAAATACTTTTATTTTTATTTTAAACTACATCAATTGATTTTTGAGATTCTGGGTCAATCCGGAGAGTTTTGGGCTTTCAAGGGCATTTTGGTCATTTCTTTGATTTCTTAAGAGTTAGAGGCAATCTCTGAAAATCCGATCTTTCTAATTATCGAGGTTTGACATGCTTGTGGCCTCCTAAATCTGTTAGCCGACAAAATGGGGTGTCTACAGTTTCCTCTTGACGAAGGGTTATGTTATGCTTGCATGATATGTGTAGTGTGCGTGACAGTTAAAGATTTTGGCATTGGCCTTTAATTTTATTTCAGCCTGAGTCGCAAACACCTATGCAAAAAAATTTACAAAAGAAAAGATAAAACAAAAATGGTCAGTACAAAAGAAATGTCCCACTGTAATGAAAATCACTAAAGTGTTGACCTGAGTCCTCTTAAGTGTTTTCCCCAGCAGAGTCGTCAGCTGTCACGCCCGCGCCCTCAGAATGCCCGGGCTGTCGATGTGGCCCGAATTTCTGAAACTGGGTGAAATGCGATGGATTTTTGTTGGGAAGGGTGAAAAGAGTATAGTGGGGCCAATTTGAAGTGTTCCGAGTCACCACCTAACATTATTCTGGTGTTAGGATCCCTACAAAGATAGTTAAAGCAATCATCTTTTAATTTTGAAAAATAGTTTTGAGAAAAATGGGCCCTATAAAGTGTAACTCTGAATAGCCATGCGAAAATCAGAGATTTTTAGATGGGTTCAGGGACTCGATTATGTCAAGGGAAGGTGTTAGACACCCCTCGAACATCCATGCGAACTCGGTTGCCAATTTCAGTGATTTTTATTAAAATGGGGCATGTCGATTAAAAAAAAACAAGCTTTTTTTTAGAAAATGAATTGGATGGAAAATCGTGACGGGTACGACTGCACTCTTTGAGAGTTGTATACGTATCCCGAGATGGGAATCAGGTCAAACGTAGTTCTGACTTTCGTGTATGCAAGTGCATGCATGATTTTTTTTTTTAAGAAAAAGAAATAAGTGGTCACGTTTGACCGTGCACGAGTGATGTAGTGATTTGAGAAATAGTCGGTGTAACTAGAAACTTTAACCCACGTGGTGTAGTCCTAGATTTAAACCTTTAGAAAGTGTTTGAGATTAAAATGAGGTTATGCAAGTGAGTGGAGAATGAAGGATTTTTTTTTGTACTTTTCTTTTTATTTATTTTTTATTTTTTTTTCGGTCCTTTTAGTCTTATACAGGAAGTAAGGATCAGTGCCAAAATGGTTGAAAAATATACCGGAAGTAAGGGTCGTTGCCCAAATGGAAGAAAGAAGATTTTTTTTTTGTATTTTTATTTTATGCCGGAAGTAAGGGTCAATGCCCAAAAGAAAGAAAAGAGATTTTTTTTTTGTATTTTTATTTTATGCCGGACGTATGGGTCGGTGCCCAAAAGAAATAAAAGAGTTTTTATTTTATTTTATGTCGGAAGTAAGAGTCTCCCTAAATGAAAGAAAATAGATTTTTTTTTGAAAAGGTTTTGACCGAAAGGAAGGGACGGTGCCCAAAAGAAAGAAAAGATATGTATATTTTTTTTATTTTATGCCAGAAGTAAGGGTTGGTACCTAAAAGAAAGAAAATATATATATATTTTTTTTTGTGAAAAGGTTTTGAGTGGAAGGAAACGACGGTGCCCAAAAGAGAGACAAGAAGAAGTTTGATATTCCTTTTTATCAAAGTTATTGAGAAACTTGATAAGTTAGGAGTATTCCGTAAAAGAAAAAGAAATATTTTTTTTTCGTTTCTTTCAGTTTTTTGGCAGATTTGAGTTGAGTATTCCAAAAATGGAATGGAGGGGTCGTGGTGCTTCTAGTTTTATGATATTTTGTGGGAAGGTTTCCAAATGAGTCTAGTTTTCATGGGAGAAAACATTTTTGCAATATCTTTTGTAAATTGGGAGAAATTGAATTTAGAAGCACCCTTACTTAGAATCAAGGATGCACGTCGACTGAAAGTAAATGATTTTTTAAGAAAAATTTAATTATTTTTTAAAAATCTGAAAATATTCACTGAGATAGGTAAGAGGCTAAGGTTAATGAGAAAAATAAAAATTGAGCAACATATCCTTTTTAAAGTGTCCAAAAGGAGGACGTTATTGAGCAAACCTGTTGTGATTTTCAAGTAGATTCTGAGCTTCATGTGTTTGTGATTTCAAAGTGGCCCAGACATTTTTTTAATAAAATCACAAAACATTTCGGACGACTATCATTGAGTTAGAGAAGATCTCCAATTGCAAAGGCGGCTGTTGAGTCCGATTTGTCCTTTCTTTCTTTTTATTATTCTACTTATGTGAATTAAGCAATCTTTCATATTTAGACATGCAATTTCGTATTTGAAAACCGCGTAGCCCCCAGTACAACATAGGTCCTCGTATTAGAAACCGTGTAATCCCCAGTAAAACATGGCTATCCGTATTGAAAACCACATGGGATTTTCGTATTGGGAACCATGTAATTCCGAGTATAGCGTAGATTTCTATATTGGAAAGCAAGTAATCCCGAGTATGATGTGGATTATTATTATTTTTATTTTTGATTATCAAGAAAAAATATAGATGATGTGTACCAGAAAAAATAATAATAAAAAACCTTAGTTATTAGAGGAATTCGAGAAATCGGCTAGAACCTTTATAGTAAGTGACTAGGATGTTGGGCGGCAAACAGTGACAGTAGTAGTGAGGTGACAGTGAGATATGTTGAGAATTGTGGTGATGTGATAGTTAGGTGGATGGTGATGATTGTAGTGGTGGCCTTGATGGTGGTGGTTAAAAGAGGTGGTATAATGATGGAGAAAATGGAAACTCTTTTTTTTTTGTGATTTTTTTTTTTGTATTTAATGATGAAGTGAGGGAGGTGGAGAGCAAGATGAGGGAGATATGGGAGGAGGTATAGAGGGAGTTTTTTTTCTTTGTGGTTTCTCCTCCTCGTCCTCTTTTCTTAGATGAAGTAGCGGCTGTTATAAGCGAAAAAAGGAGAAGAGAGAGAAAGAGAGAGAGAGAGAGAGAGAGAGAGAGAGAGAGAGAGAGAGAGAAGAAAAGAAAAGAGAGTGGGTGGTGGTGGGGGGTACAAAAGAAAAGGATAAATAAAAGAAAGAAAAAAAAACGTAACAAAAGGAGAATGCACCAGCAAATGTTGGTGCGCAGTGGAGGGTATTTATATGGTGTGCAATGGTGCACATGCTCATCTTGATTTTGTCCCTATAAACTTTGATTTATAGTATCATTTTCATCTGATGTTTGATTGGGATGATTCGAAAAGTGTCAGGCTTATGTCAATGAGCACTTTATTTTGAAATGATTGGGTTGGGAAAAAATGGGGTGTCTACACTAAATCCAAACGTTATTATTATGTTTTGTACTCAGGGCATATGTTGCCTTACGATCTTTTTATATTATGCTGTAGACTCTGATGTAATCAGTTGTAGAACTTCTTATCATGTTCAAATAAGATCCAGTTTGTTATCTTTAGCATTACTGTTTAGAACTGCAGTGTATGGACAATTCAATGACTTCACCAGTCATTCCCTATGGACCCAAAAAGAAAATTTATTTTTTTTATCTATTTTTGCTGTTCCGGGGCATGAGAGAGAGAGAGAGAGAGAAAGAGCTTTTCCACAGATTTTTTCTCTACAAGTGAGTATGTGCTGAGTTTTCATCAACACTACTTCACATTTTCAATCATCCAATACATTTTCTTCATCATTCTTGAGCATTAGAGAGTTGTATAGTGACTTGATGGATTTAGGCTTCGAAAAATATTAAATCATGCACAGCGGAAAAGCAGTTTACAAAACTTTATTGGTAGCCTAGATCTACTATTCGCCAACTTTATAGATGCGTACACAAGAGGGACAAGAATGTTATCTTTATGTCTTGAACCCAATTTTGATTTCTTTATCTTCCAGCAACCTCCTCTAGATGGTCTTCACCCTTATGTCTCCTATGAACGCACCCGGAAAGACTAGGGATGGTGGGAACTGGGAACCCTAATAGAAAGGATATAGAAGGTTTGGGAAACACCAAACAGTTTTTGCGGCTTGGTACAAACAAAAACAATGAATTTCTTTTTCTGTACGCAGTTGCCCTATTTATAAATTTCCAAACCGAGTTTAGAGTTCAATCGATCGAAACTCTTTCGATTGATCGATTCGAGCTGAGCCAGAGTTCAATCGATCAAAACAAGTTCGATAGATTGAACCTTCAATACATTGAAACTCTTTCAATTGATTGGTTCATTATCCTCATATGTCTTTCCAAGCATTCTGGCAGAGCTAAGAGTGGACCTCCTAGGTTCTTTATTGTTGGCTCAGACCAGTTGTTAATTCCTATGATCAAACTCTTTAATCAGCGAATTAACCAACTAATCAGTTAACGTTAATTCCATTATAAAACAATAACTGCACTCCAATGCAAAAGAACAAATCCAAAGTGATAGCTAGACTTTATGGTGTACTAATGTCCCTATACCATCAGCATTCATAATCATATTTAGGTAATCTGACAACTGTACTGTCGACCTGAATGATGATTACATCTTCCATTCCTTGAATCCCATGCACCTCTCATATTACCAAATATATTGATAACTAGTTATTAACAAGATTGCAGTTCTCAGTAATCAACTTCGTGACATTCTCAAGGGAATGCTTACTCTTTATTAGAGGGTAGATTCTATCTTGACAATATATGCTCACAACCCTATAAATATGACAAATCCAAGATACCCAGGTGTTGATCTTGTAAGACTTCACTAATTGGTAAGTCAAGCAGTCACATCCATAGTCTTTGTCCATAATCGTCTCAAGATTGAGAACACGTACCTCATACAGGTTATGAGTTCTTATCGACTGTTAATAGTTTTATATGTCAATAGGAATCTCATGGTCCATCAATGCACTATAAGCACTAGCATATTAACTAAGAGTCACACTCTAGTGATTGAGATTCATCTTTCCATCTAATGGTAGTTAATAATACTATAGTGTATACCTGATGAGATATCCAGTCTCATCATCTACTGTGACAAGTTCTAAGTATCAAAGAATAGTAATTCATATCTCTTTTGTATGCATCTCATAAATACATGAATTACCTACTATGATACTTATGGATTACACCAATTATCTCATGACACATACATAATGAAATGTAAACTGATATCCATATATAAAATGTCAAATGTCAAATACACAAAGACCATGTTTGAGGGCACAATCCCAACATGACTTTGGTCTTTACATACACAAATATTAGAGGAATGTTTGCTAGTGGATCATCCATTTCATTTGTAACCTATGTAATGCTAGATAGATGGTGTTTACATAACTTGAAGCTTGATGATCATTCTCTTGATGAAACTTTTATTAAAGCCCTCTTTTCAAGCTTTTGATTTGAGTTCAAGAATGACATTTTGAGTGGTTATAATCTCTCCATGAGTACAATCTCTTAAAACTCCTATTACAAAACCTCTCTTAAACCCCCAAACCTTGATTTCTCTAAGAAAAATCCAAAATAGTGAGCAATTTGTCTTTAAAATGCAATTCTGAGTTCAATACTCTATGGATGATGATGAAACCACTTCAAAAGTCTTCCTAACTCACTGAGGTTCACCCATGATTTTTTGTTTGATTTTAGGAAGCTTAAAAAAGACACTTACTTGACACAAACATTCTTTGAAAACATTATGTCTTTACATCACATCAAATTAGTTGATTTTGAGCATTTATTTTGTATATATTTCTCACAATATGTTGTCCAAATATATTTTTTCCTTAAACCTTAATGTGTTATGAAACTTTTTATATTTTTTTGGGTGATTTTTAGGGTTCATATGCTATTTTTAAAATTATGTTTCATTTTAGTCAATAGTTCAGTCCCTATTTCTGAGTAAGGTGTCTTGCATGATTGATTTCTCCCATTTTGTAACTCCTATTATAGTGTGGTTTTCTCATATGTGTTCTGGACTCAATAAGGATGATCTTTGTTGATGCAAACTCTCTGTACACTATTCACATCAAGCACATTTTGACATTTGGGTATTCGACTTGACATTTCCATGCATCCTAATTAGTCCATGTACCATGAATGTGTTTTTGTCATATTTTGTCACATTGTCCCATGCCATTCATCGTCTATCAACCCATGCTCGACTTCCATGCCATATTAAGAAATTTCATGTACACATACACACAACATGTTCACATATCCTAGCTAGTCATATGTCATCACATTCATGCAAATTTAAAGGTCCCTGTGACCTTCAGCCAAAGAGAATCATAGGGAGAGAATTATTTCATCCATTTTGTGTCTTCCTAAAATTGAAACTTCCCTTCTCATCCATCCCGGGGATTGAGAGGTTCTCTTTACAAAAATTGACATGACTTTCACATGCCATTCTAGTTTGCTAATCACGTTTTCTTTGTTCGATTATGTGTTTAAGAACCATCCATGTCCCATTTCTAGATTAGAAAGCTTGACTATGTGTTAATTGATTAGACAATTTTTCTTAAGTTGACTTTGTGTGGATTTTCATTTTACATTGTGTGGTACTTGACTTAATTCTTGTGAATGATATCTTAACTTTGAATCTACTACTTTTAAATTCTTATGCAATGTAATGTACGAGCAAAGCTCTCAGACGGATGCCCGTCTTTAAAAAATTACGGACCAAACCAATATGATGGGATCTATTCACTTTTAAAAGGCTAAACAATAGAATGGTGTTTCTCAGACTTTACTTTGTGGGACCCAGTCACTAACCAGACTAAGAAAATTCAATGTGTTTCTCTCTCACCTTACTTCCGCCTAAAAAAAAGCATTGGCCATCCCTTTCTCTAAAAAAAACCTCGAAACTTCAAAATAGGGGGCCCAATCACCTCTCCCCCTCATCTGTCCAACAGTCTGGCGACATCGAAGACCACATCGGCGACGGCGACAACCGAAGACCAATCTGGCGACAGTACTCTTCTTCATTCTTCTTCTTTTTCAGACTCCTCCTTCCCAAGATAATTTCTATTCTATCCTCCTCCTTCCAATTTTAAGTTATAGATTTTTCCTTTATTTTATATGTCATTAGATTGAAAAGCCTAATCATCCATGTAATCCAAACTCCATGTACTTTAAAATTAGAAGAGTCCAACCCTCATATTGATGATTATCATCAAACCCTCATATTGACAGATTTTTCCTTTTTTTACCCCTGTTTTTGGATGTATTCAATAGCCACCAATGGATATTATAGTGCATATGATATGGATATTCTACACTCTCTATAAGTTGAAGTTATGGAAGGAGGAGGGTAAAATAGATAAAATAAAATTTTCAAGAACTAACTTTTGCCCTATTAATCATAAATAATTGAGTAATGCTATAATTACTGTTAATGGGTTTTGGAAATTTTTTTCCCTCGTTTCAACTATCTAGTGGCTGCCAATGGGTCAATAAAATGGATCCAGTTATTTTAGCAAAAAAAAAGGGGAAGAAGAAAAAGAAGAAGAATGATAAGAAGAAGAAGGGTCCAGTGAAAGAGAGTGTGATCAGTTATATAAATTGAGAGAGAGAAACATCATGTTTTTTTAACGAGAGGGAAGGAGAAGTGGGTAATGGCAAATGGTTTTTTTTTTTTTTGGTGAAGTAAAGTGAGAAAGAGAAACACATTCAAAATTTAGTCTTGCCTAGTGAATGAGTCCCACGAAATAAAGTGAGAGAAAAACAACATTCAATTGTTTGTCGTTCAAAAGTGTGGGTCTCACCATTTTAGTTTGGTCCGTGATTTTTCAAAGATGGATGTCCGTCAGAGATCTTGGCTCTGTAATGTACCTACCATAGTATTATTTGTGAAAGCAAACTTAATAATTGATGATTATTTGGATGCTAATTGAGGTCCATTGAAAGATGAGGGCGAGTTGAGGGTGCTTTAGTCTTCTCGGAGACTCCGTTCTCTCTCGTACCAAAACCCCGAACCAAGTTCTTTGGTTATGAAGAACCATTACCTTTATCCATTTGGATGAGTCAAATTGTGTTTCTTGGTTCCCTAAAAATTAAGTGGCGACTCTATATCTGTTTTCATAGGCCAGTTGAAAATAAAATAATTTCAAAACAAAACAACAAAACTTAGTTTCATTTTTTTCTTTTAAAGCAAGGTGGAGCCCACCCCCACGTGGGCACAAAACCATCCTTTTTTTCTTTCATTTCTTCAACAGAGGTTTGCAACTCAACTACCACTTAGAATCAGCTATTGCATCATCGTGTTGTGGAGATTCTCTTGTATATTCTTGTGTGGAGGCACAAAAAAACATTCAAATTGTGCTTTGAGGATGAGGCTGAGGCTGAGGCTGAGGCACTGGAGGTGGTTGATATGAATGATATTGCATTGGAGATTGATTTTGCGGTTGAGAAGGTTAAAAAAATTTATTCTAGTATGGTTGAGAGGGATATTGTTAAGGCAGCTTATGATATTGATTTGTAGATGGGCCAACCTCATTCTTGAAGTTAGAATTTCTCCATGTAGCTGGGATCATTGGTGTTACTGAGACCCCCAATAGTTATTCATTGCATTTACCTCAGCTAGAACACTTCCTTGATACACAGGCATGTAGGAACACACCTGTGTTGAGTATCCTATGACACTATAAATACCATATGTTTCCGGATTGAATGTTTGCAATAGTAGGTCCATTCTTCACATTTCCATAGCTTCTACCTTTTAAGCCAAGTGTTCGTTTTTTGTGGCCAGTTCATCCTCTGGTTTTAACTGAAACACACTTTTCAATTTAGGTTTCCAGTCTTCCACACTATTCTCCCATTGTGTGAATGACTCACTCGATCTCATTCTGAGTAAACATCTTAATTTGTCTCAAAAGGTTGTTTGTCAAATTGATTGGAAAGAATTTCTTCACAAAAGCTACACTAATTGCTTTTCAAGTAAAAACAGATCCAATATGGAGAGACAAGAGCCAAGCTTTGGCCTTATCCTCGTGGCCGGCCTAAAGGGGTGGCAAAAGGGGCAACCACCCCGGGCCACTAAAGGTTACAAAATTTTGAAGGTCTCCCATGAAATTTTCATAATTAGATTTTTATCTTGAGATTTTTAGTATTTTACATTTAGGCCTCCCCCAAAACCTAATTTAGTATTATCAACTACATATATATTGATATACATATATATATAAAAGTCAAAAGTAAAAGCCCTAGAATTTTGAAAATTACACTTTTAGTGTAAGAATTTTTTGAGTTTTAGAAATAGGCCCAGAGACTCTAGAATTTTAAAAGATACCATACAATGTTTAAGTTCACAAATAGACTCATATTCTGAGTAGACCCAAAAAAATCGTCAATTATGTATTAAGGAACCCCTAAAAAATTGTCAATTATGTATAAGTAGACCCGAAAAAAATCGCATCGGAGGCGCTGCCCCCAAACCCCCGTATAAGGACCTCCATTTTAATAGTTCATCCCGGGCCTCCAAATATTCAGGACCGGCCTTGCTTATCCTTCAATGAAAAAGGAAAAAAGTGCCAAGCGACTGACATCTTGTGGGCATGTTTGGTTTGAAAACGTTCCACATACATCTTCAACAAGATCATACAACAGAGTGTGTTTATTTTAGGGCTAAACATATTTTACTTTCTTGTTGCTGTTAGACCCATCATATTCACTTTACACCTAAATTTTAAAGGTTGACACTTAACACCTTGTGGTTGTGACTGAAATAAAACGTGGTGGACCATTTTATTTAGGATAAATTTCACTTTCTATTCTTATAGTATGGTTGTAATGTCATTTTAATACCTAGTATTTAATTTTAAAATTTAGATACCTACAGTTTCAATTTAGTTTCAATCCAGTCCATCCGTACAGAATTTGTAATAGGTCACATGATGCACAAGTGAGTTATCATTCGAGGTATAATGGTAAATTAACATAAAGAAGTTACATTTTACACATGGACATTGAACCTAAATTCTTCAAAATTGTATGAAATCTTGAAGTGTAGGCTACGTTGAACTTAAATTAAACTGTAGGAACTAAAGTTTCAAAATTGATATTAAAAGGATTAAAGTCAGATTTCGCTCAAATCACAAAGGTGCAAAGTGTAATTTACCCTTTTATTTCTTTTCTTTTTTTTTTGGGTAACCGTGGGTGTCCGGGCCAGCTTACGCGCACCTCGACTAATCCCCCGAGGCCAGGGCATCCGGGTGAATCACTTGTGGCCACCCACTTGAGATTCGAACTTGAGACCTCTGGGTATAACACCCAGAGGCCTTGCCATCCGGCCACAAGGGAAGTGGTTAAAAATGTAAACAAATCCATTTTATTTACTTGATGGGTACAAATGCCATTTATTGGAAACAACTTAGATACAGTTACTTTTGTGCTGTGCAAACTGTGTCTCTCACACAAACACAATTTGCACAATATTTGCATAGTTTTTAAAAATAAAATAAAATAATTAATTAAAAGTTTTCTGACAAAACAAAAAAAAAATTTGCAAACTGTACAGCAATTGAAGCAATTGTACGTACCATGGTTCGAAGTATCGGCCAATACCGAGTCATATCGGCCGAGTTAACTCAGTATCGTGAGGGCCCGTTACGAGATATTGGCCGAATCAGACGGAGTTAAAAAAAAATTTGACTCGCGATACATCTCGGCCATATCGGCCGAAACAGCCGAGTTTTGTCCATCTCGGCACCGTTTCGTGAGAAAAATACAAAACCAAACCAAGCCTTGTGTCCCAATCAATTGGGGTCGGCTGTATGAATCCTTTTTCTCCATTCTGCACGATCAAGAGCTATATGCTCATTTAAATTATATATATATATATTCATATCTTGTTGCACCACATATGCCCAAGTCAGTCTAGGTCTGCCTCTTCCTCTAACCATTCCAAGCACTACGATCTTATCACTCTTTTGCACAGGTGCATCTACAGGTCTTCGTTGCACATGGCCGAACCATCTAAGTCTATTCTCCCTCAACTTATCCTCAATATGTGTCACTCCTAAAGTTTCTCGGATGTACTCATTTATAATTCTATCTTTCCTAGTCTTACCACACATCCATCTTAGCATCCTTATCTCCGCTACACTCACTTTGCTAATGTGTTGTTTCTTAGTTGCCCAACACTCTGTCCCGTAGAGCATAGCTGGCCTAATAGCTGTCCTATAAATTTTTTCTTTCAATTTTGCTGGCATTCTCCGATCACATATTACTCCAGAAGCACTCATCCACTTAAACCAGCCCACTTTAATTCCATGGGTCACGTCATCACCAATCTCTCCGTCTCTACTGATCATTGAACCTAGATAGCAAAAGTGTTCCCTCTTTGGGATCTCCTGATCTTCGATCTTCACTGCTTCGTTGTCTCTACTTTCACTGTTGCTAAAAGTACATTCCATGTATTCTGTTTTCGTCCTACTTATCTTTAGCCCCTTAGTCTCCAGTGCTTCTCTCCAAGCTTCTAATTTAGTGTTGAGTCCCCTTTTAGTCTCATCAACCAAGACAATATCATCTGCGAACAACATACACCATGGGACCTCATCTTGAATGTGTCTAGTCAATTCATCCATAATTAGGGCGAACAAATAAGGGCTCAAGGCCGACCCCTGGTGCAGGCCTACAGTAATTGGGAATTCGCTGGTTTCTCCGGCTGGTGATCTAATTGTAATAACCGCTTCATCATACATATCCTTCACCACGTCAATATAACCCTTGGTCACTCCTTTCTTCTCTAGCACCCACCAAATTAAATCTCTAGGCACTCTATCATAAGCTTTCTCTAAATCAATAAAAACCATATGTAGATCTTTTTTCTTCTCTCTATACTTTTCCATTAGTCTTCTAAGTAAATAAATTGCTTCCATAGTTGATCTCCCAGGCATAAATCCAAACTGATTTTCTGACACTGATGTTGCGTCTCTTAAGCGATGCTCCATCACTCTCTCCCATAGCTTCATAGTATGGCTCATCAACTTAATACCTCTATAGTTGTTGCATTGTTGTACATCTCCTTTACTCTTATATATAGGCACTAGGATGCTCTTCTTCCACTCATTAGGCATTTTTCTAGTCATTAAAATCCTATTAAAAATTTTTGTAAGCCAAGATGCCCCCACATCTCCCAAGCATTTCCAAACCTCAATGGGGATCCCATCTGGTCCTAAGGCCTTGTTGGGTTTTATCTTCTTCAAAGCAAATTCCACCTCAAACTTCCTTATTCTTCGATAGAATCTGTATTCTCTTGTTTCATCGTAACTTCCAGTTTCTTCTTCCATTGTGTTATCCATATGTTTTTCATTCAGCAACTTCTCAAAATAGCTCTTCCACCTTTCTTTAATCTCTTCGTCGTTCACTAATACCCTAGAGTCATTGGTTTTTATACACTTAACCTGATTAATGTCTCTTGTTTTCCTTTCTCTCGACTTAGCAAGCTTATAAATACATTTTTCTCTCTCTCTCTAGTGTCTAGTTTGGTGTAGAAGGCGTCATAGGCTTCCATTTTAGCAACTCTAACTGTCCTTTTAACCTCCTTATTTGCACATTTATAGCTTTTGAAGTGTTCCTCACTTCTATCATTTTGCCACTTCTTAAAGCAATCCTTTTTGGTTTTTACTGCAGCTTGTACCTCTTCATTCCACCACCAAGTATCTTTAGAAGCTAACCCTCTTCCCTTCGACTCTCCGAGGACCTCCTTCGATATTCTCGTGATGCACCCTGCCATTCTATCCCACATAGTATTGCTTCCATCTTCAAAATTCCAAGGTGCTTCTGTATACATTTTCTCTTGGAATATTGCTAGTTTATCACCTTTAAGGTTCCACCACCTAGTTCGTGGGTTTATAGGGTCTTTTCTAGTACGACATTGTCCTTTTATATGGATATCTAAAATAGTAAGTCTATGTTGAGATGTTAAACTCTCTCCTGGGATGACCTTACAGTCTTTACATGCTAAGCGGTCTGCCTTTCTCACAAGGAACAATTCGATCTGGCTTCTATTAGATCCACTCTTAAAGGTTATCAAGTGTTCTTCCCTCTTTTTGAAAAAGGTGTTTGCTACTACAAGATCATATGCTACTGCAAAATCTAAAATTCTCACCCCTGCCTCATTCTGATCTCCAAAACCATACCCCCCATGCACCCTCTCATATCTAGTTCTATCTTTGCCTACATGGCCATTAAAATCTCCACCTACAATTATCTTCTCTCCTCCCAGTATTTCTTGCATTAAGGCGTCCAACTCATCCCAGAATTGTCTTTTAGTGTGATCATCCAATCCTACTTGGGGCGCGTATGCACTAATCACATTAATTATATCCACTCCAACTACCAGTTTGATAAGCAATATTCTGTCTCCTTTCCTCGTGACTGTCACAACTTTATCCTTGAGGTTCTTGTCAACCACGATTCTGACACCATTTCTATGCCTATCTTTCCCTGTATAGAATATCTTATACCCGGTCTTTTCTACCTCCTTAGCTTTCTCTCCAACCCACTTTGTTTCTTGTAAACATACTACATTAACCTTCCTTCTAATCATAGTGTCTAATAGTTCCATAGCTTTACGTGTTAAGGTTCCTATATTCTAAGTTGCTAACCTAAGCCTATAGTTCTGGACAATTTTTTTAACCGCGGTGGCCCAGATGAGCGCGGGAACCCTTTCTTATTTAACACCGCACCCGGGCGTCGATGCGGCGCCCCTTGCACGTTTTTCGAAACACCCGAAGGCAGGCGCAACGTGTCGCTTAAAGGGAACGCCCTAGCATTTACACGAGTATTCATATTTGGATTCATATCATAAGGATCCGATGATTTTTTTTACGTGCTGGCTGTCGAGCTACCTAACGCACTAACCCTACTCTTTTATCCGGGCTTGGGACCAGCAGTGTTGAAATAACCCAGGTAGAGTTGAGAAAAATACAAAAAGAATATGAAAATCTTACCAGATTGACATGCATCTGTCGGATATTGGACCTCCTCTCTCACATCTATTCAAAATCTCTCACATCTCCCTCTTGAAGCCCAGATCTGAGATCTGGTACATCAAGCTAAGTCTTCAATCTTCATCTTCGAGCTGCGTCTTTGACCTTCGTCTTCGACTTAGGTCTTCTCCCTCCCTCCCTCCATCGCAGTTGTGGATATCGCAGGTTTTTCTTTCTTTTACCCACGGCTTTTCAAAATCAATTTCAAAAATAAATGAGTCGCCACTTAATTTTTAAAGAAAAATTAAGAAACCATTTTTAAAGCAAACTGATCTTTCAGAAACCAGAGATTAACTAGGTCCGGGGATTATGGAATGAGAGAGGAAGGAGCCCGTAGGACTAAAACACCCTCTCTCACCCTATCTTGCGATAGGCCTCTACTCAACATCCTTTTAATCAAATTTATTAATCTAAGCACGCCCTCAACTAATACATATATACATATACATCACAAAAAGCATGTCCAAAAGGGTGTAAAATTGCTAATGACAAAATATCATTCATAAGCCACATATTCCAAGTAGCAAGCAATATGATATGCAATAGGGAACAAGAGGGCTTACCCGGGATCCAGCGGCGATATTAAACATGCAATGCATACAAACAAAAGAAAATCCTAAAAAGAGTCTCTAATCACATATACATATAAGGCAAGCTCCTAATTCTAATGTGTCGCGCATGAGGTTAAAAAGTCAATAAAATCAAGAAATTAAAATAAATTAAAGGGGGTCCTAGAGATCATACCTTAATAGCGCTACAAAACAAAAGGTTAGTCCACATGATATACAAGATGTGAAGTTAGAAATAACAATCCTAAATTTCTAGCTTAAACCTATCAAGCATGAAATCCAACTTTATTCAATAGCTAGTTCTAATCATGAGCATTAAATGTACATGAATGAATGAATGTGAACAAGAATAAGATGGATTTATTCACTAATTTGGGTCACTTAGCCTCTGGATTTAAGCTAAATTATCATTATTCAAAGTATGATTTGGGTCTCAGGACATTAGGGGGCCATTTGAGTTGAAATAAACAAGATTAGACAAAAACAGTAGCAGTTTTTTATGAATTGCATAGAGCAGATCATAACTTTAAAAAATGGAAAAGCATGGTTCCCGTGGTTTGATCTTGATGGATTTTGGACACAAGATGCCTCTGTGTGTCTAGTGTTTAATCCAAAAATGAAATCAAGGTTTCAACAGTTGGATCTCTGGGAATTGGACAAAAACCAGACATCACTCAGCATTTTACAACCTTCTGTCCAGAGTTCTTGCACGATTTTCTAAAAATAGCAAAAAAATCAGAAATGCTTTGTTCTTTTTAGGGTGACTTCTTAACACATTAATCTACTTAGAAAAAAATTATTTTGGGTCACAAACACTTTATTAAAGCATTGGTTTACTTATTTCAAAAGAGTGTTACTATACTGAAACTCTGGACAGATTGTAGTGTCCTTACAAAACTCACAACCAAACCACTTTAGACATGAAACCACCTTAAAACAAAAAAAAAAAGTGGTAGAATATTGTGTTGTTGACACTTTCTCGTTGGTTTTATTTGATTTCGACGGTTAGATCTCGAACTAAAAATCTTTAATCAAAAACAGTTTGTGAACTCTGTTTTCATTTGTCAAGTTCAACTCTTATTTGCTAATTCCAACTATTGAATCATGAAGTTGGACTTAAACTAAGTCATCTTCTCCTACCATTTGATGGTCATTGGAGACTAAAAGACCTTTACATTTATAGATTCCAAGTGAAGTATGAATGGACTTCATGAAATCTCAAGATAAAGAATCTAAACCATGGGGATGGGCTTAGACTCAAAACCACTTTCTCATACCATTTGATGGTCATTGGAGATGAAGACATGACTACACTCATGAGTCTCAAAGGAATATAGAAAGGATTCCATGAAACATCAAGTTTAGAGGACTCAAGTCACGAGTATGAACTTGGATCCATTTATTTGCTTATAAAATGAAGTGATGATCAAATTTTGACTCCCATGTAAAGCATAAGCTTACATGGGATTCAAAGGATCATACTCAAGAGATGTCAAGAGAGATATTGAAGATCTCCAAGAATCCCAAAAAAATAAACAAAGAGAAATAGAAGAAAGAGCAAGGAATTAGAAACAAGGACTTCCAAATTTACTTAACAAACTCTAAAACTTAATCAAGAAAAACTAAAAATGACTTGAAGATTAGAAGCTCAAAAAAGAAAGAAAACACAACTAAGATTAGAGGGTCACCTCCAAGCTATCCTCAAAGTTCTTTTCCTTTGAAGATATTCCAAGCTCTTCTCCCTAGTTCTCTAAACTCTCTCTTTTTGAATTGTGTTGTATATTGTATTTTGTATCCCTCTCTTTTATCTTGTTTTCACTCTCTTGCCTTCTTCCCTTCCTCAAGGAAGATCCTCCCTCTTTTATAGACAAAAATTACCAAGTATTTTCAGTGAATTCGGAGTAAAAGACAGGTGTAATCACCCCATTTGGTGGTACAATACGTACTTATTGAAATTAGACAGACTGCTGCCCAGGGCGGCATTCAAAAGTTATTCGCGGCAGTCCGTGGCTGCCGCCGCGGCACTCCGCGATTGCCGTCACGGCATTCCGTGACTGTCGCGCGGCTCTCAGTGACTGCCGCGGCAAATTATTGATTGTCGTATTTTCGTCAACCTTACTTTATCAGATTTTTTTTATCCGCATACACATACGTATTGTACCACAAAATACGGACTTTAAAAGCAAACAATAGTCAGAAAATGTCGGCGGCACTCAGTGAGTGCCGGGCCGGCACTCACTGGATGCCGTTCGGCACTCACCGAGTACCGCTCGGCACTCACTGAGTACCGCGGTATACTGCCGTGGCCGTTTTCTGTTGAATTTCCTTTTTTAGGTCTTTTCTTTCTTCCATTTTTCTTAAAAAAAAACTTATTTTTGAAGATCTTTTCCAAAAATGGTGTTTTATACCTGAATTCTCCCAAATACCTGGTATTTTCTTCTTTTTGTGAAATTTTATCGCGTTTGGCGAACTTTCTGAAGAGCTTGGAATACTTCGAATCTTTTCGGTCCTTATCATTATTGGACGTGGAGGTGACACTTTCCTAAATTCGACGGTCGGTCAAAATTGGGGTGTCTATAGCAGTCGGCTTGATCTTTGTCTTCGACTTTAGATCTGACAACGAGTTTTTTTTTCTTTTTTCTTTTTTGGTCGTGAGTCTCGTGACTTTGGGTTGTGACTTGTGAGTGAGAAAGTGGGTTTTATCTTATTTGGGATTTAATTGTGTGTAAGAGTGTGTGTGTTGTGATGTGCAACTTTATTTAGTATTTCATTTAGTTGTATGTGTATAATTTTTTCTTTATTTATATATAAAAAAATGTTTCTTTATTTGTTCAACATGTGTATATGTATTAATTTTTGTTTATTTGTATAAAAAAAATTATTTATTAGTTCAAAATATGTACTCCCTCCGTTCCACTTTATGTGCCCCTCTTTGTGAATCCAACTATTTAAGTGGACAAAAAGAATTTACACTTACTTTTCACAATTGTCCATAATCATTGCACCTTTCTTTTTTGTTTTGTTTTGATGTTGATTGCAAGGAAGGATAGTTTGGTGTCATGCCCATTCCAGAATTTCATAGTTTTGTCATGAATGATATGAAATTTTATGAATTATCATTTATATATGATAAATGAGGATAAGTGGTTGACTGTGGTCAACGGTGAGGTGTCAGTAAGGACACGAGGAAATTGGTAATTGAGATTTTCATTGGCACGAGAAAATGACATTTATATGATTTAAATGTTATTTGACTTATCTGGTATTTTGTGAATAGTAAATTATACCTGTGTAGTATAGTTTCTGGTAATCTTAATATTGTTATATATCGTTTTGAGAACTGTGGTGAGAACGTGAGTGACACGTTAAATAAAAAGGTAGGTGGTGTAGAGATTCCACATAATTTAGTTTTCGGACGTTATTTTTGGACCCAAACAAGACTTAGTCGGAAACTTCTGAAATTTATAATTTTCACTCGTAAAGACATAAAATGGACGTGTACGAATTTTCATGGGTTAACTAGAAGTTTTGAGAAACTTACGGGGAGGTAAACACAATTTTCGAGAAGATTTTTTATAAATAGTGGAGGATAAGATTTCATTCTCCACAAAGTTGGAAAAATATCTAGAGAGAGGAGAGAGAAAGGAGATTGTTGCCACGGGCTTTGCGACGACAAACGACGACCGTTCGTCCGTCAGTTTTTCACCAAATTCAAGATTTGAACTCGTGAAGGTAAGATCTACGCTTTGATACTACTTAGGCCGTGTTTGGCCAATTTTTGTAAAAATCTTAATTCTAGACTTTTGGGAAAAAACCCAGTAAAACTTGTAGGAATCGTCTCAAAATTCAAAATTCGACGATTAATTAGCCTCCTAGTTGATCCTTCAAAGTTTGGGGGAAATCGCACGAGGTATGAAGTTATAACTTGTGAAATATAGAGAAATGCGTGTTTTATATTTCGACGACGAAATTGAGATCCGGGCAAAATCCATGTGTTAATTGTAGGCCCGTTAATTATGCACGCGCTAAATTGTGAAAAGCATATCTAAATTTACGCGAGCACGTTAAGTTGTCTATGTGAGTCAAAAGGGGGTCTTATACAAATTCATGCCAGAGTAAGCTTTTCGTTGTTTGAGACTTTTAGTAGTGACGGCTACTGTGCATGGTTTAAGGCTTGGACTTGCCAGGGCACTTGGGGGATGTAATGGTTGTAGGCTTGGACTAGCCATTGACATCGCGGTTTAAGGCTTGGACTTGCCGCTACCGAATGAAGGCGTATTTTTCTCCCTAGAGACTATTGATATGATTTATGAGATTAAAGCATGTTTTGTCTTATATTGCAAATGTTAGACTTGTGCACTCAGCATATAGCTGAGCAGTGGAGATTTACTCCATTGCAGGTAAGAAGAAAGACAAGAAGAAGCGTGATGAGTGAGGCCGAAGAACGCCGGGGAACCACAAATATTGTATATGTTTTCGTTTTAAATCCTAAACTTATGTAAGGATTGGTAAATCATAAAACGTTGTAATAGGATTATGGATTAGTTCCGTAGTATGGTAATCTTGTAATTGAACTCCTGTAGTTATGTTTTAAAATGTTGCAAGTCATGGTGGTTGTGATTATTGTTGATGTGGAAAAGCATGAGTTGTAATATTTCACAAAGGGCTGCCCAGCAGGGGAGCAGTCGACTGGACTATGGATCAGTCGACTGGATCTCGTTGGGTTTAGACACTGAAAGTGAATAGTGTCAAGATCAGTCGACTGGACCACTGTAGATTTTAGCTACTGATCCAAATAGTGACCAATGCAGTCGACTGGGTTCCCTAATCAGTCGACTGGACACCTGATGAAAATTGTGGATTTTGGTTTCTGCCAGGCACAGTCGACTGGACTCTATCACAGTCGACTGGACCTCTGTTTTGCCAAAACTGTGTTCCTTTGGACAGGTTTCAATTGAACAAAACTTTTTATAACTCTGATTTTAATAGATTTTAATAGTGTTTTCCGCTGCTATTTGACTTTAATGGAACTGGATAAGCCTTGATGGCGTGCCACGTGTCCTATTTCCGCGCGTAGCGGGATGGGTCGTGACATTTAGTGGTATCAGAGCTATAGGTAACAAAGCTTTGGGAACGCTCGATGACGAGTGGAGTGTTGAGTGATTTAACACATGTCTAGATTGCATCCATACATATTAGAGATGTTTGATGCATATATATGTTGTTTTACATACATGATATTGTTATTGTTGTACATGCATAGTGTTTATGCATTGAGAACTACAGGATTGTAATCATGAGTGACGAAGGGCGAGATCTATCGCCACACACTCGACGTATGAATGAAATGGTAGAAATGATGGGGAATATAGGGGAAATGACACGGAATATAGCGGAGCGACTGCCTCCCTCGCCCCAAATCGAAGTGGAACCAATAACTGTAGTGCATGTACCCGAAACTAGAGGCATAAGATCTGTATCTGAACAATTCGCTCGAAAGAAACCAATGGAATTTCATGGGACACCCGATCCAACGCTCGCAGAACACTGGATCATGGACATAGAGAAGATTTTCCGATCTATTCCGATGAACGACAAGGAAAAAATGGAAAATGCAAGTGATGTGCTGAAGGGTGAAGCCCAGAACTGGTGGGTAAATGTTCTGGATCAAGGGGCACCAATTGCTTGGGATGGGTTCAAGGCGGAATTCAATCGCCGGTTCTTTCCGCGAGCCGCCTACAATGCAAAGAAGAGAGAATTTGATAACTTGAAGCAGGGAGATATGACTGTAATCGAATATACTTCCAAGTACAACGCTTTATTGAGATTTGGAAAGGGTTCCGTACCAGAGGAGCAAGACAGAGCATGGAAATTCAAAGAGGGTTAAGGGAAAATAATCGTCTAAGGGTGGAAACCTACGAACATTCGACTGTGGCAGCAGTACAACAAACGGCGCTAGTGGCCGAGGGTAGAATGGAAAGGTCGAGGCAGAACCATCACGGTAAATGAAGCAATTAGGTTAGTGATAGGAACTAAGACGGATTTTCAAGAGGCCGTTTCAAAGAGGCTCTGGTTCTAGTTTCAGTGATTTCAGAAGAACGCCAAGTAACATACCGTTGTGTTCACTTTGCAACCGACCACATTCAAGCCGATGTTTCATGACCAAACCCCAGAATAGGAACCAAGGCGAGGGTAGTACTAATTCAACACCCGACATGAGAGGCAAGTGTTATGATTGTGGAGTATTTGGGCACCAAGCCAAGGATTGCCCGAGGAAGTATCCTCAGCAAGGAGCTAGTTCTATGGCTTCCAGTGGGTCGAAGCCTAAATAATCCAATGACGGGGGACAAAGGACGGAACAACGTCAAGGAAGAGCATGTCAGATGAACCCAGGGGATATGACTGCTTCAGAGACAGTAGTCTCAGGTATGGTGCTTGTATGTTTACACTTAGCATGCATACTTGTCGACTCGGGATCTACGCATTCATTTGTATCGCATGCTTTTGTTGAACATTTGAATGTTGAATCGGCACCGTTAGGATATGAATTGTCTATTGCTGTGCCACTTAGTAAATCAATAATGACGTCTACTATATATAAGAACTGTGAGATCAAACTAGGCGAGAAGTTGATGACCGTAGACCTTATACCGATTGTGGTGAACCATTTCGATGTGATACTGGGAATGGATTGGTTAGCTCTTAATCAAGCCACAATAGACTGTGAACGGAAAGAGGTTAATTTTCGATCACCGGTACATGGGAACTTTTGCTTCCAAGGGAGTGGGGTTATACCGCCGCCATATTTGATTTCAGCTATCCGAGCGGGAAGGTTATTGAAAAAGGGATGTCAAGGATTCCTATGTTCAGTGATTGATGTCTTAGCGACTGAATTAAAAGTAGAAGACATTCCGATAGTATGAGAATATCCAGATGTATTTCCTGATGATCTACCAGATGTTCTTATTGAGAGAGAGGTTGAGTTCACAATTGAGGTTATGCCAGACTCAAGACCCGTATTAAAGGCACCGTATAGATTGGCACCCATAGAATTGAAAGAGCTGAAAATCCAACTACAAGAGCTACTTGACAAGGGTTTCATTCGACCAAGTATTTCGTCGTGGGGAGCTCCAGTGTTGTTCGTAAGGAAGAAAGATGGTTCAATGCGTATGTGCGTCGACTACCAAGAGTTGAACAAGTTGATAATTAAGAACAAGTATCCACTGCCGAGAATTGATGATCTATTTTATCAACTTCGTGGGGCTCAAGTATTTTCGAAGATAGATTTGAGATCAGGTTACCATCAGTTAAAAGTGAAGGCCGAAGACGTCGAGAAAACTGCTTTCAAAATGCGCTACGGACATTATGAGTTCTTAGTCATGTCGTTTGGAGTTACAAATGCACCAGCCGCGTTCATGGATCTTATGAACCGAGTCTTTAATGACTATCTTGATGACTTTGTGATAGTGTTCATCGACGATATTCTTATCTATTCACCGAGTGAGATAGAACACGAAAATCACTTGAGGTTGATACTTCAGAGATTGTGAGAGAAACAGCTATTTGGAAAACTTAAGAAATGTGAATTTTGGTTACCTAGTATAACTTTTCTTGGTCAAGTTATTGACAAGAATGGGGTCTCAGTTGATCCTCACAAAGTAGAAGCTATATCAAATTGGCAAAGACCGACATCTGTACATGAAATTCGAAGTTTCTTGGGATTAGCAGGATATTACCGTCGTTTTATTGAGCACTTCTCAAAGATTTCTTTACCTATGACCAAGTTGATGAGGAAAGGGATTACCTTTGAATGGAGTCAAGAATGTGAAGACAGTTTTCAGGAGTTGAGGTCAAGGTTGAAAAGGGCACCTATTTTGACAATACCATCCAGAACCGAAGGATTTGTAATCTATTGTGACGCTTCGCATCAAGGTTTGGGATGTGTGCTTATGAAAGGTGGCAAGGTGATTGCTTACGCTTCTAGACAGATAAAGACACACGAGATAAATTATCCGACTCATGATCTTGAATTGGCCGCAGTAATTCATGCTTTGAAAATTTGGAGACATTACTTGTACGGGGAGAAGTGTGAGATATTCACAGACCACAAGAGTTTGAAATTTTCACCCAACGGGACTTGAATATGAGACAAAGAAGATGGTTAGAATTGATGAAGGATTACGATCTTTCGATAGAATATCACCCGGGGAAGGCTAATGTGGTGGCAGACGCCCTAAGCCAGAAAACGACAAGAAAATTAGCCGACGAACTAACTCAACAAAAAGAATTGGTAAAGGAGATGGAACGATTAGAATTGGATGTAATTCCCGAGACTAGTGGTGGTATAATGATGGCGATCATAGCACACTCAGGTATTATTGATGAGATCAAGAAAGAGCAGTTTAACGATGTCTACTTATACAGAATGAGAGACGAGATACCTTTAGGAAAGCGACCTGGTTTCGTATTAGAACAAGGAACCTTGAAACTGGAAAATCGATTATGTGTACCGAATGTGAAAGGCTTGAAACAGAGGATTTTAGAAGAATCATATAGTACTCAATATTCAGTACATCCGGGAAGCAATAAAATGTATCAAAACTTGAGAAAAATCTTCTGGTGGAAGGGTATGAAGCGTGAAGTCGCTAAGTTTGTATCTGAATGTTCGGCATGTCAACAGATCAAAGCAAAGAGACAATTACCTACGGGATTATTACAACCATTACCAGTGTCAGAATGGAAATGGGATGAGATTACAATCAGGATTTCCACGATCATGCAATAAGAATGATAAGATTTGGGTTAAAGTTGACTGATTAACCAAGTCAGCTCATTTTCTACTGATCAAGACGACTAAACCGTCCAAGTTAGCAGAATTGTATGTGAGAGAGATTGTAAGACTACATGGGGTACCAGCCGTGGTCATATCGGACCGTGATAGTAGTTTTATGTCGAGGTTTTGGGGAAGTCTACAGACAGCAATGGGTACGAAGTTGAGTTTCAGTATTGCATTTCATCCTCAGACCGATGGACAGTCGGAGCGTATGATTCAGACATTAGAGGATATGTTACGATTGTGTGTATTGGATTTTGGGGGTGATTGGGAGAAACACCTACCATTGATTGAATTTGCGTATAACAACAGATTTCAGTCAAGTATTGGTATGGCACATATGAAGCTTTGTATGGGCGTAAATGTCGATCGCCGGTTTGTTGGACTGAGGTTGGAGAAAGGAAGTTACTAGGACCTGAGTTAATACAGGTGACTACTGAGAAGGTGAAGTTGATTCAAGAGCGACTCAAGGTAGCTCAGAGCCAATATAAGAGTTATGCAGACTCGAAACGGCGACCGATGACATTTGAAGTAGGTGACTTTGTTTACTTACGAGTATCGCCTTCGAAAGGCGTTGCCCGATTTGGAAAGCGAGGGAAACTTAACCCAAGATTCATAGGACCTTTTGAGATCCTAGAGAGGGTAGGTCCAGTAGCATACCGATTGGCATTGTCGTCAGAGTTGGAACATGTACACAATGTATTTCACGTATCAATGTTGAGACGTTGTATGACTGATACGAGTAAGATCATTGTACCTGAACCGCTATAGATTCAGAGAGACTTGACTTATGTGGAACAACCGGTAGAGATTCTAGATCGAAAGAAACAAGTCTTAAGAACTAAGACGATTCCGATGGTAAAAGTATTGTGGCGTAGTCACACGGTGGAAGAAGCTACATGGGAAAGTGAGGAAGACATGAGGAATGAGTATCTGCACCTGTTCGATGTATGAGGTATAAGTTTGGGGACAAACTTCCTTTTTGGAGGGGAGAGTTGTCATGCCCATTCCAGAATTTCATAGTTTTGTCATGAATGATATGCAATTTTATGAATTATCATTTATATATGATAAATGAGGATAAGTGGTTGACTGTGGTCAACGGTGAGGTGTCAGTAAGGACACGAGGAAATTGGTAATTGAGATTTTCATTGGCACGAGAAAATGACATTTATATGATTTAAATGTTATTTGACTTATCTGGTATTTTGTGAATAGTAAATTATACCTGTGTAGTATAGTTTCTGGTAATCTCAATATTGTTATATATCGTTTTGAGAACTGTGGTGAGAACGTGAGTGACACGTTAAATAAAAAGGTAGGTGGTGTAGAGATTCCACATAATTTAGTTTTCGGATGTTATTTTTGGACCCAAACGAGACTTAGTCGGAAACTTCTGAAATTTATAATTTTCACTCGTAAAGACATAAAATGGACGTGTGCAAAGTTTCATGGGTTAATTAGAAGTTTTGAGAAACTTACGGGGAGGTAAACACAATTTCTGAGAAGATTTTCTATAAATAGTGGAGGATAAGATTTCATTCTCCAAAAAGTTAGAAAAATATCTAGAGAGATGAGAGAGAAGGGTGATTGTTGCCACGGGCTTCGCGACGACAAACGACGACCGTTCGTCCGTCAGTTTTTCACCAAATTCAATATTTGAACTCGTGAAGGTAAGATCTACGCTTTGATACTACTTAGGCCGTGTTTGGCCAATTTTTGTAAAAATCTTAATTCTAGACTTTTGGAGAAAACCCAGTAAAAAACTTGTAGGAATCATCTCAAATTCAAAATTCGACGATTAATTAGCCTCATAGTTGATCCTTCAAAGTTTGGGGGAAATCGCACGAGGTATGAAGTTCTAACTTGTGAAATATAGAGAAATACATGTTTTATATTTCGACGACGAAATTGAGATTCGGGCAAAATCCATGTGTTAATTATAGGCCCGTTAATTATGCACGCGCTAAATTGTGAAAACCATGTCTAAACTTACGCGAGCACGTTAAGTTGTCTATGTGGGTCAAAGGGGGGTCTTATACAAATTCATGCCAGAGTAAGCTTCTCGTTGTTTGAGAATTTTAGTAGCGACGGCTATTGTGCATGGTTTAAGGCTTGGAGTTGCCAGGGCACTTGGGGGATGTAATGGTTGTAGGCTTAGACTAGCCATTGACATCGCGGTTTAAGGCTTGGACTTGCCGCTACCGGATGAAGGCGTATTTTTCTCCCTAGAGACTATTGATATGATTTATGAGATTAAAGCATGTTTTGTCTTATATTGCATATGTTAGACTTGTGCACTCAGCATATAGCTGAGCAGTGGAGATTTACTCCATTGCAGGTAAGAAGAAAGACAAGAAGAAGCGTGATGAGTGAGGCCGAAGAACGCCGGGAAACCACAATTGTATATGTTTTCGTTTTAAATCCTAAACTTGTGTAAGGATTGGTAAATCGTAAAACATTATAATAGGATTATGGATTAGTTCCGTAGTATGGTAATCTTTTAATTGAACTCCTGTAGTTGTGCTTTAAAACGTTGCAAGTCATGGTGGTTGTGATTATTGTTGATGTGGAAAAGCATGAGTTGTAATATTTCACACAGGGCTGTCCAGCAGGAGAGCAGTCGAATGAACTATGGATCAGTCGACTGGATCCCGTGGGGTTTAGAGACTGGAAGTGAATAGTGTCAAGATCAGTCGACTGGACCATCCTTCAGTCGACTGGACCACTGTAGATTTTAGCTACTGATCCAAATAGTGACCAATGCAGTCGACTGGGTTCCCTGATCAGTCGACTGGACACCTGATGAAAATTGTGGGTTTTGGTTTCTGCCAGGCACAGTCGACTGGACTCTATCACATTCGACTAGACCTCTGTTTTCCAAAACTGTGTTCCTTTGGACAGGTTTCAATTGAACAAAACTTTTTATAACTCTGATTTTAATGGATTTTAATAATGTTTTCCGCTGCTATTTGACTTTAATGGAACTGGATAAGCCTTAATGGCGTGCCATGTGTCCTATTTCCGTGCGTAGCGGGATGGGTTGTGACATTTGGGAAACTAAGTAAAATTTGCATACTAATTTAGGAAAGTGGACAACCATTTTGGGACATCCCAAAAAGGAAAGGGGGACACATAAAATTAGATGGATGGAGTATGTGTATAATTGTAATGTATGTGTTATTTATTATTATTGAACAATTTATATCCAATTATATGTGTAGACCTATCAAACAGCATAGCAGCAGCGTGTGAATTGAATAATTTGTGATTTTATTATTGGTATATTGGAAATTGTGACAATCTATTATGTCAATTTTGACATTCTTATTATTTAAAAAAATTTTGGTTATTTTTTTTATATTTTTTTAAACCTTAAATCTAGTGTATCATTGCGTATCGCCCGATATCAAGCCGATACTGTGACCCTGAGTCATCACAATGAACTCTAATACCGCAACCGATACTGCGACCTCAAATCATGGTACGTACCCAAGTCCATTTCCCATTTATTGATGAGCTTTGTAGGGAAGAGGACTTGGGCTGGAACATAAAAATCTCTCTTGATATTTTTGATTTGATATATTTGCTTTTGTACTGTTTTCTCACCATAAGAACTAGTTGGGCCCCTTGTGTTACATGTACGTGTACGGAATTGAGAAGAAAGAAGGAGATAGAAAAAGAAGTAAAGACAAGAAAAGGACTAAGACATTCTGCAATGGGAGTTACATTTGGAGTCCATTTAACATAACTGCTAAAATGACCCCTAATACTTCCAAATTTCCAATGCAATGAGAGTGATAAAAAATGTGGCAAATATTATCAAATGGAAAATTTACCAACTGGAAAATAGGGAGAGGGTTGGTCAAATTTGAAGGGGAAAGAGAGAAATTTTCCTATGAGTCTGTCACATGTGTGATGAATTCATAACAATTGTTAAATTTATAAATCTCACGTGAGTTCTATAATGATTCAACGGTTTTTATAAATCCGTCACATTTATAGGATACTGTCTTGGAAAGAGAGTAGCCAATATGAATTGTCATTAGAAAGTGCATCATACTAAAAATATTAAAATATCATCACCCATGGTTGGTGTATGGTTGGTGTAAGTCTAGGGTAGATATAGCTATTAACACTATTCAAAGTAATTAAAATAGTATTTTGACAACTCAAAACGTAAACTTTCATGGGTGATGCGCTTACTAGGACCCAACAAAATTTTAGAGAGAAATTTTTGTTTTTTTTTTCTTTTCTTGAATTGCTTTCCTAGCCACTTTTCCTTTTAAAAAGTAAGCTAAGCAAAGGAAAGCAAACTAATTCTTTCTTCTCTCATGCGATCATCATAGTCATGTGATTTTCATTGCGATTCAAATATTTTGTGGATCTACATAGTTGAGGAGGTTAGAGTGATTGTCACATAGTTTGATGGTCATATTTCATAGGAAAAGAACAAAGAGAAAAAAAAGATTGCTCATTAAATTATATGATTGCCTGAACAAACCATAGTGGATCAAACGGGGCGGGTCTCACACTCGGTGGTCTTGTGAAATCGGTGTTTGGCTATTTATCTTTCAATGGATATTTATGTAAATTTTGTGTGTGCGAACGTGTCAGGCAAGCAAGTTGTTAATGTGATGATGTGAATGTGTAAGCCAATTGCGTCTCACCCGGCCAATTGTAACCGTTTGAATGCCTTAATTAAAAGGACCTTATTGTGTTAGATGAAATAGAGTGTGATTATAAAGGAAAAGAAATACAAACTTAAACTAAACCAAGGAATTAAAAGCATGAACAATAAAGAACTATAACTTAGGAATTGGTAGGGATAGATCGAAGCACTGGAGTGACATCAATTGCAACAAACTAAAGAAAATTAAAGACATGGACAGTAAAGAAAGGCTTAAGAAAAACTAAAGGATTGTTAGGATTTAAACTAAACTAAACTAAACTAAAGCAAATTATAATTGCCATGGCGGCCAAATGAAAAAGATAATTCATGTATTCATGTGTTTGTTTTGGTCCAGGACCTTTACAAAGGAGTACAATACAAGTATTTATAGGAAGAGTCTACAACTACTTATTTGAATTTGAATATTTCCCTCTTATTACAATAACTACTAATTCAAATTCATTCACATGTGTGTTTCTTCTAAGAGAAGCTTCCTCTAAATTAACTTCCATCTTCATCATCACCATTAATCTTCAAGTAACCTCCTTTGATTCAATCCTACGATGACAAGTGTCCTGCAAGAAATTTTCAAATGGCTTCCATGGCAAGCCAAACTAGCTTATCATAATAATAATAATAATATTATTATATAATAATATAGTAACATATTAAAATTGCATTACTATAGTAATATAGTAAAATTACAGTTTATAATGCAAACATTAGCCCCCCTAGTTCCTTGAAAATGAAGCATACGTAATTTTTGAAGAACCAATTTCTTGATTTCTATAAAATAACATAACTTGCTTTGAAAGCAACAACACAACTTTGAACAAGGAAAAATGGCTTTAAATTGGTGTCGAAGCCAATAAAATAGCATTGAATACAAAAATATAAATGGCTTTAATGCCAATAAAGTAACTTCGAAGCCAATACAATAGTCTTGTCACACCCCAACATAGCATAAATCAGAGAAGTGTTTCATTTCCTTTATGGACTCGTAAGTCATGACAAGTGAAAGTAACCAATTGTCCCTGTAACAAATAACTTAACAACATTTCTAAAGCAAAAGATACTAATAAACATAAAGCTCCAAACTAAAAAAAAAAAAAAAAAAAACCTTACTAATCTATTACATCAGTCATTGTCTTAGGCACAAACCGCCCTTATTCAAATATCTAATGAAATGTATATTACAACTCTAAAATCTAAAACATAAGTAAAGATAAATCAGCTCTACAGGAAATCCTCCGGTCTCTAACTAGCATAGTCTAAATATTATGGTTGCTCCTGACTTGGAAAATCTGGACATGAAGTCCAAGCGCATCAACGCCATCAGCTTATGCAAGCTGGTGAGTAAAATAAACATATATTCGCAATGTATATATAAGCATATATCACAATGTTACTGTTTAAACTTTAAAACAATAATTCAAGGTGCCAATTTCAACTTTTATACCCACAGGAAGATAATAAGCAAATGAATATATGACCGTGCATGAACGATGTAATATCTCATCTTACCGACTCTTTTCTCTCGACAAAACACATGATCACATCATCCAAACTTCCTCATTGTAGTACCTTGAAAATACTCGAGCAACCATACTATAGTACAACGTGTACCAGGAAATGTCCAATCAGCCTTGATCTACGGTATCACACTATATTACCACCACGGCATACCAAAGATAATCTCAACCAGTATCCGAAACTCGGGTATCAGGAAGTGTCACTATAATACTACCACGGCATACCAGAGATAATCTCGATCAGTATTCAGAACTCAGGTATAGGGGACTGTTCTTGGAGGTGTCACACACTATAGCACTACCCCGGGTGCCAAGAAGTGTCCAATTTACCACTGTCATATTAAAAGTTACCCTAGGACCACATCATCACGACATCCACTGCCTCAATCCATGGCACCACACTATAGTACTACCACGGCATACCATAGATAATCTTGATCAGTATCTGGAACTCGGGTACTAGGGCGTGTTTATAGAGGCAACCCATACCAACACACAATCTCTTTTACTCTTTTCACACTTTCTCACATACTATGCATGTCAACTCAACCTCGATCCTACTATGCATGTCAATGTCATGAATTGTAACATCATTTATTAATCACAAATCTGAATATCTGTACAAACATAAATCTCAGTCCTAATCCTTATTATTAATCCAATTCTTAATCGTGGGTATTTAAAACAGTACATCTTTCAAAACAGTTCCTCAAAACATCCAAAACCTTTTCCAAATAGCTTCTTATACAAAAATAAACAAACTACCTAAAATTCAATATTGTGCGAGCGATTAGGCTCTTTTCATGAAATTTGTTAAAAACTCAATTTTGCCCAAATCCGTACAAGTCACGCGAGTGGGCACGCGCGCGAGATGAAGCAGAGTCTTCTTCTTCTTTGTTTTTCCCCTATTTCGATTTTCAAAACTGAAATTTACCCATTTTCTGCATTCTGATCCAAACAAGACATGTAATATATGGTTTTCTTCTGTTTTCTACGTAGATTACGAATTTGCAATCGGATTAAACTGATACGGATTGTATCTCTCAATATTTGTGATTAAAGTAAGAGTGACAAAACTTAAAATTCATAATACATCGTGATACAGACAAATTACACCGTAGTATTCGAACCACAACTTAATGGAACTAAGATCTTTCATTTTCAATTCATGGAATTGACTTTGCTTCAACCTCAAGCTCATCAATGGTGATTCTATATATATTTATATACATATATATACCTTTATATATATATATACAGAAATGCACATATATACACATGGAGAGTGAGTTGAATTACTTACAGAGGGAATAGACTACAAATTTTGGTGCCACGAAAACCCGACAAAAATTCCCGAAGCTTTGATTTCTCCCTCATTCTTGATTTGATATGTATATAAGTATGTATGGATCTGTGGGAGTGTATATATATATAAATATATGTCTCTGTGTGTGTGATTTAGAGAGAACAAGTGAGATTGAGAGTTGAATTGAGAGAGAGTGAGTTTCGTAGAGGGAGATGAGGGACTGTGAGGGATTGTTATATATATATACACTGTTTAGGAATTGGGGCCTCCAAGCAATGGAGGAATCATCCGGTGAGGTTGAGCTCACGTGCTCCCTCACCCACAAATGCGATATGATCGCAGCTTAAAATAAGAACTGGTATATTTTATTGAAATAAAAATACAAAAAATCATATTAATTAACGTAGGAAATAAATTCCCGGTCGTATAAAAATACAGTCACAGTTTTCAAATCCATAACAGGTATTTTTTATATTTATAAAATTAAACAAATATTTTTATATAATAAATATATTTTGCACCAAGAAAGTCATTCTTATAGCCTCAAAATAAAATAGAGTTTGAAAATCATACCTAAGGGTTTTAATCATAGCAAGAAAAATGAGATATTATATTTATTAATGAAAATAAAAATACAGGGTTTTACAAGTCTCGAATACAAAATAAGTGGCTTTAAACTTGCCTCGAAGCCAATAAAAGTATCTTCGAACACAAAATAAAATGTTTTTAAATTGGTTTAGAAGACTAACTTTAAACACCAAAAAATGGCTTTAGACTTAATTCTAAGCCAATAAAATTGCTTCAAACACAAAACAATGTCTTTAAATTGGATTCGAATCCGATGTAATAACTTCGAATACAAAATAGGTTGCTTTTAAACTAATTCGAAGCCAATGAGATAGCATCGAATGCAACATAAATTGCTTTAAATATATTTAGAAGCCATTAGAGTAGTTTCGAACACAAAACAGATAGCTTTGTATAGGCTTCGAAGTCAATACAAGGCTTCAAATATAAAACAAATGGCTCTACATAGGCTTCGAAGCCTATATATGTGTCTAGAAAAAATTAGAAGGAAACACTCTTGGGTATGTGTACTCATCTCAAGGAAGAAACACTCTCTCTTTACCATTATCTCCATTGGTCTTAAGATTTAGGCTTCAAATTTGGACTCAAGAAACACATTACAGTTGCTTTTTTGATCAAATGAATCTCCAAGTTGAACTGTGATAGATGACAAACAAGTAGTTTGTCCAATATCAAAATATTCCTTAAGTATTTCAACTTTAAAGTTGGGCCCATTTCATCATACATGCATGTATAACTCAAAGAAGTTAAACTCACACAATCTACACACTACAGTAATTTTGGGTCAACTCCTCTTTATTTAATTAAGAATTGTTGCTCATTCCATGGTCCTATAAAACCAATCGTCACAGTGATCGAATTAGATCAAATTTCGGTCAATAATTTTCCTTTCCCTCATAAAATTCTTGCCATAGAAAAAGCCACATAGTCATAATCCCCTTTTGATGAGCCCCATAAAGTCAAAATGGATATTGACCAATTAAAACCATGATATATAGTGTCTTAAATAATTCACAAGTTTTTACATCTTTTGCAATGTCAAAAAACTTAGATTCATAAACAAAAGTTTATTCATGTTCAACCACACTTGGTTGAAAACTACACCCCCAGTATCTTTTCATCACAATTATTTGGTTGATTAACCAATGTGGGTGATGAAGGTGGTGGTGATTTTTTTTGTTTCCACCAATAAAGGATCATGAAGCTTTTTCATAATCAAGTTATTTTCATCAATTGCACATAATTTTCCCCAAGCCATTTCACACATTTTAGTTTCCAAACTAAACTTTAGAACAAAATCATTTAGCCAATTTTCATCACCAAAATTTGGTGTTGATGGTGGTGAAGTACACAACCATTCGTAATTATTATCACCAAAGTTTGGTGTTGGTGAGGGTACATACAACCCTTCAAAATTTCTAGCATCAAAATTTAGAGTCATTGATACTCCAAATCCAAATTGCTCGTTTGAAGCACTCTGTTTAACATCTTGACACTTGGATCCCACCGGGCGTGCCAAATCTATGTTTGGATATTTATCTTTCGAAGGATATTTATATAAATTTTGTGTGGGCGAACGTGCTAGGCAAGCAAGTTGCCAATGTGATGATGTGAATATGTAAGCCAAATGTGCCTCAGCAGGCCAATTGTGACTGTTCGAATGTCTTAATTAAAATGACTTTTATCGTGTGAGATGAAATAGAGCGTGATTATAAAGGAAAGGAAATACAAACTTAAAATAAACCAAGGAATTAAAAGCATTAATAGGAAAGAACTAAAACTTAGGAATTGGTAGGGATAGATCGAAGCACTGGAGTGACATCAATTGCAATAAACTAAAGAAAGGTTTAAGGAAAACTAAAGGATTGTTGGGATTTAAACTAAACTAAACTAAAGCAAAGTATAATTGCCATGGTGGCCAAATGAAGAAGATATTTCATGTATTCATGTGTTTGTTTTGGTGTAGGAACTTTACAAAAGAGTATAATACAAGTATTTATAGGAAGAGTCTACAGCTACTTATTTGAATTTGAATATTTCCCTCCTATTACAATAACGACCAATTCAAATTCATTACATATAAGTTTCTTCTAAGAGACACTCCCTCCAGATTAACTTTTGATACGTACAAAAATATTCTATCAATGAACAAGACTCGGTGGCCACATCAAGTAGCACCCGGTCAGGGGGCACAACCATCCCGACCGGACGAATGACCCAACCTACGGGTCAGGAATGCTGCCTGGTTCTTCGCAAGACAGTTCAGGCCAGCCTGGAGACGTAATCTAGATCCATCCAGATGTTTCCTATACCACTTAGAAGACTAATGGAATGATAAAGATTGTTTCCTAGTTTAATTAGGAAACTAGCACGATTTACGCTAATCAATCCTAATTGGATTGCATTACCTTATCAATATACTTACCTTGTATGAGGATGTCTCTTGCAAGTATCAAAGAAACCCCTCACCCCCCTACAAGGGGAAGGATCCATAATCTTCTGCAAAGAACTCACTACAGCTTTGTGTAATCTGCCCAATCATCCTCTGGTATTTCCAGTCCATTGTTGGTTCACCAAAGGTCACCGGCTATTCTCATAACATAATGGAAGTGCTCAGACACACTATGTGGATGTAGGTCTCTTTGTTAATAGGGTTGAACCACATACAAATTTCTCTCGTCTTCTTGCTTATATGTTATACCAAATTTTGGGATCATCAGTTTGGCACTGTCAGTGGAAAATTGACAAATTTTGAAAAATAAATCTTTTGGTTGATCACCATGGCTCCTCATAAGACTTCAGATTTGGAAGATTTCCTCAGAGATATGAAATGTAGATCTTTGAGTTACGGTCACGTGGCCGCAAACGAGAGGTCAATCCGAGGTTTGAGTGAAACGTTATGGCCATTCTCCCATCGGTGTGCAGAGCTATCAAAATTAAAGAGTTCAAGCCCTTGAGCAGAGTTCAATCGATTGAGAGTTCGATCGATCGAACTTTATTTTCATCCAAAAGTTGCATAAACGCTGCAGGAACCCTATATATAAGTCGTTTTAATGCCAGACGAAGGGAGGATGCTCCAGAATGCGAAAAACAGCAGTTTAGGGTAGTTTTAGGGTTAGATTAGGAGTAGGTTAGGTTAGATTCATACTATTTTTCCTCTTTTTTATTAATATATTGAAGATTATTGAAGATTCAAGTGGATTTCATATTTATTTTATGTTTATTTCAGATTATATCCAGGTCTTTCTTTTCAATCCTTGTTATTTGATTGTTATTAGTTTATATGCTATGATTACTTTAGGTTACTGTTTCTGCACTAGTTTTATTATGTTTTCGTAGTTTAGACGTTGGAAATATGTGATGAAATATTGATTCCCAACCTCTGCCATGCAATCTTTAAAACCTTGGGCTCGATCAATCGTAGGTATTTCGATCGATCGAACTGGAGCCATAGTCAAGCGATCGAAGACATTTCGATCGATTGAAGGATGATGCTATCCGATCGATCGAGAGCGCTTCGATTGATCGAACTTGCTAATTCCTGAGATGATTCTTTTAAGTAATCCATGACTTTCTGTTTTAGAAATCTGTCATCAAATTGTCCCTATAAGCTCAGTTTGTCACAACAGTTTTTAGAACTTAAAGCCTTAAGGCCTTTTCTTCAATGACTTTTGAAAATCACTTTGAATGCTAACACCATTTAGAGTGCAAGTAATTACCATTGTTTTAAACCGTCTTCCAAGTATTTTAAATTAACTGTGATGATGTAGTCCCGGTCATGAAAGGGCTATTTATTCTTTATCTTTAGAAAAATACGGAATACTGAAGAGGAATAAACTCCATACAACATTAATGAGTATGCATGGTAGATGGTTAGGATCAATACGGATTCACGTGTTTCCAACACCTTTAATTTAGTTGTTTAATTAGTTATGTTTCTTTACGCTTTAGTTTATTATTTAGTTTAATTTAATTAATTAGGATTTGTTAGAATTCCACTCCTTTATGATCTTTTCTTTTTCTTTAGGTTGTAGCTTAGTAGACTTTCTCCCTATTCCTTCCCTGTGGGATTGACCTGGACTTCCAGTACTATATTACTTGCACGATCACCTATACTTGAATGTTGCACAAGAGCGCACAACTTTCTAGTCGTGTCATCCGACAACATGCGCAAGCTGTGCCAAAATCCCCACAGGCTGTGAGATAGCCCAAGAACAATGAGCATCGACGGGATCGCATACGGACCCGGCAACATGACCAGGCCAACCCGGAAAGCGTGGGGAATGCCAGAAACATCATCAACGATGGGCGCACGGCCAAAGCGAAGGGGCAAGAGCACTTAACCTAAGGATCGGCCCAAGATTGCCTGGTCAGGAGCTGAAGTGACCTTAGGCACACGATCAACCAGAGTCAAAGATGAGCCTTATACCTGAGGACACTGACCTATCGTACGGATACTAGTCGAGAAGACGTGAAAGCCCGCATCAAGGACTTGGAGAAACAGATTAAGAAGCTAGGTCGAAAACCAAGTCATGATCATGCCAACACCAAGATCGAGTCGTCATTCTCTGATCAAATTGTAGGATTTGCCATCCCACGCAAGTTCAAACAACCTTATCTTGACTCCTATGACGGCTCTGGAAGTCCAGTCGACCATATCTAAACTTACAATGCTCAGATGTCTTTGGCAACCAATGCCAATAAACTGCACTGCCTGGCCTTTCCTAGCACTCTAAAAGAGCTAGTCGCACAGTGATTCCACTCTCTAAAACCCAAATCAGTCGACGCTTTTAAGGAACTTAGCAAGTTGTTCGTCAGCCAGTTGTTAGGTATGCTCGATCAACCTCAACCTGACACCCAGCTACTTACTGTTAAACAATCCTTGAAGAATTACGTTGATCGGTTCAACCAGCAAAATCTTCAAGTTTATAATTTGAATGAGACAATCCCAATCACAGCCTTCTGCTCGGGAGTTCAGAACACTAAGGTCGCCACATCGTTCCACCGACAACGACTAATAACCTTGGTTGAACTCTTAGAGAGGATTGAAAAGTACATTGATACCGAAGAGTTCTTGAAGCCCAAGCATTCAAACTTTACGGAAGATGAGTCCCCGAGACCCATACAAAAATAGGAGGGCTCCGAGAAGAGCTCGAGAAAGAAGCAAAAATAGTAAAAGCACAAGGGTGGTCGGGAATAGAACCCGATCGCCTTCACGCCACTTTCCCGATCTATCCAAGAAGTCATAGTGGCTATCGAGGCTCAGAAGCTACTCCAAAAATTGACCAAGTTGAAGAGCCCGCCCGAGAAAAGGAATCGGGACAAGTACTGTCGCAAGCATAAAGACCACGGCCATGACATCGAGGATTGGTTTAAACTCAAAATTGCTATAGAGGAGCTCATTGAGTAGGGGCATCTAGTCGAGTTTGTCACCAAAGACAGTACCCAAGCCCCTGAGCAACAACAGCCCCTCGGTCACATCAACGTGGTCTCTGGAGGTATATCGGGCAAAGAAGACTCGCAGTTGGCAAGAAGAGGCACTCCCGGGCATCCAGAGCGGATGTCGCACATGTCCATTTAGTCAACTGTCCTCCGACCGATACCCTCACCTTCTCATCCAGTGGTACCCAAGATCTGCACTACCCTCATGATAATCCACTAGTGGTAACACTCTCTATAGCTAACTACATGATCAAAAGGGTACTTGTGGACACAAGAAGCTCCTTTGACATACTTTTCGTCTCAACATTTGATCAGTTTGGGATCTCAAAAGACCGGCTCTGGCCAGTGGCTAGCCCATTGGTGGGATTTAACGTGTCAAGTGCACAACCACTCGGGATGACCGAGCTGCCTGTTCTAATGGGGACTTACCCACACCAGGTCTCCACTTTCACAAACTTTGTTGTGGTAGAAGCCCCCTCCTCTTATAATGTCATCCTTAGGAGGCCAACACTGAACAAGGCCAGAGCGGCCATGTCGACTTATGGCCTTGTCATCAAGTTCCCGACTCCACAAGGACCAGGGAGTTTGAGAAGAGATCAAACCACCTCTCGGAGCTATTAAGTCAGTTCCTTGTGCAGGGATGCAATTTCTACGGCTCTAAATGTTGAAGAGATGGATCCAAGGGACAACAAGGATGGAGTCAGCCCAGTCGAAGGACTTGGCCAAGTGATTTCGGATCCCTAATTCCCTGACCAGTCCATTAGTGTTGGTTCCCTCCTAGAACTAGATCTTTGTGAAAAGCTAGTTTAGTTCCTGAGACAGAATCAAGATGTCTTTGCATGGAGTCACGAAGATATGCCTGGAATTGATCCTCGGGTCATGTCCCACCGACTCAATGTTGATTCGAACTTCTGCCTGATCAAGCAAAAGAGGAGGGGAATGGCCCCTGAAAGACAGGAAGCGGTACGCGAGGAGGTTGGGAGACTACTCAAAGCAAAGTCAGTCCATAAAGTGCAGTACCCTGACTGGCTGGGTAATGTTGTCTTAGTCAAGAACATTAACAAAAAGTAGAGGTTGTGCGTAGATTTTACCAACCTAACCAAGCCTACCCCAAAGATTGCTACCCACTACCCAGAATAGATCTTCTTGTAGATGCAACAGCAAGTCACTCACTCCTTTCCTACATGGATGCCTACTCGAGGTACAACCAGGTGTAATAACCTGCATTTTCCTACATTATCATATTTAAAATTTACATTATCATAATTGCATTATCATATTTAAAATTAATATATACTGTCTGTTTATATGTTAATTTCAATTCTTATGTGAAAAATCTATTTCTTGACTAATCTCATATTGAAATTACTTTTGGGGTCAAAATGCAATTTTCATAAAAACTGGCAATACCTGTGTTAAATTTCAAATCTGTATTTCAAAACGGTGGAATTATTTCTTTTAAAACTCAAACTGTATTTTTATAAAATCAGAAAACTATTTCTAACATTAAAATGAATTTTCTGTATTTTTGTGATAAACACCGTGTCACGAAAATACTAGTTTAGGTTTAAAACTGTCCGCGCAGTGTTAAACTTCCACAGAATTTTGGGAGTAACTGATTGGACAAATTTCTTTATACCCAATTATTATTGCTAAAGTTTTCCCTTAGGCCTTGTTTGGCAAATGCTTGTAGTATGTGTGTTGTCCTAATGCCATAAGCTTGATTCCCAAACACACCTTGACCCACACCAACTCCACCTACCCTTTCAATTATAAATGGAGCATTATGAATTGCAAGTGTATATTTACACATCATTGCTGCACTTTCTTTGTAATTAGTGGAGATTAATGGAGAATGAGTGGGATGTTAGGCAAATGTTTTCTAAGTGGGAGTTTGAGTATTTATACACCCAACCACACTACACATTCTACACTCCTAACATAGAGAGCTTGAGAGAGTCACATAGAGAGATAATAATTTCAGAATTTGAAGAGCTCAATCCTCCATAGCCAAGCTTGAAATTGGAGATTCTTAATTCTTGTATTTCTTTCTCAACAACTTCTTCAATCTACATCACGGTGAGTATTTCTAACTCACTCCAAATGTAACTCATTCCTTATTTACTGATTTAGGTAGTTAATTTTAACAGTAGCAGAATTTTGTTTTCAGATTTTTGTTAGGAAAACGAATGAAATTTAAGGTTCTGCCCGCTTTGTCCCAAGCAAAACTCGATTCTGCACACTTTTTGTCTAATGCAATTTTCTCAGATTTTGCACCGTTTGGGCAGAAAATGAGGATTACAGTAGCAGAAAAAGTATATTAGAAATTCAATCTAATATTTTCTCTTTTAATTTTAACAGTAGCAGAATTTTGTTTCCAGATTTTTGTTAGGAAAACGAATGAAATTTAAGGTTCTGCCCGCGTTGTCCCAAGCAAAACTCGATTCTGCACACTTTTCGTCTAATGCAATTTTCTCAGATTCTGCACCGTTTGGACAGAAAACGAGGATTTCAGTAGCAGTTTTTAGAATGCTATTAGTTATGTTTAAAATGATTAAGGCAATGAATTACGAATTTTCAATCCCCGTACGCGTATTGTTTCTTTAATTCTGTGAATTCCTTTATGTTTAAAGTTTGATGACATTCATGTGGAGTCAGTTGTACATGCATGGTGAGTGTTGGTAGTGTGTAAAAGAGTAATGATAGTGTGGAAAAGTGTAATGATTGTGTGGAAAGAGTATGAGTTTGAGTTGTGGTTGTGGTTGTGGTTGTGGTTGTAATTGTGGCTGTGGTTATTGTTGTGGTTGTGGATGTGATTGTGGTTGGAGTTGAAAAAGAGGATGAGGGTGTCTTTGAAATGCGAAGGTGGCAAAAATGGACACTCCCTGACGCCCATGGAAGCGTTAAAGTGTGTGAAGCCGAACTTGGACACTCACTGGCACCCATGGAAGTGCTAAAGTGTGGCCTATAGACACTCCCTGAATGACTCGAGTCTGGATACCTGTGTGGGGGTTGCCCCGGTATTTGCATGGCGGTTAGGGTATTCAAAGTGTGAGGCATTGGACACTCCCTGGTACCCCGGACCAAAGTGTGAGGCAAACTGGACACTCCCTGGCGCCCCGTTGCTAAAGTGTGGCTATCTTAGTATTTCAAAGATACCAGGAGTAGGATAGAGGGTTGTTGGGTGTTGTCGAGAGAAAAGAGTCGGATAGATGAGATGGTGCATTGTTCTCATACACGGTCACATATGTGTGAAATTATCTTTTATATAATGTTGTGGTTGTTTTCTAAAACGAGCTTTTTATCATAAATATAAACTTGTGGTATTTAAATGGAAATGGGAAAAAGGTAAATGAGTATGTTTTACATTCAGAGTTATGTTTTTAATACTCACCAGCTTCTTGAAGCTGACGGCGTTGATGCGTCCTGGACATTCGTGTTCAGGCTTTGCAGGTTATAATCAGGATGAACCATATGACTATGCTAATTGAGATCAACTGCTGAGAAGAGAATTTACTTTTATATGCTTTATGTTTATGTGCTTTAAGATATGATTTGGTTTTGTAATAAGGATGACTGTAATAGACTTTAAGTTATTGTTTTATTTTAAGGCGGTCTGTGCCTTAGTTAACCCCGTACCATAAGTTGTAATAAGTTAGAAAAATTTTTATGAGCCCTGTTTGCCCTACTCTGATTAATAGTTTTATGTTGTTAGAAGTTTTTGGGACGGAATCGATCCTTCAAACTGTCGCGACCTACGGGTCCATAAAGGAAATTAAACGCTTTCCATATTTATGCTACGTCGGGGCGTGACAGGATTTGGTGGTATCAGAGCCATAGGTTTTCTAGATTGACCAGGCTCAGTTTTTCACGCCATAGATTAGTGACATAGGTTACCCTTAAGTTTTACTAAGCTATATAACCAAGTTCTAGTTTTAGTTTAGTACGGATTACCCTTAGTTCAGAAACTAAAATTCTAAGTTGGTTTTATCATAGAAATGATTACCCGTTTGTCTTGTCACATCGACAAGAATGATAGCAATTTCCATATACCTTCAGACATATCCATTTAGGATTAGCCGAGATAGCCATATTTTACGATGCCCCTACAGACATATAGTAGCCGAGTTTCTAAGGAGTTAAAGCATACCATAGCCCTCATTAATAGCTTAGGCACTGACCAACTTCCTGAGTCAAATCTCGGAACAGTCAGTATGGCCCACAACCCAGAGTCTAGAGGATAAGAATACGACCTCTTTGCTATAAGACAGCCCTAGTTCGAATACGAGTATTATATGTACTTAATATATATTTTATTGTATGCTTATGTGATAATACGAGTATGTGATATAGTGATAAATACTCCTTTGAAAATTTTCGTCATAGTACTGTTGCATGCATGTTTCTCATTCTACTACCCCTATCATGCATAGAATGGCTGGAAGACCAAGGAGGAACAGAAATCTGATTGAAGGAGCGCCCGAGGCTGCCGACCCCACGGGAATATTTGAAGCTTTTATCAGACGTCTCGAGAGGGTTAGTAATGCGAATGAAAACCAACGAGACCGCCAGACGGGAGATAAGCTGCTGGAGAGATTCCGTGCGCTCAGACCCGAGCAATTTGCGGGTACCACGGATCCCTGGAAGGCAGAACAATGGTTAAGACAGATGGACCGCATGTTTGAAGCTGTCCAATGCAACGAGATGGACAAAAGGAGATTGGCTACTTTTCAACTAACCGACGCCGCTGCAGATTGGTGGGACTCGGTCATAGCCACTATCGGAAACACCGCTGCTATGGGGATGACATGGACGGCGTTCAAAGGGAGATTCCTGGAGAAGTACTTTCCGGCTACGGAGAGGCACAGAAGAGAGAAGGAGTTTATGGATCTGACGCAAGGAACCAAGACGGTGCAAGAGTATACCACACAGTTCGAGAGGCTGTCACGGTTTGCCCCGCACATGGTTGATACTGAGGAGAAGAAGATCCGGAAGTATAACCAAGGGTTGGCACCGCAGATTCGTCGCCTGACTCTCGGCCACCTAGACAAATCGTTTGAAGGACTAGTCGGCCTGGCTACCGACCTGGAAGAAGATGCAAGAGTATACCGTAAACAATTCGAATTCCGACCGCCTCAGAGGGGTAATTTTGGGAATAGACCACCAATGAATCGTACCCAAGGGCAGAAGAGGAACTTTGATGGGAGCAAGAAGGCACAAGCTATTACCCATCCGACTCAACCCCGAGTAGGAGAAGGAAGTAGTGGAGTAAAGTGCTTCAACTGTGGCAATCCTGGACATGTGGCTCAGGACTGCAGGGCACCAAGGCGTGCTGCTCAGCCAGGAATAGTCTGCTTCAACTGTGGTGAACCAGGTCACATCAGCAGGTTCTGCACTGCTCCTAAGCAAGCGACTTATGGACAACAGGGTCAGACCCGCTTGAATGCTGTTATTCCTGATGCCGCGGGTGATGATGGAGCTGCATATGAAGATGGAGATCTTGGAGAAGTTCAACCTGATCAGCAAGCAGTGGAAGGTACATTGACTCTATTTAACTCCCATGTTAGAGTATTATTTGATACGGGTGCTGCTCTTTCATTCATATCCATTAATACAATTCGGAGATTGGGTATCTTACCTCATCGCTTAGAGAAAGCTTTGAAGGCTACATCACCAATAGGAGCTGCGGTCAGTTTAGGACATGTATGCAAGGATTGTCCTCTACGGATTGGAGACCGAGAAATCCCTGCAAGGTTGATCGTCCTATCGATGAAGGAGTTCGACATAATCCTAGGAATGGATTGGCTGTCTCAGAATCAAGTGAAGTTGGATTGCGCGAGGAAGAGAATTACATTTTCCGACAATGAGAATCAACCCTTTGATTTTCAATGTAACCCTTTGGGAGATATGTTCCTCACAAGATGTTTAGCCAACATCGAAGTCGTCAGTACAGAGGTGACAGCATCATCTATACCTGTAGTCAAGGACTTCGAAGAAGTATTTCAAGACATTTCTGGATTACCGCCCGAGAGAAGTATAGAGTTCTGTATTGAGCTTATACCGGGTACCGTACCAATTACCAAGGTTCCCTACAGAATGGCCCCCACAGAACTGCTAGAATTAAAGGGACAAGTACAAGAGCTCGAGAACCTAGGTTTTGTACGTCCAAGTACATCGCCTTGGGGAGCACCGGTGTTATTTGTGAAGAAGAAGGACGGGACGCTCAGGCTGTGTATCGACTACAGAGAATTGAATCGAGTGACAATCAAGAACAAGTATCCTTTGCCTCGGATCGACGATTTATTTGATCAACTACAAGGAGCTACGATATTTTCCAAGATAGACCTAAGGTCGGGGTATCATCAGTTGAGGGTACGGAAGGAAGACATACCTAAGACTGCTTTCAGAACCCGATATGGTCATTATGAATTTCTGGTGATGCCGTTTGGATTAACGAACGCCCCGGCAGTGTTTATGGATCTGATGAACAGAGTATTCAAGCCTTATTTAGATCAGTTTGTCATCGTCTTTATTGATGATATTTTGATCTATTCTAAGTCAAGAGAAGAACACGAGCAACATCTTCGGATTACGATGCAGACGCTTAAGGACCACCACTTGTATGCCAAGTTCAGTAAGTGTGAGTTCTGGTTGCAAGAAGTGAAATTTTTGGGACACAAGGTGTCATCTCAAGGAATTTCTGTGGATTCGTCCAAGACCGATGCTGTATCCAACTGGGTTAGGCCAAGCAACCCTACAGAAGTTCGGAGTTTTCTTGGACTCGGAGGCTATTACAGGAGATTTGTTGAGGGATTCTCCAAGATAGCTGCACCATTGACTGGGTTGACAAAGAAGAATTTGAAATTCGAATGGACAGAGAAGCATGAGCGAGCCTTTCTAGAGTTGAAAGAGAGACTCACTACCGCACCAGTACTAGCAATACCCAAGCCTGGTGAGAAGTTCACTATCTTTAGTGACGCATCATATCAAGGACTAGGGTGTGTACTTATGCAAGATGACAGAGTTATAGCCTATGGATCCAGGCAGCTGAAGCCGAATGAGTTGAACTATCCTATTCATGATTTGGAGTTGGCAGCAGTGGTTTTTGCACTCAAGATTTGGAGACATTATCTCTACGGTGAGAAGTTTGATTTGTTCTCCGATCACAAGAGTCTGAAGTATTTGTTCACACAGAAAGAGTTGAACATGAGGCAGCGCAGATGGATGGAGTTGATCAAAGATTACGACTTCACGTTGGAATACCACCCTGGTAAAGCTAATGTGGTCGCTGATGCTTTGAGTAGGCAGACTCGGGAGACGATCGCCTCCTTAATGGTTAGAGAGTGGCGAGCTTTGGAGACGTTGGTGGAGTTCGATGTACAGAGTGCTGAAAGAGGAGAAGGACAACTTTTTGGATGTCTTATCCTACAGCCTGTTCTTATCGACCGCGTTATTGAAGCTCAGAAAGAAGATGAGAAGTTTCAGACATGGTTTGTAAAAATGTCAGAAAAAGACCCGACCGAATGGAAGGTGGGGAGTGACGGAGGGTATCGATGCAGAGACAGATTATGTGTACCAGATTGTGGGAATTTGAGAAAAGATATTCTGGAAGAAGCACATAAATCAAGGTATACAGTTCACCCGGGAGGAACTAAGATGTATAAAGATTTGAAGAGAAATTTCTGGTGGGAAGGCATGAAGAAGGATGTGGCCGAGTTTGTATCCAAGTGTTTGACGTGTCAGCAAGTCAAGGCCGAACATCAGAGACCGTCAGGATTGTTGCAACCGCTACCTATTCCTGGTTGGAAGTGGGAGCACATTACGATGGATTTTGTAGTAGGATTGCCCCGGTCGCAACAGAATCATGACGCTATTTGGGTAATTGTGGATCGATTGACGAAGTCAGCTCATTTTATTGCTTACAGTATGACATACCCGGTGGAAAAGATGAGCCGGATGTACATACAACAAGTTGTGCGACTTCACGGTGCACCTGTATCGATTGTGTCAGACCGTGACGCACGTTTTACTTCTGGATTTTGGGAAAGTCTGCAAGAAGCTATGGGAACTTCACTCAAGATGAGTACTGCTTTTCACCCTCAGACAGATGGGCAAACTGAGCGTGTTAATCAGATCATGGAGGATATGCTTAGGGCTTGTGTGATCGATTTTGAAGAATCTTGGGAGACACACTTGCCTTTGGTTGAATTTGCCTATAACAATAGTTATCACGCGAGTATCGGTATGGCTCCGTTCGAGGCACTGTACGGACGACCGTGTCGTTCTCCATTGTGTTGGGCAGAAGTTGGTGATACAGAGTTGTTGGGACCGGATTTGGTTAGAGAAACCAACGAGAAGATTTCCTCGGTCAAGGAAAGGATGAGAACCGCTCAGAGCAGGTATAAGAGTTATGCTGATCGGCGCCGGAAAGATCTGGAGTTTAGTGTTGGAGATCACGTACTTCTTAAGGTTTCACCAACACGAGGAGTAGTACGCTTTGGTCTCAAGAGAGGGAAGTTAGCTCCGCGTTTTATTGGACCGTTTGAGATTTTGGAACGTATCGGGAAAGTGGCCTATCAGCTGGCGCTACCACCGAAGATGTCTGGGGTTCACAACGTGTTTCACGTGAGTATGTTGAGGAAATACATACGAGATCCCTCGCACGTGGTTAGTTATGACGACATTGAGACGAGTCATAACGTTTCTTACAAGGAGAGACCTGTGAAGATTCTGGATCAGAGTATCAAGAAGTTAAGAAATAAGGAGATCCCGTTGGTGAAGGTTCAGTGGAATCACCATGACGAGAATGAAGCCTCGTGGGAAGTTGAAGCTGATATGAGGAAGAAGTACCCGGAGTTATTTCATGACTAGTTAGTCTTGATTTCGGGGACGAAATCCTGTTTAAGGGAGGAAGGGTGTAATAACCTGCATTTTCCTACATTATCATATTTAAAATTTACATTATCATAATTGCATTATCATATTTAAAATTAATATATATTGTCTGTTTATATGTTAATTTCAATTCTTATGTGAAAAATCTATTTCTTGACTAATCTCATATTGAAATTACTTTTGGGGTCAAAATGCAATTTTCATAAAAACTGGCAATACCTGTGTTAAATTTCAAATCTGTATTTCAAAACGGTGGAATTATTTCTTTTAAAACTCAAACTGTATTTTTATAAAATCAGAAAACTATTTCTAACATTAAAATGAATTTTCTGTATTTTTGTGATAAACACCGTGTCACGAAAATACTAGTTTAGGTTTAAAACTGTCCGCGCAGTGTTAAACTTCCACAGAATTTTGGGAGTAACTGATTGGACAAATTTCTTTATACCCAATTATTATTGCTAAAGTTTTCCCTTAGGCCTTGTTTGGCAAATGCTTGTAGTATGTGTGTTGTCCTAATGCCATAAGCTTGATTCCCAAACACACCTTGACCCACACCAACTCCACCTACCCTTTCAATTATAAATGGAGCATTATGAATTGCAAGTGTATATTTACACATCATTGCTGCACTTTCTTTGTAATTAGTGGAGATTAATGGAGAATGAGTGGGATGTTAGGCAAATGTTTTCTAAGTGGGAGTTTGAGTATTTATACACCCAACCACACTACACATTCTACACTCCTAACATAGAGAGCTTGAGAGAGTCACATAGAGAGATAATAATTTCAGAATTTGAAGAGCTCAATCCTCCATAGCCAAGCTTGAAATTGGAGATTCTTAATTCTTGTATTTCTTTCTCAACAACTTCTTCAATCTACATCACGGTGAGTATTTCTAACTCACTCCAAATGTAACTCATTCCTTATTTACTGATTTAGGTAGTTAATTTTAACAGTAGCAGAATTTTGTTTTCAGATTTTTGTTAGGAAAACGAATGAAATTTAAGGTTCTGCCCGCTTTGTCCCAAGCAAAACTCGATTCTGCACACTTTTTGTCTAATGCAATTTTCTCAGATTTTGCACCGTTTGGGCAGAAAATGAGGATTACAGTAGCAGAAAAAGTATATTAGAAATTCAATCTAATATTTTCTCTTTTAATTTTAACAGTAGCAGAATTTTGTTTCCAGATTTTTGTTAGGAAAACGAATGAAATTTAAGGTTCTGCCCGCGTTGTCCCAAGCAAAACTCGATTCTGCACACTTTTCGTCTAATGCAATTTTCTCAGATTCTGCACCGTTTGGACAGAAAACGAGGATTTCAGTAGCAGTTTTTAGAATGCTATTAGTTATGTTTAAAATGATTAAGGCAATGAATTACGAATTTTCAATCCCCGTACGCGTATTGTTTCTTTAATTCTGTGAATTCCTTTATGTTTAAAGTTTGATGACATTCATGTGGAGTCAGTTGTACATGCATGGTGAGTGTTGGTAGTGTGTAAAAGAGTAATGATAGTGTGGAAAAGAGTAATGATTGTGTGGAAAGAGTATGAGTTTGAGTTGTGGTTGTGGTTGTGGTTGTGGTTGTAATTGTGGCTGTGGTTATGGTTGTGGTTGTGGATGTGATTGTGGTTGGAGTTGAAAAAGAGGATGAGGGTGTCTTTGAAATGCGAAGGTGGCAAAAATGGACACTCCCTGACGCCCATGGAAGCGTTAAAGTGTGTGAAGCCGAACTTGGACACTCACTGGCACCCATGGAAGTGCTAAAGTGTGGCCTATAGACACTCCCTGAATGACTCGAGTCTGGATACCTGTGTGGGGGTTGCCCCGGTATTTGCATGGCGGTTAGGGTATTCAAAGTGTGAGGCATTGGACACTCCCTGGTACCCCGGACCAAAGTGTGAGGCAAACTGGACACTCCCTGGCGCCCCGTTGCTAAAGTGTGGCTATCTTAGTATTTCAAAGATACCAGGAGTAGGATAGAGGGTTGTTGGGTGTTGTCGAGAGAAAAGAGTCGGATAGATGAGATGGTGCATTGTTCTCATACACGGTCACATATGTGTGAAATTATCTTTTATATAATGTTGTGGTTGTTTTCTAAAACGAGCTTTTTATCATAAATATAAACTTGTGGTATTTAAATGGAAATGGGAAAAAGGTAAATGAGTATGTTTTACATTCAGAGTTATGTTTTTAATACTCACCAGCTTCTTGAAGCTGACGGCGTTGATGCGTCCTGGACATTCGTGTTCAGGCTTTGCAGGTTATAATCAGGATGAACCATATGACTATGCTAATTGAGATCAACTGCTGAGAAGAGAATTTACTTTTATATGCTTTATGTTTATGTGCTTTAAGATATGATTTGGTTTTGTAATAAGGATGACTGTAATAGACTTTAAGTTATTGTTTTATTTTAAGGCGGTCTGTGCCTTAGTTAACCCCGTACCATAAGTTGTAATAAGTTAGAAAAATTTTTATGAGCCCTGTTTGCCCTACTCTGATTAATAGTTTTATGTTGTTAGAAGTTTTTGGGACGGAATCGATCCTTCAAACTGTCGCGACCTACGGGTCCATAAAGGAAATTAAACGCTTTCCATATTTATGCTACGTCGGGGCGTGACAAGATCTGCATATACCCTGGTGATGAAGAAAAGACCTACTTCATTACTGACCGGGGTACATGCTGCTACAAAGTGATGCCCTTCAGACTCAAGAATGCGGGAGCAACCTACCAGTGAATGGTCAATCATATGTTTAGGGACTTGATCAGAAAAACTATAGAAGTATACATTGATGACCTCCTAGTCAAAAGCCAATAAGCCTGACCATCTCGAGCACTTGGTTGAGGCATTCAACATCCTGAGAAGATTCCAGATGAAGTTGAACTAAATGAAGTATGCATTTGGGGTCTCGTCTGGGAAATTCTTGACACGCTTAGTCAGCAGACGGGGAATTGAGGCCAACCCAAAGAAAATTCAGGCCATAATCAACATACGATCACCCAAATCAACCAAGGAAGTTCAGAGTCTAGTTGGACGGGTAGCGGCATTAAATAAATTTGTGTCCCGAGCAACCGACCGGTGTTTGCTGTTCTTCAAAATCCTATGCAAGGTCTTTGAGTGGTCAGAAGAGTGCGAGGAGGCATTTCAAGAACTTAAGAAGTACCTAGCCTCACCCCCTCTACTCTCAATGCCCGTTCCAAAGGAATAATTGTTTTTGTACCTGGCAGTATCACCCTCGATGGTTAGCTCAGCACTAGTTAGGGAAAAATATGGGATCCAATACCTAGTGTACTATACTAGCTGGGAACTCCAAGGCACAAAAAGCAGATATTTACGCATAGAAAAGCTGGCCTTTGCCCTTGTCACTTTACCCCGGCGACTTTGCCCGAATTTCCAAGCTCATACTATAGTCATCCTCATTGATTAGCCATTATGCAAGATCCTATGTAGGTCTGAGATGTCTAGGAGACTCATGAAATTGGCACTAGAATTGAAAGAGTTTGAAGTCCTCTACCGACCTTGAACATCAATCAAAGGACACGCCATAGAAAATTTTCTTGAGGAGTTCACCTATCCAGAAGATCCAATCGAGGAGTATGTCCAGCCCGATCTACCGCCCGACCTGCAGACCAAGATCTCGACCTGGGTACTATATGTGGATGGGTCCTCTAATAAATAGGGAACGAGTTATCCTGATCACACCCAAGGGGATTCAACTCGAGTATGCCCTCAAATTTGGGTTCCAAGCATCCAACAACGAGGCAAAATATGAAGCCATGTTGGTTAGACTACAATTGGCTACCTCAATGGGCGCCCAACAGATTAAGGTGCTCAGTAACTCTCAGTTAGTGGTAAAACAAGTCTTACAATAGTACGAGGCTAGGGAGGACAGTATGGTAGCCTACCTGGCCCTGGTCATAAAGTTATGACTCAAATCTTGAGGGAAGAAAATGCACAAACCGACCGGTTAGCTCGTCTAGTATCATCGTCAAAATTGGATCTACGGGGAATAAATGTGGAATACCTACCCGAGCTCAGTGTGTCCATTCCAGAAGGCATGGAGGTAAACCCAGTCGATATAGGTCCCAGTTGGATGGACCCTATTTTAACATTCCTCACAAGCAGGAATCTCACACCTGAGAAGTCTGAAGTGCGGTGAGTCAGATACTGAGTGGCAAGGTACCACCTAGCTAATGGAGTACTCTACAAAAGGGGATTCACCATTCCCTACCCCCGATGCGTTCACCTGACTCAGGTTGAGGGTATTCTGCAGGAAATTCATGAAGGAATGTGTAGAAGCCATGTCGGAGGTCGAGACTTATCTAGGAGGGCCCTTCTGCAAGGGTACTACTAGCCCAATATAGCCCAGGACTCAAAGGACTACGTAAAATGATGTGATAAATGCCAAAGATATGAAAACATGATTAACCGCCCGGTGGAAGAACAGACCCCAATCCTCAGGCCATGGCCATTCGTTCAATGGGGAATCGACATAGTCAGACCAGTCCCCAGGGCCAAAGGCCAGGACAAGTTTGTCGTCATAGCGGTCGACTACTTCACTAAGTGGTGAGAGACCGAGCCGTTGGCCACAATCACTGAGAAAAAAATGTAAAGGTCCATGAAGAGGAACATACTCAGTAGGTTCAATATTCCGCGAGTTCTAATCAGTGGTAACAGTAGATAGTTCGACAAGCCGATCTTTAGGAAAATTTGCTCCAGTTATCAAATCTCCAACCGTTACTCCTCTCTCGAGCACCCATAGGCCAACAGACAAACTGAGGTAACCAATTATACCATCCTGCAGTCCATCAAGAAGAGATTTGAGGCTCCGAGCCTTCTATGGGCTTATCGAACTACACCCTGATAGGCTACTAGAGAAACCCAATTTTCGCTTACCTATGGCTACGAGGCGGTAGTCCCGACCGAGCTCTAACTACTACCCACCGAGTGGCAAACTATTGCAGTAGCCAGGATAATAAAAGTGCTCTTAGAGGAAAACTTGACCTAAGGGATTCAGCATACCTCAGAATGGCAACCTACAAGTAGAGGGTCACCCAGTACTATAACAAAAGGGTAAAGTACCGCAGCTTCCAGGTAGGAGAGCTGGTCCTCAAAATAGTCAACCAGTCCACCAAGAACCCTAGCCATGAAAAACTGGGGCCAAATTAGGAAGGACCCTATAGAGTTACCCGGGTCAACCGACCAGGAACTTATTGGTTACAGACGCTAGAAGGGCAGGACCTATCATACACTTGGAATGTGGAGCATCTACGAAAGTACTTTCAGTAAAATAAGAATTAGTATTAGTTAGGGATGTTATGTTTTCTTTACTAAGTTGTAGCACTTCCCGAACACTCACTGCAGTTTTCAAATTAAATAAAGAATTCTTCTTGCAAAAAGTGTTCCTTACCATTGTTTTCTAACAATATAAGTACTCAGGATCGTACTCGAGGCACCAAAAAAGTCCTCGGGATCACACTCCAGGCACTAAAAAGTCCTCGGGATCACACTTGAGGCACCAAAAAGACCTCGGGATCAAACCCCTCGACACATTAAGGCCATCGTACCATGGATGGCGAAAGACCTCAGGATCACACTCGAGGCACTATCTCTACTTAGGTCCATGACCTACAATGGGGTCAACCCCCTAGGTGACCCGCGATAGAGGAGTCAAAAGACCCTGGAACCCATACATTCTAGATCGGCTACCTACAGTAACTACTCCCACAAAGCCTACCTAACCTAAAGCTTGGGGAGTAAGAGGGTAATAGTAAATTACAAGAAACCACACCGAGCATTCACAGGCCTTGGAATTAACTAAGTAAAAGGCCTTAGACACCGGAGCGCCCACAATGTTCAGAGTTCACATTGGTTTGTTACAAGGCCAAGGACTAACCAAGTATAAACTTTTAAGTTAATCCCAAGCACTTACAAACTCCATGGCCGGGACCTACAGACCTGGAATTTCCCAAATGCAACAACTCAGAAAAATCCAAGGCTTTACGAAACCCAAGAAGACCGAGTACTCTCTACCAGGTATAGTTCCAAACCTTTTGCTAAGGCAGGGTCATAATGAGGCTAACAACTGGTCAGGCATGGGTAATCATGAGCAAGCATAGGTAAAAGTACAAATACGAATAGTGGACGCAAAAAAGTGACCTCGATGGGTCCTTGTCATTATTAGTTCAAGTACAATGCCTATGGGCAATTATAGTAGGCACCAAAAATAAAATGGCTGGGAGAAGGCTCAGTCCTAGATGTTGACCACAATGACCACCTCATTCTTGGTCTCCTTGACCTTTCCAGCAAGAGCCGACCCGCTAACGGGAGCCTCCTCCTCAGTGGCATCCTCGACAGTAGCACGGGGCCCCATATCCTAAAATTCAGAATCCACTACCGAGTAAGCTGCAAGGTCCCACTCGAGATGATCCATAGTCGCCCTCCTCTTCATGTTCGATTAGCCCAAAAAGAAGCCAGGGTCAAATTCATCCTCTGGGGCCTTCTCTGCCTCCTCCCGAGTGGTCGCGGCCTCTATCATGGCCTTCTTCTCGGTCTCTGCAGCCTCCAAACCCTCTTAAGCGGCCTTTAGCTCTATCAGGGTAGTCTCCATCTCTTCTTGAGCAGCTCCCAAGCTCAGGGCCATCTCCTTCACTTTCTCCTTCTCCACCGTCAGGGTAGACTCTTAAGCCTCCAGCTTTGTCCCCTCCTTCAAAAGAGCTGCCTCAGTAGCAGCCGCCCTTTTAGCCAGGTCGGGCAAGAATGGAAATAGATGGGACATGTACTTACCAAAATGAGAGAGGCTATAGAGCCATCCAAGAAGCGACTGAGGAGGCATTCCCGTACACATCTCAACCTGACTCTGGAGGAAAGCCAACCTGATTCTGTCCAGAATCTCCACTGCGGATTCCTCGGTATGTATCTGTAGACACCCTACTTTGTCGGCTATAAGATTTAGGAGACCCATAGCTTGGTGATTCACGATGATCGAAAAAGACTCAAAAAGGATCCCTGAAAATTAATCATGTCTCTCAAAATGCTTAGAAAGTTGCAAAAATAACCAAAATGCCCCTAAAAGCCCAAATACTCCCAAATTTGGACCCAAAGTTATGAAAACAAGCTACATTGTAAGAAAAGTAATAAGATGATTTTTTTAATCAAAATCAGATGAAATCGTTGACTCCCAGACACCACCAGAAGTCCCGAAAGTCCTTGGAAAGTCCCTGTTGACCGGTTTGACCCAAGTTTGACTAGGTTTGACCAGGGTTTGACCGAAATCATCCAAATTCTCTAGAAAGTTCTAAGATCATTTTATATCATGTGAAAAGTACTAAAATGAGTTTTAAAAGAAAATTGGACGAAAATGTCAGCTCTTGGGAGCTCCCAAAGGTTCACAGAACTTCTTGGAGATCCCAGGTTTGACCGATTTGAAAAGTTAACTTTGAAACTGGAGCACTGTGTCATTTTTTAAACATTTTTCATGGATAGTAGAGGTTAATATCTTTCCAACGATATATCACACATAATTTCAAGATTCAAGACGAGTTTATTATGAATTTCTGAAGGTGAAAAAGACGATCAAATTGGATTTTATCGCTAATACCACAAAACTTTTCAAAGTGACTTGATTCCAAACCATTTTTTATGATACGTAGACTCCATTACCTTTCCAACGATATATCACAAGATCAATTTGGAGTTCATATGCATTTTCTGTGAATTTCGGACGAAATAGGGCCTTTTCGCGAATACCAGAACCTCTGGTGGCCTAAACAACATTATCCGGACATTGGAGGAGTATTACCGCCATGACACTGGCCCACTGCTACCGCGGCACATGCCCAATGCTACTGCATCACTCTCCCCTAGAACAGTCCATTTTTGTAATTTATTTTGGGGGTCCAATTTGATTAATTGAAAATCAAAACGACGTAGTTCCTTGTACACAGATGTTTGGGACCAATAGGAGTACTCTTTAAATCCCAAAACCACCCCCAAATTGGCCTATATAAATCCCCCTTTGTTCTTCATTTTAGGGGGAGCCAAGTGCAAAGCTTAAAAAAGTTATAGAGAGGAAGAGAGATAGAGATAGGTTTAGAAGAGAGAATAGGAGCTTCCCCCACTGATTTTCTATAAGAAAGTGAGTTCTAATCTTGTTTCCTTCCATTACCTCTCTTATACTTAACATACAAATCCTCCCCAACCACCATTCTTGAACAATCTTGAGTTAGGAAGCTACTTCCATGTCCAAATGTCAATATCTATGAGTGAAACACCAAGCTACAAGTTCAAAATCACATTGATTATCATCTATTGATTGTTATTATTTGCTTCTTTATATAAATGTTCATCTCTTCTTACCTTGTTTCTTTTTTATTTTTCTTTGATTACTTACTAGTTCATCATCATCTAGATGAAGACATGGTATTTGAGGTGAGTGAATCCTTATGGATAGTAGCTCTTGACCTCAAAAATATGTTTGATAGATGATGATTCTAACTTCAAATGCATTCCTATGTTTCTTGAAGTTATTTCCAAAATAAGAGCAATGCTCTCCAACAATCTTGGAGGTTCTTAATATGAGTTGGATGTTGATATTCCAAGTGGTTTGCCTCCATTTAGTGCTGGAAATATGCTTTCAAAACCCCTATTTCAAAACCCCTCTAAAACCCCCAACATTTGGATTCCAAGAAATAAACTTTGTTTTCTCAAAAAAATCTTCAAAACAGTGAGTTATTCAACTTCAAAATAATATTCTAAGTTCAATACTCAATGGGTGATTACAAGACCACTTAGAAAGTCTTCCCAACTCATTAGAGAACACTCATGATTTTTTGTTTGATCTACAAACACTTGGAAGGGGTCCATTTTTGACCTTAATATTCCTTCCTAACATTCTATTTTTGCTGTCACAGTAGCTAGGTTGACTTTCAACTTGTTTTCAGAAAACATTTCCAAAAGGAGTGGTCCCAACTCATTTTTCACTTGAACTTCAATGTCTTAGGGAACTTTCTGTATAATATGGGCCTCTAGATGTTTTTTTTTTCATTTTTTAAGATTTTTCAACATTTCAGTCGATAGTACGGATTCTGTTTCTGAACAACCTCTCTTGTTTATATGATTTCTCTCCATCTGTAATAGTTATTGTAGTTTGGCTTTTTGATATATGTTCTAGACACAATAAGGATGATCTCCATACAAAAATCATGAACTAAAAACATTCCTAACCCCAATTTTCCATTTTTACAAAATCAACTCACTATTCTGTCCACTATTCACAGCAAGCATGTTTCAACTTTTATTCTTTGATTTGATGCTTACATGCACTCCAAATTAGTTCATCTCTTAGGAAGTAGTTCATACTACATTTGTACACATCCTATAATAACATCCTTCATTCATCCATGCATATACCTAGATTTCTTAATCACTTTAGCAATTCCATGAACACAAATACACTACTTCATTTGCTCATTCTAGGATCATATATTGCATCCATGCAAGATTTGGGATTTTGTGACTCCTAATCTAAGAAGATTATAAGGAATGAACTTGATCAAACGTTCATGCTCCCCCGATCTAATCTTCATTTCTCATCCGTCCTGGGGATTGAGAGATCTTCCTTTCTCAAAGATTAACATGCATAATACTAGTTTGCGAAGCATATTTTTTACTTCTTTGATTTATTTGCTTCAAGAACAATTCATGTCCCCCTTTTAGACTAGGAAAACTTGATTACTTGGTATGTGATTAGACAATTTTTTCTAGGTTTTTTGTGTGATCTTTCACTTTTCATTGTGTGATACTTGTCTATATCTTATGAATGATATCTTATCTTTTGATCTTCCATTTCAATATTCTTATGAGATGAATGATAGTATTATTTGTTTAACCAAACATAGTAAGAGATGATTATTTGGATGCTAATTGAGGCCCGTCGAAAGACGGGTTGAGTTAAGGTTAAGTCATGACAAAGGCTCCTTCCTCTCTCGTACCAAAACCCCGAGCCAAGTTCTTTGGTTATGAAGAGTCGGTGCCCTTTATCCATTTGGGTGAGTCAAAATTAGGTTTCTTGGTTCCTTAAAGTCCAAGTGGCGACTCTGTATCTGTTTTCAACAGACCTTTCTTTTCTTTTCTTCAAATCAATTTCAAAACAAACAACAGAAAGTCAATTCCGTGCTTTCACAATCTAGCGACTCTTCTAGGGAGTTTTATTTTCTAAACAAAATAATACAGAGGTTTGAATTATAGGAAGCATCCTTAAAATCATCTTTTTACTGTGTTTGGTTCACCGTATTGCACTTCTGCATTTCTCCTCCGACTGTGTCTGAAACACGGCACTGACATTGTTCAGGTTTTGCTGTGTCAGGGCACAAGTCACCGTTGATACTGTACCTTCCAAGGTATATCAAAAAGAGTAAAAAATTTCGTACTGTCTCTCTGACAGTATATTGGAACTCTCGTCAACGGACCCTCTTTGACTAAACACAGCCTTTGCATATAGATTCCTGTGGAACCTTTCATAGGACCGGCAATTTATCTTTTCAGATAGTATAATGTGATATAACTATTGTATGCCCTGATAGGATTACCTGCGCAGTGTAGATGCTTGTGTCATAGGACAGAACCTTATGATCCCCAAGGCAATCACTCACATGTGATTACATTGAGTTGACCTGCATAGGCACCATGATAAGGATGTCTGCTCCATGTTCACAAAGATATACACCGCAAACCTTGTTTGTTGGTCCAAAGTCATAGGAGTATGAAAACTTGCTAGATAGTATAATCACCATCATCACATGCTCTTGTCATATACACCTGTTTCTCCCCAGATTACCCAAAATCTCAATTTCTCCCAGAAACTCCGGTATGCTTGTTTCTCCCAGAAACTCTGTCCAAATCACCCAGATATTCCTGCTTCTCCCAGAATCCCTGTTTGAACTCCCCAGGTATCTTTATTTCACCCAAAATTCCAGAAATTCCATGTTTCTCCTGAACCTCTACCCAAGTTTCCCAGAAATTCTCATTTCCCAGGAACTTACCCAAATATACCTGTTTTCCCAAAAGCTCTGTCCGAATCTCCCAGATTTTCCAAAAATCCTAGCAACTCCGTCCAAACTTCCCAGTAATGCCCAGATGTACCAATTTCTCCCAAAAACTCTGATTTTCTAGTTTTTCCCAAAAACATAGTTCAACTCATCTGAAAATATCTATTTATCCCAGAAACTCTGTCTGAACCATCCAGATATCCCTGCTTCTCTTAGCAACTTTGTCCAAGTCACCCAAAAACCCCTGTTTTCTCCAGAAACTCTTAAATGCCCAAAATCTCAGTTTTTCCTAGAAACTCTGTTAGAAATACCCAAAATACTAGTTTCTCCTAGCAGTTTAGTCCAAATCAACTAGAAATCCTTGTTTCTTATAGAAACTTTCATAACCTCTAGAAATTCCTCTCATCCCTTGGCGATCATACTGGAAAGTAAAGTTAGCACACTCTATATGGCTAGAACCTTACTTGTTTAACTACTATTTGTTAGGAGTAGGAGCATCATGTAGATTAGGGCTTGCATTCGCATGCTTGCTTCATCAGTCTGCATACACTGTGATGGTCAGTTTGTACACGAGTCAGTCCTCACTTGTCACTATAGTTGTCATCTAGATCATCACTGTCAAAGTCTGACACAGTCTTTTCACATCTAAATGTCAGCATAAGTTCCGAGCACCCAGGATTTGCATTGTGAGTCAGAGGATTAGGGAACCACCTTTTCAAAATCACTCCGTCAAAAGTCATCTTTATGGATCCAAAAGATTTGGAAGCGAGAATGACAAAAATGATCAACCAACAGTCTGACCGGTTGGCCCAAGTTTTAGCCTTTATGGAAGAATTGAGGCAACAACAGTCGCAACATCTACCAAGATTTCTGCCACCACCACCAGGGTTTATTCCACCACCACCGCAAGGACTTGTACCACCTCCTGCCATCACACCAGAAAATGTAGATGATGATTAGTTCAATGGGGCCCCACTGCCTACACTTAACAAGAAAATTAAAAAAAATTGGATAATGTCGATAAGCTTGAGAACATACTGAGAAAGAGTAAAGGGGTCGACGATTACATGTTAGATCTAGAAGGATTGTTTGAGCCCAATAAATTAAAGCTACCTGAGAACTTCAAGATGCCTGAAATTGATCGTTTTGATGGAATTGGGAATCCGAAGAGCAACGTAAAGTTCTGCATAAGTGTTTTCCAATCAATGGGCTGCACCCATGAGCACATCATAATGTTGTTCCCTCAAACCCTCGCCAAGGCTGCTCTATCCTGGTTTCTGACATTGGAGGTTTCTAAGACGTGGACTTGGGAAGATATAGTCCAGGTCTTCGTTGATCATTACTCCTACAACCAAGAGCTCGATGTCACCATCCGGGATCTAGAGACTACCCAGCAGAACTTTAATGAGTCCTTCGCTACGTTCTTGAGCAGATAGAGGAACAAAGTGGCCCAAATGACCCACCGACTAGTCAAAAAGGAACAAGTATGGATGTTGATCAAGAATCTACAACCACTGTACCATGAAAAACTATTCTATCAGTCCATCTCAACATTTGAAGAACTGTTTCAGATTGGGACTAGAATTGCGGATGCAATCAGGGAAGGGAAGATCAAGAATGAAGAATCACAAAGCCAGTCCAAGAGGCCTGACTACTCTCGAAACCCTTCGGATATCAACACCTTTAGTAACCAACTGATGGCCTATTCTCCCTGACCATACTAGTTCACAAACCAAAATAGCTCACCTAGCCACCCTTACCAAAATAGGGTACCCCGTGAATTTTCCAAGCTAGATATATCCCCCTCCGTAGCCTTAGGCCGCTTGCTAAAAAAGGGACACCTCCAACTCCTTCAGCCTTGTGTCGATCCCCCATCACCTAACTGTGACCTATCCAAACACTGCACCTACCACCAAGGCCCAGGCCATGACATCGACCGGTGCATACGTCTCTGCCATGATATCCAAGACCTCATTGACTGAAGAATTATCGAGCCACCACCCATCTAACCCCAAGTCACCCAAATATTAGCTTCATTGAACCTAAGCCCCTGGCCTATCCATTCAAATGATCCCCTTTGCTGAGGCCAATGATTGTTGAAGTTGCGCGGTGAAACGGTGGTGTATGGAACCTCTGCTAAAAAAAAGTATAATAAAAAGAATAAGCAAGTCACCGTGATACTCCATTTGAGACCAAGTCAAGTATGTTCTATGTTTTGAGTCTATTTCAAGTTTGGTCTTGTAGTTGAGTCTGTCTGTCATCGATTTGTTATGGGTCTGTGTCGAGTAATGTAACCCCTCTCTTTTGCTAATGGAATGAAATCTTGTTTTTATTACTATGATGTGTCTTGTAATAAATGCATGAATCATTGAACTCAAGTATCACTTTTCAAATTACCATGGATGTTACTCTGCTAAAAAAAATTTGCATCAAACAAAAAAAAAAGAATCCTGAAAAAGTCAAAGTTAATTTTGTGCTGACCCCGAAGAAGAGCCAAGAATTGAATAGTCTTACTTTAAGAATATAAAGATGCTTTTGCTCAAATCTTGAAAAGATATACTTGAGACTGGTTTGGGGCTTGCCTAACACCCTTTTTCCACCATTTCAAAGTCTTGGGCCCAACCCAATTGATAGCCATGAGAATCTGTTTGGACTTGATCCTTGATGGTAGCCAAACATTTCAGTGAGTTTCATCTCCACTTTAAAAAAAAACAAGAAAAAAAAGAGGAAAAAAGAGAAATGCTCTCTAGGTTGAATACCTAAAAGGCACCTAGGAAAAAGTTAGAGCTAAAAGGTACTGATTTCCAAGATCTGACCCTAGGCAGCCAAAATGATGGAGAAAATGAAAGAAAGAAAATTTTGGTGATACAGAGAATTGTACACTTCAAAGTACATCATGAAAACTTGATTAGATCATATTTCAAAAGGCTCGGAACAACCACAAACAAATTCTAGGAGCTGACATGCACATTCTGGAATTCTGATCAGAAGATCTCACACGAACGTGAAAAGAAAAATTGACTGGCTAGGTGAAAGTAAAAAGGATCAATCCTCAAAGAAAAAAAAAGAAAAAAAAAAGAGAAAGGGAGATGGAAACTGAATCCTCTTATTCAAAGCTACCACAAGTGGCTCAAGTCTGAACTAATTTGATGATTGGTTTGAAAAACCCTCATATCTCGACCTTTTCAAACCCTTTTGGCTTGAATTACGCTCAACCTGATTCCCATTCGGGGATACGTAGGCAACTGCATTGGTTCAGTCGACACCATCATAATCAACCCCCCTCTTTTTCAAGACCTTGCCTTAAACTACGCTCGACCTGATTCCCACTCGGGGATAGGTAGGCAATCGCATCGGTTCGGTCGACACCATCGAAATCAACCCCCCCCCCCTTTTTCAAGACCTTGCCTTGAAATATGATCGACCTGATTCCCACTCAGGGATACGTAGGCAACCACATCAGTTCGGTCGACAACAATATTAACCCCTCTTCTTTCAAAGCCTTGGCCCGAACTACCGTTGACCTGATCCCCACTCAAAGGTACATAGACAGACTTTCCAAAAAGAAAAGAAGGATGGCTCACTAGGTTAAAAATCTGAAAGGACGCCTAGGAAAAAATTGGAGCTAAATCGAGAGTGAGCAATAACAAAAGAGAGAAAATAGCCCGCTAGGTCACTTCACCAGTTCCTAGACAAAAGTTATGAGCATATAAGAGATTAAAGTCACGGTCCTTACCTTAAGCCAGAAATCACCTTCCATACTAGGGGAAAACTTTGGCTACCCACCTCGTTTGCCTAAACTTTACTATCTACCCTTCATACAAGGGGCAAACTTCCATCGCCTACCTCGTTTGCCCAAAACCTCCAATAAAACATTGTCCAAACTAGGGGCAAACTTCGGTCACCCACCTCGTTTGCCTATGAATTCCACTTCCTACAACTCAAACTAGAGGTAAACTCTGTTTGCCTAACATGATCCCTTCATACCAAGGGCAAGTTTTCAAGTCACCAAGTTATTTTAAAAATTTTGAAATAGAGCATCTTTCATTCTAAAAGTTAAGGCACTGATTCAAAGCACTTCCTCGGAGAAGCTTTGAATTGATTAGATCAATAGGGATGAATTTTCAAAAACCAGATTTATCAGCAAAGTGCTATCATATTAAGATGAGGAGTGAACATAAAAGATGAGCGGTACATCATTCATGATGAAGGCACGTTGGATCATGGCAATTTGAGAATTTCATATCTGAGTCAATTTTTTTTGTTTGAGTCAGTAGTAACTGATCAAAAGTGTGTCATAAATCGAGGTTTCATACAAACTAACCCAACTTTCCTTATCATCATCATTCATGTTAAGTCCATTCGTCCTAATAGTCTTAAATGTGTGGGTTTAAGGTGATTCCCAATTATAAAAAAAAATGTGGATACAAGCAGAAGTACCAAACATCGTTACTGCACTATTCAAGGTCTCAACATGAATAATGTCCCAAGTATGAGTGGCATAAACTCGTAAGTGGTTACAAACTACAATCGATAATTGTTTCTCAAGGTGGATGATCAGAGAAAATATCGCCAACACCAAGAAATTATTGCTAATCCAATCAGAGTCTAGATGTGTTGATGAGGTGTGTCGATGAGATGTGTTGTTTTTTAAGGCTCAGGGTCCAAATGTATTGATGAGATGTGTTGTTGAGGTATTTTTGGGCTCAGAGTCCAGGTTTGCTGATGATATGTTTTGTGAGGATGTTTTAGGGTCCAGAGATTAGAGGAGCATCAAGTAACATTAGAAGAGTTGAGAAGGATTGTTGGAGCATCGAGGAACATCAGGAGAGTTGAGAAGCATCGAGGAACAACAGAAAAGTTGAGAAGCATTATTGGAGCATCGAGGAACATCAGAAGAGTTGAGAAGCATTGTTAGAGCATTGAGGAACATCAGAAGAGTTGAGAAGCATTGTTGGAGCATCAAGGAATGTCAGGAGAGTTAAGAAGCATTGAGAAATATCAGAAAAGTTGAGAAGCATTGTTAGAGCATCGAGGAACATCAGAAGAGTTGAGAAGCATTATTAGAGCATTGAAGAACATCAGAAGAGTTGAGATGTATTGTTAAAGCATCGAGGAGCATCGTTGAAGGAGCATCAGATGTGTTGAGTAGCATCAGAAGAGTTGAAAAACATCATTGAAGTGTCAAGGAGCATCATTAAAGATTTGAGGAGCATCGTTAAGATTTGAAGAACACCGTTGAGAATCAAGAAGCAATGAGAAGCACCGTCAAAGATTTGAGGAACAACATAAGCGCCGTTGAGAATTGAGGATCATCATTGAAATTTGAGAAGCATCGTTGAGAATCTGAGATTCACCGAGTCCATAGTATCACGATTAAGAGGAGCACGAGTCAAGTCTAGAGGGTCACTTCACTTACCAAACACAACAAATTGGGCATAACATGACACATAGCCCATCGGTCGTGGCACACCCAAATCATAAAGCCTACTAGGAGTGGAAAATACACCACAAGCACTCTTTTGAGCACCGCAGTATCACTTTGAGCACTACGCTCTTCTTGGGTAAGACCTCTGGGTCAAGATCCCTCACAAGCCTATCAATCATAGCGAAGCGTAGATGACCAAGCCTACTAAGAGTGGCAAATACACATAATACATAAACTAAAACCACAAGCACTTTAGAACACAACATCAGGCACGATATGTATCACACTTCATTTTAGCTCATCATAACATAGCATCATCCCCGCATAGCATCCGCTTGATTGTTGTGTATATGCATGTGTTTGTTCCCTTGTTTGCCTGAACTACGTCCTGGTCTGATTCCCTACGGGATACGTAGGCAGCTCACGCAGAGCATGACCAGCACTGGCCTCAGCATTGGTTTCTTTTTCTTGTATTTTCGCAATGCACTTGTTTTTATCCTAAATCTTCTAGCCTCCAAAGACTTGTCTCTTCAAAGCTTTGGCATTCGCTTGCAACATGCGTTGCCTCGCAAGTTCATGCCAAAGAGGGGCAAATTGTAGACATCCCATTTTGTTGGCTATAAGATTTAGGAGACCCATAGCTTGGTGATTCATGATGATCGAAAAAGACTCAAAAAGGACCCCTAGAAATTAGTTCTGTCTCTCAAAATGCTCAGAAATTGGTGAAAATGACCAAAATGCCCCTAAAAGGTCAAGCACTCCTAGATTTGGATCCAAATTTCTGGAAACAAGCTAAATTATAATAAAAGTAATAAGATGAGTTTTTAAGCAAAATCATATGAAATCGTCGACTCCCAGAAACCCCTAGAAGTCCCGGAAGTCCCCAGAAAGTCCCGGTTGACCGGTTTGACCCAAGTTTGACCAGGTTTGACCGAAATCATCCAGATTCTCCAAAAAATTTCGAGATCATTCTAGATCATGTGAAAAGTACTAAATGAGTTTTAAAAGAATATTGGACGAAGACGTCAACTCCTGGGAGCTCCCAGAGGTTCCTAGAACTTCCTAGAGATCCCAGGTTTGACCGATTTGACTTAAAAGTTGACTTTAAAACCCGAGCCCTGCATCATTTTTTAAACATTTTTCATGGATACTAGAGATTAATAGCTTTTCAATGGTATATCGCACATAATTTCTGGATTCAAAACAAGTTTATTATAAATTTTTGAAGGTGAAAGACCAAATCGGCTTTTATCATGAATACCGCAAAATTTTTCAAAGTGACCTAACTCCAAACTAATTTTATGAAAAGTAGACTCCATTACCTTTCCAACAGTATATCACAAGCTCAATTTGGAGTTTGTACGCATTTCCTGTGAATTTCGAACAAAATAGGGCCTTTTTGCGAATACCGGAATCTCTGGGGGCCTAAACAGCATTGTTCGGATGTTGGAGGAGCAGTGCCATAGAGGAACTAGCCCACTACCTCTGTGACATAGGCCCAGTGCTGCCGCGGTACTCTCCCCTAGAACAGTCCATTTTTGTAATTTATTTTGGGGGTCCAATTTGATTAATTGAAAATCAAAACGACGTAGTTCCTTGTTCACATGTGGTTAGGACCAATGGGAGTACTCTTTAAATCCCAAAACCACCCCCAAATTGGCCTATATAAACCCCCCTTTGCTCTTCATTTTAGGGGAGCCAAGTGCAAAGCTTAAAAAATTTGTAGAAAGGAAGAGAGATAGAGATAGGTTTAGAAGAGTGAATGGGAGCTTCTCCCACTGATTTTCTATAAGAAAGTGAGTTCTAATCTTATTTCTTTCCATTACCTATCTTATACTTCACACTTAAATCCTCCCCAACCACCAATCTTGAGCAATCTTGAGTTAGGAAGCTACTTCCATGTCCAAATGTCAATATCTATGAGTGAAATACCAAGCTACAAGTCCAAAATCACATTGATTATCATCTATTGATTGTTATTATTTGCTTCTTTATATAAATGTTCATCTCTTCTTACCTCATTTCTTTTTTTATTTTTATTTGATTACTTACTAGTTCATCATCATCTAGATGAAGACATGGCATTTGAGGTGAGTGAATCCTTATGGATAGTAGCTCTTGACCTCAAAAACATATTTGATAGATGATTTTAACTTCAAATACATTCCTATGTATTCTTGAAGTTATTTCCAAAATAAGAGCAATGCTCTCCAACAATCTTGGAGTTTCTTAATATGAGTTGGATGCTGATATTCCAAGTGGTTTATCTCCATTTAGTGCTGGAAATATGCTTTCAAAACCCCTCTAAAACCCCCAACATTTGGATTCTAAGAAATAAACCTTGTTTTCTCAAGAAATCTTCAAAACAGTGAGTTATTCAACTTCAAAATAATATTTCGAGTTCAATACTCAATGGGTGATTACAAGACCACTTGGAAAGTCTCCCCAACTCATTAGAGAACACCCATGATTTTTGGTTTGATCTACAAACACTTGGAAGGGGTCCATTTTGACCCAAACATTGCTTCGAGACATTCTATTTTTGCTGTCACAACAGCTAGGTTGACTTTCAACTTATTTTTCAAAAACTGTTTCCAAAAAGAGTGGTCCCAACTCATTTTAGCTTCAACTTCAGTGTCTTAGGTAACTTTTTATATAATATGGGCCTCTAGATGTATTGTTTTCATTTTCTAAGATGTTTGAACATTTCAGTCGACAGTACGGATTCTGTTTCTGAACAACCTCTCTTGTTTATACGATTTCTCTCCATATGTAATAGTTATTGTAGTTTAGCTTTTTGATATGTGTTCTAGACACAATAAAGATGATCTCCATAAAAAATCATGAACTAAAAACATTCCTAACCCCAATTTTCCATTTTTATAAAATCAACTCACTATTCTGTCCACTATTCACAGCAAGCATGTTTCAACTTTTATTCTTTGATTTGATGCTTACATGCACTACAAATGAATTCATCTCTTTGGAAGTAGTTCATACTACATTTGTACACATCCTATAATAACATCCTTCATTTATTCATGCATGTACCTAGATTTCTTAATCACTTTAGCAATTCTATTAACACAAACACACTACTTCATTTGCACATTCTAGGATCATAAATTGCATCCATGCAAGATTTGGGGTTTTGTGACTCCTAATCTAAGAAGATTATAAGGAATGAACTTAATCACACGTTCAAGCTCCCCCGATCTAATCTTTCTTTCTCATCCGTCCGGATTGAGAGGTCTTCTTTTCTCAAAGATTAACATGCATCATACTAGTTTGCTAAGCATATTTTTGTCTTCTTTGATTTATTTGTTTCAAGAACAATTCATGTCCCCCTTTTAGACTAGGAAAATTTGATTATTTGATATGTGATTAGGCGATTTTTTCTAGGTTTGTTTGTGTGATCTTTTACTTTACACTGTGTGATACTTGTCTATATCTTATGAATGATATCTTATCTTTTGATCTTCCATTTCAATATTCTTATGAGATGTAATGTACTATCATAGTATTATTTGTTGAACCAAACATAGTAAAAGATAGGGGTGTCATTTGGAATGGAAATTTCGATTCCGACCGATTCCAATCCGAAAAATTCCGATTTTGGCAACTAAATATGCATTCCGAATTCCCAAATTCCAAAAATTCTAGAAAAAAAAAAAATCGGATCGGAATCAGAATTGTTTTTAGAATTCCAAAAATTCTGAAAATTTTCCGAAAATATTCCAAAAAATTTCTAATATATTCTGAAATTGTATTTTCCAAAACTTTTCCGAAAATATTCCAAAATATTCTGAAAATTGTGTTCATCACACATCGAAAAAACACAAAAAAAAATGGGATGTAATGTGCTTCTATAAAAGTCCTATAAGTCTCAAGTGAAATCCCATTAAGCTTGAATTCCAAATATTCCGAATATTCTGAAAAATTCCAAAAATATTCTGAATATTCCGAAAGATTCTGAATCTGATGAAATTCTGAAATTTTCAAAATTTTGGAATTTTCGATTCCGAAATTTCGGAATGCATTTTTGGCTTCCAAAAATTTTGGAATTTTTTTCCAAAAGGGGTGTTTGCGATCCATTCCAGCCGAAACACACCCCTAGTTGGAGATTTCTAATGGGGGCCATTTACCTCTAGCCCTAAGTTTTTGGGTATGAATTGACCCTCTAGAATTTTTGTGAACCTACCGGCTGTCCCCGTTGCATAGGGAGGTCAGCTTCTTTTCTATAAGCGTTCAACAATGGAGAAAGATATTAGATAATGTCCTGAGCAACAACAAGCCTCGGACACAACGAGGAGGCCCCGGGAATTCCCCTGAGAACCACCTGGGCGAGCAAATTGAGGAGTAAGCTACGTCTCAAGTCTGCATTTTATAATAATTTTTTTGCTGCCGTAATGCTGGCTGACCCTTCCTTATTTTGTAGTGGGATCTGCCGACCCACCGAGCATCCAAGCGCCAGGACCGGATAAGAGTGCTAGCTCAGGATCCCATAGAACATCATTGATGTACTGTCCCAAACGAGAGCACAGGAGATTACCTGTAAGCCCTCGGAAGTCTTCGAAGCACGGTTTTTCTTCCAATCATTCCTGGTAAGTTCCTAATTCTCGCATTTTTTCCTTACTATCTTTTCGTCTTCTGTCCACATTTTTTTAACTCGTTTCTTTTCCTAGTTCTGTAGGGATGGCTCCCAAGAGGGATCTTGCTGCCCTGAAGGAGAAGGAGGTCACCACTGCTGCTCGGGCAAGCCAGAAGAGAAAGAAGACACAGCTGTTGAGCCTACTCCTGGCGGCCAACAATTCAAGCGGCTAAGGCAGGGGCTGAAAGAGAGCCCGATGGGGATGTCCGTTCCCAAGTTTGCGGTAGTTTTAGCTATCGAACGTCCCTCAGGAAGCTTGCTGGTCGGGATACTGTGAACACGTGAAATTGACTTTTCGTTGTTTGTTTTGAAATTGATTTGAATAAAAGAAAAGAAAGGTCTATTGAAAACAGATACAGAGTCGCCACTTGGTCTTTAAGGAACCAAGAAACCTATTTTTGACTCACCTAAATGGATAAAGGGCACCGGCCCTTCATAACCAAAGAACTTGGCTCGGGGTTTTGGTACGAGAGAGGAAGGAGCCTTTGTCGCGACTAAAACACCCACTACTCGCATCGTCTTTCAACAGGTCTCAATTAGCATCCAAATAATCATCTTTTACTAGGGGTGTGTTTCGGCCGGAACGGATCAGAAACACCCCTTTCGGAAAAAATTCCAAAATTTTTGGAAGCCAAAAATGCATTCTGAATTTCGTTCCGAAATTTCAGGAATTCCAAAATTATTTCCGATTCCGAAATTTCGGAATTTTCTAAATTTTCAAAATTTCATCAGATTCGGAATTTTTCGGAATATTTCAGAATATTCAGAATTCAAGCTTAATGGGATTTCACTTGAGACTTGTAGGCCTTTTATAGAAGCACATCACATCCCATTTTTTGTGTTTTTTCGATGTGGGATGAACACAATTTTTGGAATATTTTGGAATATTTTCAAAAAAGTTTCGAAAAATACAATTTCGGAATATATTCAGAAATTTTTCGGAACATTTTTGGAAAAGTTTCGGAAAATACAATTTTGGGATATTTTCATAAATTTTTCAGAATTTTCGGAATTCTAAAAACAATTCCGATTCCGATCCGATTTTTTTCGGAATTTTCAGAATTCGAAAATTCAGAATTCGGAATGCATATTTAGTTGCCAAAATCGGAATTTTTCGGATCGGAATCGGTCAGAATCGGAATTTCTGTTCCAAATGACACCCCTATCTCCAACTGTTTGGGGCAAGCTGCTAGGGAGCAATACTGAGGTAGATCAATAAGTCCCAGGCAAGCGGGTGGAGAGGAAGACGAAGACCTACGAGGAGTGCGCCTCTTAAAGGGTAGTGTACCCCGACTGATGAACGTGTGCCTCTGTGTCCGGCACTACTAGGGAGAAGATGTCGAAACAAGTGAACTTATGTCTGATTCTACCTAAGTCTGACATAAGTAGACTACTAGAAGTCCCCATAAAAGAAAAGACAATCTCGGGGCTACCAGAGACCGACGCCTCGTTACTCGATTCCCTTGACTCAGAAACCTTGAGGTATTCCTGATTCGTTCCCTCGTCGGACACTCGAACGGGGATTCTACCATCACTATGGTGATAGAATGGGGTTAGTGAAGGATGGTTCAAGCTAATGCTTGGGGTCCCAAAGCTTGATTGCTCATCCTCCCATCGAGAAGATAAGTTAAAGTTTGAATGACACATTTCTAAAGTCCCTGCTACAGGACGAGGAAGCGATTGATGACTTAAGTAAGGGTCAGAGACTTGTTGCCTAAGATAAAAAGGTGTAAGAGTCAAGAGCCTATACGGTAAGGCTTATAAGGTCCTAATTGTCAAATAACACTCAGACAGGGCGGACCTAGGACACACCGACTCGTCAGATTGCTCTATCAAAGGAAGATAACCTCGCGTACTAAGAAAAAACAAAACCTGAGGAAAAAGGAGTCCTACTCCCTCACAAAGCCTACATGATTCCTATTCTCCAAATTCACTCAGGAAAGAAGAAAGAAGAAAAAGGGAAAAAAGCAATGAATAGAGAATTGAGCAAAAGTGAAAAGTTATAGGGAAAGGAGGCAGAAGAAAGCTTGAGAGGACAGGTCGAGAATTTCTTCTGTGATACCACTCGGTAATTTCTCTCTACAAACAGCAGGAGGAGTGAAAAATGCCCAAGTATCCCTGATATAGAAATCACATACAATCAGGATGGTCTCATATCCAAGGCTCAAAACGTATTCCCGCCTAAATGCCCGACAACTAACACCTCGGGTAGCCCAGGCGATACCTCAAAAGACGTGCACATTTACTGACCGATGGCACGGTTCTGTTCAGTTCAGACGTGACAGCCTAGTTACCTTTCTACCAGCCTAGTTGGATCCTAACTAGACCAAACCTTTTGTGACACATAGCAGGTTGGATCCCGAGCTCTCGGGCTGACCAGGGCGGGATGTTGACCCGAATTGCCAAAGCGATTGGTCCGATCCCGAGCAGTGTTCCCAAGCGATTCTAATTTCCAAGTCTCACCTGATGACGCATCCATTTAGCCTTGGAAATGGGGGGCAACTGATACATACAAAAATATTCAATGAATGAGCAAGACTCGGTAGCCACATCGAGTAGCACCCAATCAAGGGGCACAGCCATCCTGATCGGAAAAACGACCCGGCCTGCGGGTCAGGAGCACCGCCTGGGCCCGGTTCTTCTCAAGACAGTTCAGGCCAGCCTAGGGACGTAATCCAAATCCATTTAGATGTTTCCTATACCAGTTAGAAGACTAATGGAATGTTAAAGATTGTTTCCTAGTCAAACTAGGAAACTAGAACGGTTTATGCTAATCAATCCCAATTGGATTGCATTACCTTATCAATATACTTACCATGTACGAGAAGGTCTCTTGTAAGTATAAAAGAGACCCCTCACCCCATACAAAGGGGAGGATCAATAATCTTCTGCAGAGAATTCACTACAGCTTCGTGTAACCTAACCAGCCGACCTCTAGTAGTTCCAGTCCATTGTTGGTTCACCAAAGGTCATCGGCTATTCCCATAACATAGTAAAAGTACTCAAAACGTTGACAGGGTAGAATCACATACAAATTTTCTCTTGTTTTTTTTCTCTTACGTTATACCAAATTTTGGCATCATCAACTTCCATCTTCATCATCACCATTGATTTCAAGTAACCTCCTTTGCTTCAATCCTACGATGACAAGTGTTCTGTAAGAAATTTTCAAATGGCTTCCATGGAAAACCAAAATAGCTTATAATAATAATAATAATAATAATATTTTATAGTAATATAGTAACATATTAAAATTGCATTACTATACTATAGTAAAATTACATTTTATGGTACAAATAATCGGCTAGGTCGAATTCTCATGAGGTTGTCTTGCGGGAGTTGTTCTTGTCCAAAGGATAAAATATATTGATGTCTTATATCTTGTAATCCCATCTCAGCGTGCATTAGTCACCAGCAACTAACTGACCGATCATCCCTTTGGGTGACCGATTGCCACAATTATTTTCTTGTAAACTTTGTCTTCAAAAGACCACCATTGTTCGACAGCCATATGAGACACCATTAGTAAGCTTCCTCATATCGGTGTATTTTTTTAGTGTGCTTTCGCCCGTGGTTGTAGATTTTTTGTAATTTAGTGGCCTTTTGTGTGACTGCTATTCTTTCTTTGTGGTTTTCATTTCTTTTCTTCTTCTTCTTCTTCTTCTTCTTCTTCTTCTTCTTCTTTTTTGCACTTTCCCTATTCATACTAGTGCTTTCTTTGGCACTTAAAAAAAAAATTTCTTGACAAAATACGTACACTGCATCAAAATTAATGTTAAAATCAGTGCATGAGGTTCTCGTAAGGGTGGAGTGAGATTGTCCACTACAGACCTATTTATTGAATCATGACTTTAGAAAAATGAGTTGTTTAGGATGTTCATAACTTATTTCCACTGGGAACTGAATTTTATTTTATAGTACAACTGTAGATGTATCAATAATTAAGGTATATAGAGAAAATAAACTGAAAGAATAGCACTGATTGAAAGACAAATATTATAGCTTGAGAGTTATTTACTTAGAAATTAGAGGAGTATAGATTTTTTAGATGTCCTACTCATGTCTTTATGTGCAAAACTCTGTCTCCAACTTAAAAGCGGGAAAACCCATATGGGAGTAGTGACGAAGGACCTTCAGAGGTAATTGGCAATATCCTAGGTTCAAATCACACCCTGACTTACCTAATGTTGTAGTTGTTGGGTTTTATTGGTGTTTCAAAACATGATTTTCTGATGGGTTATCATTAAGCACAGGCCTTTTCTCTTGGACCAATACTAGTCCTTATACCCAATAGATACTATATAAATTATACCCTGTAATTTTTCCCAAACAAAATATGTTATCTCCTCTACTTAAGCGTCTCTCTCTCTCTCTCTCTCTGGAAAAAAAGACAGATTTGAAACTCTTCAATCTCTACTCTACTCTCTCTCTCTCTCTCTCTCTCTCTCTCTCTCTCTCTCTCTTTACTCTATCATATTCATATCTCTTGAAAACTAAGGGAGGATCAGCTAGGGCTTTGTTGTTCTACCCCTTTTCCATCTTGTGCGAGATTGGAGAACATAGTGAATCCTGGGAGGTTATGTGTCGTGAAGCTCTACACACCGAACCATTGGCTTCGAGAGGGCGCGAATAAACCTTCAAGGACAACGCCTTTAGGCGTGACTCTATAAATTGGTGAGATTGTTCCATTCTTAGTTCATTAATTTTTCTTTGAGCAACAGTCTTTATCAAATCTGATTTACAAAAGAAATCATAATTTTGTGCATTCCTTTCTAAAATTTTTTAACATTCTTGAAGGTTTAACCTTAATATGGATGCACAAGTTTTGGCTGCAACTAAAATTCTTCCTGACGCTACAAAGATTGACCCCTTTGATGGGAATTTTTTCAAGAGATGGAAACAAAAGGTTTTTTCAGTTTTAGATTTTGCAAAAATTTCTTATGTCTTATCCGAAACACTTCCGGAAGACGATTCTGAACATTACGAACAAACTTTGAAGGATTGGGAACTTGCAAATAAACTATGCTTGAATACTATTCTTAATGCTCTCTCTAATGAGCTATTTGATGTCTATGGTCATTATGACAATGCAAGAGATTTATGGGGTGATTTGATGAACAAGTACATATTTGAGGATGAAGGTACTAAGAAATTTATGGCCTCTAATTTTTTGCTATTTCAAATGAATGATGATAAAACCATCACTTCTCAAATTTATGAGTATCAAAACATTGTAAATCACTTGGTCAAAGAGGGTGATATTTTACCGGAAAGATTTAAGACTCAATGTCTTGTAGAGAAATTACCCAAGTCTTGGAGAGACTATAAGTTGAACTATAGGCAAACGAGGAAACCTATGACTTTTCAAGAAACCATAGTTCACATTAAAATTGAAGAGAAAAATAGGTTGCTACAAGTTAGTAACAAAGCTAAGGAAATTGTGTCCAAGGCTAATGTGGTAGATGGACCCTCTAGGCCTCCACATAATTCCAACAACAGATTTGGAAATAGAAATGGTCGATCTCATCAAAATCAAAACAAACATATAGGTCAAGTATCTCATCCTCAAATACAAAATAAAAAAGGTGACTGTTTTGTTTGTGACAAAGAAGGACATTATTTGGCAAATTGTAGATACCGGAAAGGCAACAACCATTACAAGCCAGGTCAATCAAAGACCCAAGCTAATATGGTGGACACTGAGGATGTCATTGTTGCAGTGGTTTCTGAAGTACACATCGTAATGGGAGTGAAAGGATGGATTATAGATTCGGGTGCCACAAGGCACATCTGTGCCACCCGAGATGTGTTTTCCTCCTACACTAGTGTTGGAGAGGTACTGAATGTGTGTATGCTGGTGACAATAGAAGTGTTCCGGTTGTAGGAAAAGGGAAAGTGCTCCTCAAGCTTACTTCTAGAAAAACCCTTTCACTTTCTGATGTGCTACATGTTCCCTTGATGAAACACAACCTTGTATCGATCCAACTACTTGGACAAGCCGGAGTGAAGATTTTATTTGATGGTGATATGGTGACATTATCCAAACATGATGTCTTTGTTGGTAAGGGGTATCTTCACCAAGGTCTCTTTGTATTGAATGTAGCTGAAACTATTAATGAAAATGCATCTTCTTATGCTTACTTGGTTGATTCTCTTGACATATGGCATGGTAGGTTGGATAGGTTAACTTTGGTTACATGAATAAAATGAAAGAAATAGGACTATTACCTAACTTGATTAATAGTAATATTGATAAGTGTGAAATATGTGCTGAGACCAAAACTACCAAGAAGCCTTGTAAATCGGTAAGTAGAGAGAGTGAACTTCTAGAATTAATTCATAGTAATTTGGGTGATTTTAAAAGTACTACGACTAAAGGCGGTAAAAAATTCTATATGATTTTTGTTGATGATTGCTCTAGGTTCACTAAACTTTACTTGTTGAGAACCAAAGATGAAGCACTTGAGATGTTCATTAAATATAAGAATGAGGTTGAGAACCAACTCAATAAGAAGATTAAAAGGCTAAGAAGCGATAGAGGTGGTGAATATGAATCTAATCCTTTTGATGCATTTTGTATTGAGCATGGTATTATACATGAGACCACTCCGCCATATTCTCCCAAGTCTAATGGAATTGCGGAAAGAAAGAATAGAACACTAAAGCAAATGATTAATGCTATGTTAGTAAGTTCTGGGCTGCCCTCCAACATGTGGGAGGGAGGCCATTCTTTCGGCTTGTTTCATACAAAATAAAGTTGCACATAAGAAAATTGGTAAGACACCCTATAAGCTTTGGCATAATCGTTTACCCAATTTAGGGTACTTGAAAGTGTGGGGGTATTTAGCTAAAGTTATGTTACCCAAGCCTAAAAGGAGGAAAATTGGTTCTAGGACATGTGATTGAATTTTTATCGGTTATGCATATAATAGCACTTGTTATAGATTCCTTGTGTATAGTAGTGATATTTTAGAATCTAATACTATTATTGAATCTAAAAATGCTAGTTTCTTTGAAAACACTCATCCTATGAAAGATAAAGTGCCTAGACGAGTTAATAAGCATGCTTGTGGTACTTCTGTTGATGTTGATAATGAAATGCATGAATTAAGGAGGAGTAAAAAATGAGGAAAGAAACTAGTTTTGGTGATGACTACCATGTTTATCTTGTGAATGATGAACCTTTGTCATATATAGATGCTATTACATCTATTGATGCTCCTTTTTGGAAAGAAGCAATTAATGATGAACTTGATTCTATTCTTGCTAATCATACTTGGGAACTTGTAGACTTGCCTCCTAATATTAAAACTATTGGTTGTAAATGGGTTTTTAAGAAAAAAAAAACTTAAACCGGATGGTATTATTGATAAATTTAAGGCAAGGTTGGTAGCCAAGGGCTATCAGCAAAAATATAATATTGACTATTTTGATACTTATTCTCCGATAACTAGAATTGCATCTATTAGAATGTTATTTGCCTTTGCATCCATGTGTAAACTTGTTGTGCATCAAATGGATGTCAAAACCTCATTTCTAAATGGTGATCTAGAAGAAGAAATTTACATGGAGCAACCCGAGGGTTATGTGGTTCCTGGACAAAAGAATAAGGTTTGTAAATTAATTGAATCCTTATATGGTTTGAAACAAGCTCCTAAACAATGGCATAAAAAATTTGATAATATTATGACTTCTAATGGATTTGCTATTAATGGCCCCGATAAATGCATTTACTATAAAAGTTTTGATAATGGTGTTGTCATTATCTATTTATATGTTGATGACTTGTTGATTTTTGGAATAAGTATAGATATTGTAATTGCTACAAAGAAAGATAGATATTGTAATTGCTACAAAGAAATTTCTTGCTTCTAATTTTGATATGAAAGATATGGGTGTAGCTAATGTTATTTTGGGAATAAAAATCATAAGGGAAAATAATTCCATCACTTTATCACAATCTCATTTTGTTGAGAATATGTTAAAGAAATTTGAGCATGCCGATTATACACCATTGTCTACTCCATATGATGCTAAAGTGCATTTAGTTAAAAAAAAAAAAAATAGTGGTGATAGTGTTTCACAAAATGAGTATGCACAAATTATTGTAGCTTGATGTACTTGATGAATAATACTCGTCCTGATATTGCATATGCAGTTGGTAGATTAAGTAGATATACTCATAATTCTAGTGTTGATCATTGGAATGCAATATCTAGATTATTGAGGTATTTAAAGGGCACTATTAATTATGGTTTAACTTATTGTGGTTATCCCTCTGTGCTAGAGGGCTATTGTGATGCTAATTGAATTTCTGACACAGATGAGTTGAAGCCTACTAGTGGCTATGTGTTCACATTAACAAGTGGTGCAATATCTTGGAAATCCTCAAAGCAAACTATAATTGCAAGATCAACGATGGAATCCGAGTTGATTGCCTTAGAGAAGGCTTGTTCTGAAGGAGAGTGGCTAAGGAGTTTTATAGTGGACATTCCACTGTTGAACGAGCAAATTCCATCTGTGATTATTCATTGTGACTGTCAAGAGTAAAATCTACAATGGCAAAAGTCGGCATATTAGACTGAGACATCATATTGTAAGGCAACTTATTGAGAATGGTGTTGTATCCATGGATTATGTGAGGTCAGAAAAGAATTTGGCCGATTCTCTGACCAAGCCATTGGTGTGGAGGCTAGTGAGTGAAGCATCGAGGGGGATTGGACTTTGCCCAATTATATGAGTGACTGTGATGGATACCCAACCTCAGTGAGTGGAGATCCCATGAATGTAGGTTCAATGGGAATAACAAAGTCACAGCTCACCGAATGGCACTGTTATTTTTTCTTAAGTTTTCCACCAAGGCTATGAGGTCTATGGTGATGAGTCCATCCCTATGGTGTAGACAATGCTATTGCAATTTTGGAGGTTGAGTTATGCTCTTAACAGGTCCATAGTCCCTACCTATTGGAATGGAGTGTATAATTGTAGCAGACTCTTGATGGATCCTGCCTATATGGGTGTGAAGTTGTGCCGCTTCTATGAGACATGGGCATGTCTCTAGAGCTCCCATGAAAACCCAGGAAGGCGTATGGCCAAAAAGGAGCGCCCCACGGCCGTGAGAACAACGCTGATTCGAGAAAGCTATGTGGGTGGTGAGTTTGGTTGATTCACTGAATTGAATTTGGTTAAAGGAGTTCAGCTCTACCATTATTCCAGTAGGTATTCTTACTCATCGATCCTAAGGTGAAGTTAAAACTTCTAGTACTTCACTAAAGCATACTTTCTTGTCTCCCTTAGTTTGTCATTTTCTCCTTTATGTTTTGAAACATGTGGGGGATTGTTGGGTTTTATTGGGTGTTTCAAAATATGATTTTCTGATGGGTTATTGACGACATCCTATTGACGCGTTTTCTTATCACACCCAAGTGTAGGTGATCGTACAAGTAATAAAGTTCTGGAAGTCCAGGTCGAACCCACAGGGAACGGGAAACAAAGATAGGTAATAACTATTTTGTCACTAAAAAGAAAATAAAAGATGATAGATTTTTGTGGGGTTTTACTAAACTACTAGTTTTTATATTTTTTTTTGCAATAAAACTAATTAAAAGCTTTTTTTTTTTAATAATAGTTTAGTGTAAAGATTTTAACAGTGCAAAATAAATTAACTAAGATACTAGTAAGAAAATGAAGAAAAATAAATAAAAGCTAAATTTACATTAAATGACTTTATGAATATTATTATAGCGAAAGATGAAAATAATACAAATATTTAAGCAAAGCTATTAAAAACAAGAAATATTAATTAACTAGTGAAAAATGATACAAATATTTAAGCAAAACTATTAAAAACAAAAAAAATTAATTAACTAGGGGGAAATGATTTAAAGGAATTGGGAATATGCAAACAAACACTAGATCCCACAACTTTTGTGCATTTGAAAAGCATTTGGCATTTAAGACCGCAGAGTCATTTGAAAACAAACTTTCACTAGTCAGGGTCATATCAAGTGTGTCAGGTTTGATATGAAACAACGTCGTTTGATTTAAAGAAAAATAAAAAGGCAATTGGGCAGTAGTCAGGTTCGAACCGTGACCCACCGCGGATATGACTTATTCAGCGCCCAGTCCCCACCACTCTGCCACTACACAATTGCATGTCCATTAGTAGATAGAAATATATATAAACACGTACTTGAAATATGAATTTTGTCAAATGAGTTGTTTGAGTATGTTAGGTATTTTTATGACAAAAGGCATAGTTTGACAATCCACATAATTAGATTCTTATTTTAAATATGTAATCTTTTGGGCCCAATATAGCCATAGTCTATAAACATGTTAAATGGTCATAAACGATAGATACATAGATATTTTTGGCCATGAATGGAAAAACAACTCATCTAGATAAATTTGCCCATTTAAGATTAGTGCACAGAAGTTGTGATTTCTAAGTTTTTATTGCATATCTCGAATTAAAGTTTTAGCCTACCATTTTGGAATTGAAACTGTCATCAAAATAACCTTTTAAAGAAAGATTAAATAGATGTAAACAGTGACTGCCCAATTAAAACTAAAGTTATAAAACTGAGGTAAGAGTGAAATATAATATTAATATTTTTTTTTCACTTAATATGAGTTGGGGTTGAATTTGTGGAATCTACAAAATAGCAAAGTTTAGTACAATTAGGCTAATAAAATAAAAGTAACTGGAAATATTAAATTAATAATAAAATACTAAACATTTGACTTTGGATTCTTATAGGATCAAAGTGGTTGAACTCCAAGAACACAAATAAGGTCAAACCAAATTCTAATCTAATTTTGGAGTGAGATATGGATAGGTTGTGGTTGGGGCTGTGGTAGGTGATTATAACAACTACGTGGCTAAGAAATCTAGCATTTACTTGCAAAATATGTCTTCTAGTGAATGGAAATATTGCTATAAAAACTACAAATTTAGGGTTTCAAACTATTTTAGGGGACAACAATAAGTACTACTAGACTAAAAATATTAAATCTAAATTTTACTAGGAATATTTTACTACTACAAATTGACAAAAGAACTACAAGAAAACAAATATTTTATTTTAAGAAATGCAGTACACAAAGTTTTGCTACATATTTTTTTTGGAACATGAAATCATCAATTACATAAAAGCAAATTTTTACAACTACTAAAACTAGAAAAAGCTAAGAAAAACTAAAGTTTCCTATTTCTAGGGACAATATGAAGCGCTCACATGATAACCTCCCTATACTATTTTCTCCCTAACAGTGTTGTTGTGAAGCTATTGCAGCTTGTGAGTTGTGTCTCGTTTGAGGCTCTCTTCTACTCCTTTTATAGATGATTTATGAGGGGAAAAAAATATCACTGACTTCGTCAGCTGGGCACGCGTTTGGCAAATTTCTTCTCCGCGGTCTCAATTCTCTCCCCAACTCTGACAGCTTCTTGGACTTTTGAAAACCTGCATAACAAAGAGAGAGAGAGAGAGAGAGAGAGAGAGAGAGAGAGAGAGAGAGAGAGAGAGAGAGAGACAACATATATATATTACTATCAACATCCAAGCAGTAGCTTGGATGTTGAATTCGTTGATTCCCTCCTTTTTTTTTATTGATACTATTCATGTTTTGACTATAGAATATACTATAGTGTGGTTGCTACTTCTTTCATTCTTTTCATTTCACTTCATTTTTACCTAAAGATGTAAAATATGTAAAAACACATAATTATATGCATTTGAGTGACATTACCATTAAATTATATTAATTCAAATATGCATATAAAACTAGGAATTTGGGAGATGAAATGAGCACTATGTCTATTATATTGGCATATGAATGTGCAATATTCAGTGTTTGTCACACTTCTCAACTAGCTTATTGCTAGTCCCGAGCAATTTTTAATAGTTTTATTAAAAGTAGGAATAAACTAAGGAAAATAAAATTACCTAACTCATTATCGCAGGAATCGCGATTGCATTTAGCATATGCAACAAGCCGTTAAACCCCTAGGTTACCCCTAGTGGACGAGTGTTGTCTCCTGAGGGTTTGCAGTGAATATACCCACAAAATTCAAATTTTTTTTTATTTTATTTTTTATATATGTAAAAGTAAAGTAAAATAAAAATAAAGGTAGATTTTCTCCTTTTACAACAGATAAGATTAAATTTGGCAATAAAATGAAATTTCCAAATATCTAATAGTAATGCAACACATATACTCACAGTTTGTCAATGGTAGCATTTTTTATACTCTTTAAACTTACAGTGTGTACTTGAAAAGTCAAGCAACTGATCTTAACTTCAAAGTTTACATTACTATTAACAGTCATAAAATTTGTAGTTTTAATTCAAATCTCACTGGGATTTAACTCTTTTAAGGAGAAACTTCCAAAAACCGGTGTAGAGAACATCTCACTTGGTAAGGAAGCAAAGATAGAGGAATTGCTTCCATTTTTTGATGACTCAATATATAGACATTTTGGAGTACAATAAGTCTCATGAAAGAATACTTAACATTAGAAGAGCGATCTACCGTGGAAAACATTCTTATTACTTAAATTTAAAAATCAATTTCTTTTAAATCATTAGGACTTTGACTGGTAGGTTTGAAATTAAGATGAGTAGGAGATTTGGGGTGTATTTGTTCTAAGCATGTGATTGGAGTGTTTGCGCATTTCATTCCAACCTCTTCTTCTTCTTCTTTTATCATTTGTACCGTCCTTTTTTTATATAATTTTAGTTACTAATTTTTTTTTCTTCTTTTTTTCTTTTTTTTAAATCAACTCTTTTCTTTCTTTACCACTTCTTGTAATGTCATTACAGTCCAATCACATACCTGGATATAAAAAGTGAGGTTTGTACTCCTAGGTGGAAGAAGGCATGATTTGGAGAGAACTGAGAATAAGGCAATATTAGGTGAAGGGGGGTGCATTGAAAGAAAAGATGGCCTAAATCATTTTTAAAGTAGATTAACTTTGTTCATTTAAGCAATTTAGACGTTCTAATGGTAAATCATAAACGTTCTCTTCTAATGATCAGTCAAAGGAGAACAAAAATAATGAGACTTTCAACGAGTGATATGATAAAAAGAATAAAATGAGACTGAAAAGAATAGTAACCCTCATAAAGGAAGATTGGCACAAAAGCTCACATGGGTTAATTAGTTTCCACTACTTGTTTTTAAACTGCATAGTTTATGTTTACTCATCCATTTAGATTCAGTAAATATTTTCACACTATTTCAAAAAGTGTTTAAAGTTTAAAGAGTTTTTAGCATTTGAAAAAAATTAAACATGTGACAATGTGTTGTATGCTATTAATATACCCAAAATAACATTAATGTGTCAAATTTATCTTTATATAGAGATAAAGAAAAAATTCTGAAAATTTTCTAAGCGCATCCACTAAGTTGGATACATATATGGTGCGACTAGTATCCTCTGTACCTATACAAAAGAGGCTACGCAAACCGGAGCGTCCAAGTTGTCATGATAGCCCATCCACCTCTAGTAAAAGAGATGGGTTTAGAATCACTAGCAAGCTAAAAACATCAGTAAGAGGCTAGGAGATAACTCTGACTTTACCTAGTTTTTTGCTACCTCTAGAGTCATTCACCGCACTATACATTTTTGGTGATGTTGGGATCATGCAAATTACTCATATCGAACCAGCTAATGAAAGCCAGATGTACACGTAGGATCATTTTAAAGTTTGACCTGACTGAAAATTATTGAATGTACTGAAAAAAAAAATTATAAAAACAAACAAAAAATAAAAAGAAATGAGGGATGGGAAAACAAAATTTATTTGGGTATCAAAGGATCCAGTCCTCTTTCTCAACCAAAATTTTCTTTTGTTTTGATTTGAATTGTCTTTTGTAACAATAGTAAACTTTAAAAGATGTGTCATTATGAGCAATTAAACCAGGACATTCTTCTCTATTACAATTCAAACATCATCCTAACCTTTTAGCTTTCCTTTTGATGGCATAAAGGCTAGTGCCAGCAAAGGGTTTTTTCTGCTCGGAAACAAGTGAGCGACCTATTAACGTCTGGTCATCGACTATTGGATCCATTTTTTTTACTCTCAGCCAACAAGAGAGGCTAGACTGAACCCTCCAGTACTCCTTCCAATTATCAACTAAGATCTAATTAAAGAGAGCTTAGAAGGGATGGATGGGAATTTCATTTAAAAACTAAAAATATTTATATTAAAAATATATACATTCAGAAACTTAAAAAAAATTCCTTCTTTTTTAGAACAGAAAACTTAGAAAGAAAAACGACATTTTTTTTAACAAAAACTAGAACACACAAAAAGAAAAACTACATTTCTCTCTCTCTCTCTCTCTCTCTCTCTCTCTCTCTCTCTCTCTCTCTCTCTTTTGAACAAAGTTTAAGACAATGCATCACTACAACAATAGTAATAAGAAGAATTATGATATAAACTTCAAAAATTATAAGAGTTTTTACTTCTGAGTCATCCATTTTTTTATTTTGTTTTGTTTTTGTTTTTTTGTTTTTTTTTTTATAACAAAAGGAAAAATATCACCTGTCTCTTGGAAATCTGAGAATCTGGTAGGGCCGTGGATTGAGTGGTATTTTCAAACTTCTTTGGTGAGTGGGTACCTACAACTTATGTATCATATTTTTGTTAGATAATAGAAAAGAGAGAAAATAAAAATCTAAAAACAAAAAAAAAAAATTAAAAATTTAAGTTTTAAGCCGAAATCAGAAAAATAGAAAATAAAATCAAAATCAAGCTTTTCTCTAGATTATAGATCTTAGCTTTAGTGATCAGTAGAGTTGATCTTGATTTTGGATCGTAGAAATAAAAAAAAATGGAAAATGAGAGAATGAGAGATCGGGGGAGAGAGTGAGAGAGTTGCAGAGAGTGAGAGAGAGATCTGCGATGAGAGGGAAGAGAGAAAAGAGAAGCTGAAGAAAAAGAAAGGAAAAAAAAAAAGATAGGAAAAGTTTTTAGGGTTTAAAGCCCTATTTAAAGCCATTTTCTCTTTTTCAGTGTATCTCTCCCTAAAAAGATTAAATTTTTGTTTAAGAAATAAAGATAAAATAAACAAACAGATGTTAATCGTGAAACTGTCCTCCCCAACTGAGTCTGACATTGTCCTCAATGAGTGAGATGAGAAAAAGAAGTCAAGGATAACACATGTAATAAAAAGAAATACAAAAAGAAATGATAGAATAATAATGACAAAATTATCTTATACATATAAAAATAAGTATACAATCACTGTGTTTAGATAAAGTTATCAAGAATTACTTTACAATTGATCATTTGAACTGCAGTTTCAAAAGATCGATCTTGTATTCAAATTTTGCTATCTGGCAGTTTTAGCAACATAGTTTTTAAACTAGCAATACTTTTGGTGTGCCTTTTTTTTTTTTTTTTTGGACTGTAATGGGATAGTTTAAACATACAATTTAGTACATTTATGAAATAGCATTATTTGAGATTTGTAAGACTTGATAAAAATCAGAACTCATAAAATAATATGTACAAGTGGTTCTGATATTTAAAACACAATGATGATTTATTTATATATTTAAATATATATATATAACAAATAAAAAAGTACAATTACAATAAAAATAAAGACAGGAATTTCTTAACATATCTAGACATTGACTGGGATAATTGCTCAAGAAAGGTGATCATTTCGAGATCTAAGACAGTAGACTCGAAACCTCAAGTAGGTGTTATAATCACATATGTCGGAATCATCTTACACTGTTATTTCCATGAATATACTACATTTGACAGTGACTCTTTGAGGAATGAATTGTTCAATGAAGACAGGGACTAGAGATGTCCCCCACTCGAGTAGGAAAAAGAACCAATCCCTCTGAAATGCGTACCTTAACATTTTCCCGTTAACAACTCTAGTTAACTAATGCCCCCATTCAAAAATAGTATCATTTTCATCATAGATTGGGAATTGTACTAATGATGTTAGGTATCTCTCCCATTCATTTTCTTCATATTCATGATATAATTCTTGGAATACCTCATATTGAACTTGTTCCCATTCATTGTAGTTTATACTAATATTCTGTCAGTCATCTAATCCATCAAATACTAGTTCAACATTCCACTCCCTAGGTTGGTCAGGTTCCACTAAATAATCAATTTCTTCATTAGTGTCGTCATAAATTTTATCGACACACCTAGCGTAGAACATTTCATCCTCGTCAGAGTCCATGAGATATTTGAAATGTGGGCGTATATCATCATCTGACGAAGTTCTATCCTCTGAAGGATAGTTGTTATTGTTAGACGAACTGGCATGGTTTATACTCATTCTTGCACCTCTACGATGATGAGATGGGTTCATATCTCTTTGTTAACTGTGACATCAGATAATATGTTATAATTCCTGAAAAATATTAAATAGTAAGAAAAAAATATTAAAATTAAAATTAAATTCCTATTATGTACAATTCTAATCATGATTTATGAATTTAAGAGGTATCATAGTTAGGGTTCTCTAAAGGAAAGGACTCCAGCTCAGTTTCAAAATCTCCTAAGAACGGCTTTAATTTATGCCTACTAACTTTAAATGTATTTCCATTTAGGGTCCTCAATCACGATAGTTCCATAAGTATAAACATTTTTTACAATATATGGACCAGTCCATCGAGATTTCATTTTTCTTTTAAGAATATGTAGTTTTGAATTATATAATAGAACTTATTGCGCAGAGGTAAATCTTTGATAAACAGGAGTATTAAGACATTTTTCTATAGAGTACCCCATCATATGACATATATTGTAAAGTTCTAATTTCTTTTTAGATGGAGAATGATTAGCTTTTCCAATTTAAGAGCTACTAGCTTGGGAGCTAATTCTTCAATTTTTATGACTAATTCACCTTCTGATTGTGATTGCTGTGAACTTTTAGCTTTTTCTTTCCTAGAAATTTCTTCTTTTTCCCATTGTGAAGCATCTTCGCCAAGCTAATTAAAGTATGATTCAGCTTCGTCAGCATTTTTAAAATATTCCCTTTGATGCATGGCTTCAATTATTTCCTTTGATTCTGGATCTAATGTTTCATAAAAGAAATGAAATATACGTCATTTTTTAAATCCATGATGTGGACAGGTTTGTAGGAGATCTATAAAAAATTTACAGTCTTCGATACATGGTTCCTTATCTTTTTGAGTGAAAAGTTTATATTCTCGCATTAAGCTATAAGTTAAATTTTGGTGATAGAATTTATTTAGAAAAGCTTCATTCATATCATGCCATGAAGTTATAGATCCAGGATAGAGAGATAAAAGCCAAGATTCAGCTTCATCTTTTAAAGAAAAAGGGAAAAGTGTGAGATAGATTATCTCAATAGAACAAGTTTGATCAGCAAATGTATCACAAACTTCTTCAAATTCATGATTATGAACATAATCATATTCTTTTTATAATTCCGTGGTAAGTTGGTAAGCGTGGTAACACGTTATGTCTAAAATGAAAATTTTCTGTATGTTTAGGTAGAGTGACGCAAAAAGAAGTGATGATTATTTCTGGGATAAATAGATTACGTAAAAACTATTGTTCACGCTCTGATAAGACAGGTTGTGGTATATTATCCTCATATTCATTATGAGTATCATCAGTTATTCCTTCCATGCCTTCAATTTCAGCCATTATTCTAGGAAAATGTATACTAGATAAATCAGTAGAAATATTAGAATTAGGTGGTACTTGATATAAAGCTTCAGTAGTATCTAAGGACATAAGAAGTAAAAGAAAAACTAAGTTTTAAAAATATTGTTATTATTATTATTAGCTAAGTAAAAATAACACCTTTTTTTATATATTTTTAATTTTTTTAGAAAATAGGTTTATATATGTATATATATGCTCTTTTTTTTAGAAGATAAACACTTACAAACTTATAAATATATATTTATATATTTTTCATAAGAAAAAATTATATATATAGTTGTTTTTTAATTATTATTATTTTTTTATGTTATCATTTAAAAAAAAAAAGAAGAGAGACTAGATTATTTATAAGTAGAATAAGTATATAAATAAATATATAGATATAGATATAGATATAGAGATAGTAGAAAATATAGTTTTAAACCTAACATTTTTTTTATTTATTATTTTTATTAACCATTCTCCGGTAACGGCGCCAAAAACTTGACGACATCATATTGATGCAGTTTCTTATCACACCCAAGTGTAGGCGATCGTACAAGTAATAAAATTCTGGAAGTTCAGGTCGAGCCCACAAAAAACGGGAAACAAAGATAGGTAATAACTATTTTGTCACTAAAAAGAAAATAAAAGATGATGGATTTTTGTGGGGTTATACTAAACTACTAATTTGTATATATTTTTTTTTGCAATAAAACTAATTAAAAGCTATTTTTTTTAATAACAGTTTACGGTAAAAATTTTAACAGTGCAAAATAAATTAACTAAAATACTAGTAAGAAAAGGAATAAAAATAAATAAATGCTAAATTTACATTAAATGACTTTATGAATAATATTATAGCGAAAGATGGAAATAATACAAATATTTAAACAAAGTTATTAAAAACAAGAAATATTAATTAACTAGGGGGAAATGATTTAAAGGATTTGGGAATATGCAAACCAACACTAGATTCCACAACTTTTGTGCATTTGAAAAGCATTTGGCATTTAAGACCGTAGAGTCATTTGAAAATAAACTTTCACTAGTTAGGGTTATATCAAGTGTGTCAGGTTTGATATGAAACGACGTCGTTTGGTTTAAAGAAAAATAAAAAAGGCAATTGGGCAGTAGCCAGGTTCGAACCGTGACCCGCCGCGGACGTGGGTTATTCAGTGCCCAGTCCCCACCACTCTGCCACTATACAATTGCATGTCCATTAGTGGATAGAAATATATATAAACACATACTTGAAATATGAATTTTGTCAAATGAGTTGTTTGAGTATGCTAGGTATTTTTTTATGACAAAAGGCATAGTTTGACAATCCATATAATTAGATTCTTGTTTCAAATATGTAATCTTTTGGGCCAAATATAGTCATAGTCTATAAACATGTTAAATTGTCATAAACGATTGATACATAGATATTTTTGGCCATGAATGGAAAAACAACCCATCTAGATAAATTTGCCCATTTAAGATTAGTGCACAGAAGTTGTGATTTCTAAATTTTTTTTTTGCTTATCTCCAATTAAAGTTTTAGCCTACCATTTTGGAATTGAAACTGTCGTTAAAATAACCTTTCAAAGAAAGATTAAATAGATGTAAACAATGACTGCCCAATTAAAACTAAAGTTATAAAACTAAGGGAAGAGTGAAAGATAAAATTAATTTTTTTTTCTTCACTTAACATGAGTTGGGGTTGAATTTGTGGAATCTGCAAAATAACAAAGTTTAGTACAACTAGGCTAATAAAATATGCATAAATGGAAATACTAAATTAATAATAAAATACTAAATCTTTGACTTTGGATTATTGTGGGGTCAAGTGGTTGAACTCCAAAAACGCAAATAAGGTCAAACCAAATCCTAATCTAATTTTGGAGTGAGATATGGATAGGGTGTGCTTGGGGCTTTGGTAGGTGATTATAGTAACTACGTGGCTAAGAAATCTAGCATTACTTGCAAAATCTTTCTTCTAGTGAATGAAAATATTGCTATAAAAACTAAAAATTTGGGATTTCAAACTAGTTTTGGGGTATAAGTACTATTAGACTAAAAAATATTAAATCTAAATTTTACTAGGAATATTTTACTACTACAAATTGACAAAAGAACTACGAGAAAACAAATATTTTAATTTAAGAAATACAGTACACAAAGTTTTGCTACATATTGTTTTTTTTTTAGAATATGAAATCATCAATTACATAAAAGCAATTTTTACAACTACTAGAACTAGAAAAAGCTAAGAAAAACTAAAGTTTCATATCTCTAGGGACAATATGAAGTGCTCAAATGATAACCTTCATATACTATTCTCTCCCTAACAGTGTTGTTGTGAAGGTATTGCAACTTGTGAGTTGTGTCTCGTTTGAAGCTCTCTTCTGCTCATTTTATAGATGATTTATCAGGGGGAAAAAAAAAACCATCACTGCCTTCGTCAGTTGGGCACGCGTTTGGTAAATTTCTTCTCCGCGGTCTCAATTTTCTCCTCAACTCTGACAGCTTCTTAGACTTTTGAAAACTTGCATAACAAAAAGAAAGAGAGAGAGAGAGAGACAGAGAGAGAGAGAGAGAGAGAGAGAGAGAGACAACATGTATATATATATATATATATATTATACTATCAACATCCAAGCAGTAGCTTGGATGTTGAATTCGTTTATTCCGGCTAGGAACAAGGAGATTTCATTCCCATAAAATTTTGATGATCCTCTTTTTTCATTGTCTGTTTGATATCCTGTTCACCAGTCTGTGTTTTGATTCCCAATTTGATTATCCTGTTAGAGTACTATTTTGAGGTTTCGAGTAATCAAATTAGTGGCTATTGCAATTAGGTACCAATTTGATAAGTTGTTGGAAATGCTCTAAGAGCTTGAGACAAAGGTGCTTTGCCTAAGTTATTTCCATTCCCATTAGAGAAGTTTGAATGGAACTAGAGAATTAGATTCAAAGTAGAAAGGCAAATTGAATGAGAAATAAATAAAAAAGAAAAAGAAAAAGAAAAAGAAAAAGAAAACTTTTTAGAGATAAAGGAAAGGAAGAGTGGAATGGTGCGTGAAACATGTAACCCATGAGTCTGTCCCACATCGTAAACATAGAAGTGAAAGGATGCGAGGACAGCAATATAAATAAGCGGCTAAGCCAATGGAAAACATACTTACCTGGACGGGGTCAAATGGGGGATCAAGAAGGCCCATGGCCTAGATTGGTGACCTCCATTGCACATTGGGGAGGGGTGCCCGTCTAAGGTCTGCCCAAGTGGCAGAGCCTACGTCATAATTTGTGCTAGTGGGGGCCTGCGTTCGCGCGGCCTCTGCCCATTTCTAGTTTAGTTTGATTATTTATCTACTGTTTGGCTCTGTAGATTTGGTTCAATTTGCTCCGTTTCTGGTTTTAGCTTTAGGTAGTTATTTGGACGATTTGATTTGGTTTTGACGTCTGTAAGTAAATTGAAAGAAATTTTTGTGGAAGTCTCTCGTTTAAGATTAATTAAGTTTAGATTAATTAAGTTTAAAGGATAATATATATATATATATATATATATTTTTTTTGTGTTAAAACTCCATAATTTGTGAAACTTAGTTAACATCAAGTCTCTCCATGTTAAACAATTATGTGAAATTTACTTTACTATTTTATGTGAAATTTCACATAATATTTATAATGTATGAATTTTTCACTAAAAAAAAGAATGGGTTAGAGGACTTTTTGACGAACATTTTCTTAAATAGAATGTGTGTTTTAGAGGACTTTTTGACGAACATTTTCTTAAATAAATTGGTTCTACTAGGTATAGATGCGTAGTTTGTATGGGAGAACGGTCTTGTTTTCACATGTAGAAGACCATCAATCACTGTGTGGTACAACAATTAAAATATTTGAGAATCAATTTTGAAATTCAAAAAAGTGTTACATTGTGTGTTCTACATCTTCGAATGGTCATAATTTAGATCTTGTTTCGGTTTTTCAATAACCAGATATGTTTCACAATAACTTAGCCTGGATTTATTTATATATAAAAATAAATCAATAAATAAATAGAATATTAGTCTAAAATACCTCATGTAGAAACATGTGAACTAAAAATCCAAATTGTTTTTTTTGTTTTAGTTAAAACTCCTTGAATGTTAAAACCTACCTAAATCTACAACTTTGACCAACTTAAATGAATAATAAGAGGACAAAAATACCCTTGACTTATTTATCAAATAATTATACATATTAAACAAAAAGTTAGAGAGAGAATATTAGAGAGAGAGAGAGATAACAACTCTGAGAGAGGGAAGGAGCAATGACGGCCGATCTGCTCTTGCTTAGGCTCCAGCAGCCTCGCCGACAATGGCAGACGCTTCACCTCCCAAGTGATGGTGGATCCTTCGGCGATTGTGAAGCCACCAACCACATTGCCATCGCCATCGCCATCACAGATCCTCCCATCACCACCCTTATCGCACCTCCGGCCACATCCATCGCAGTCGCATCTCTGACCGTCGTCACTGTCTCTCCATCGTCGTGCATATATACAATTGATGCTACTCTCACTCATGGCTCCCTCACCGATGAGGGATTGGAAGGAAAATAGTGAAGATGAGCGACCCCATTCCTATGGTTTTTTGGCTGGTCAATCTTCTTATTGCTACTGTCAGTTATCGGAGGTGTTTGAAGAATTCGAATTGATGTAGAGCAAGGTGAATCAAAACTCATTTTGGTGGAGATTCGAACATGCAATGAGCAATAGCTTAGTTTGAACAAATTTTGTATAGGCCAACAAAGCTTGTTGAAGGAAATTGTTCCAGATGCTTCAATTGGGGATATAGGTAAGTTTGGAGAATGCTTCCCTAAGGAACACATGCTAGTACTAAACAAGAGTATATGAAAAAGTTTGTGTGAAATTTGTTATGTGAAAAAGGTTAGGTGAAATTTTAAGCTATTTCACAATAAAAAAAGTTGTGTGAAATTTCACATAACCATTATGGTAAACAAAATTGAGTTAATTTAGACTTTGTTGAGAGAAATTTTGTGCTTTGCTCATTGCATGAAATTACACACTGAAAAAAGTTGTGTAAAATTTCACTCTGAAAAAAAGTTGTATGAAATTTTCACCTTTTAAATTTTGGAGAAATAGTGAGTTTACCAAACTCTCTTACATTCTCTCTCTTTCGCTATTTCTGGAATAAAATTTCACACTCAAAAAAGTTGTGTGAAATTAACACTGAAAAAGCTATCCAAAACAAAAAGTTATGTGAAATTTACACCTAATTAATTGTAGAGAAACGTTGAGACTACTACATTCACACCCCCCCCCCCCCCCCCCCCCCCCCTCTCTCTTCTCTCTCTCTCTCTCTAGAACAAATTTCACATTGAAAAAAGTTATGTGAAATTTTATGTGTAAAAAATTTCACTTAACTTTTTTCAGTGTGTAAAATTTCACATAACTTTTTTCAATGTGAAATTTCACAAAACTTTTTTTTTTCCCTTAATTTCATAACGACAATGGTACTTGTTGATAGATCTTGTCGAGTATGTTCCGAAAATATTAATTTTACAAAAAAAAAAATGAAAGCTAGATCAAAAGTTATGAATTTTTAAAGTTCGGAATTTTTATTTTATTTTATTTTATTTTTTTAAGTTTGTTAGGAAAGTAACGTTTTCACAATTTGCTCAAAATGAAGGAGCGAGCATGAGTTTCACAATTTGGGCAATTTTGTTCAAAAAATTTATATAGAGTTTTCATTAAATTGATTTATTGATTGGATCAAATACCAAAAAAGTTCCTAAATTATGAGTTTCGACTAAATCTCCCATAAATAAATAAGAGGAAGAATAGCCTAGCCTAGTTTAGATGTTGGGTAATCCTATCCTAGAATAGATATGTGGTCAACAAAAAATTCAGTTTTATCTTGTTCTGGTTTTTGTGGAGTTGTGTTTGGTTACTGATTTTTAATCAAACCCATACAATATTGGTTTAGATAATTGAGTATAAAAAACCAATAAAGTGAAACTTGAGCTGAACCAAACACCCACGAACAGGCCCTAACTTTGTTCTTCGTTTCATGATTTTGGCACATTCAAAATATAGTCTACACATCACACACCCAGGGAAGAATTGTCCAAAGACTAGACTTAGGGTGCGTTTGATAAAACAGAAAATTAAGTACTGAAAGTTAGGTGTTAAAAATTTTAAGTGATTTAATTGTATTAGCAAAATTAAAAACAATATTTCAAGAACTAAAATAGACTACATTCAATGATTATTTTCAACATAAAATTTTCACTTAACGTTTTCAGTAGATTTTCTACTACCTTTTCAATTAAATGGTACATTATCAAACGCACTGAAAAAAAATTAAGTACTAAAATTTTTTATTTTTACCACTTAATTAAATTATTTACTTACCCCTACTATTGTTAGTCAAAAGCCCAAAAAACTTGGAGAAGAATTGTCTACAGGCTAGACTTGACCTCTTCTAATGTCAAGTCAAGTTCAAAACAAAGTATTGTCTAGAGACACAACTCAAGAATGGTTTTGTAGTTCAGAACAAGCTTTAAATGCATGTACTTTGTGTTGTTTGAATTTTTTACATTTTTCTGTGTATTACTTACACATCACAGAATACATGCATTTAAAGCAAAGATATGATTTGAAGTGTGGCTTAAAATGTGTGCCTAACATTGCTCATTCTAAAATAGTTTTGGTTTCGTGTAGCTGTATTTTAATTAGGTGCATAGCAGTCTGTTTGCTGATTAAAAAATGTTTCAAGAGTTGTTTCTTTGTTAAATCAATACAATAATGATTTTGATTTAAAAATAACATTAATGAAATTTAATAAAAATGCGACTTTAGCATTTTTCAAACAGGGGCTAGCCTTGGGCGACGTAATCTTGTTCAGCGTTAATCTTCACTTCTTCACTTTTATTTGATTTTTTATCTCATTTATTTTATGAGACGCCTAATTTTCTATTTGTATTTTTTATTATGAAAAATAACATAATTTTGATTTGACAAACAATCACGTTTAGAAAAATATTAGATTTTTGCACGAACTCCTGTGCAAGAAATGCATATTTTTCGAACAATTTTACCAAACAATTGGAATTATAAAACTGGTTCTGTTATGAATAACAAAATTATTATTATTAATTTTTTTTTTTGCATTAAGAGGCTCTTAAGTCATGGCCCACAATGCGCAAAATAGACCATACTTTCACATATGGACCAATCAAATACTGAGAAGTAGGCCTGTAAATGGATCGGATTCGGATCGAATTTCTACAATCCGAATCCGATAAGGTTGGTTTACAGATTTACGTTAAGGCCACTGGCCACCTGTCAACATGGGACATCAGGACCTGCCCCATAAAAGTATGTTACAACACTTGGCAATCATCTGCATTTATTATATCTTTGCTGGTCACACTTTGAGTTACCTACTCCTTTGTACTCTCTTTTTGGCAACCCAAATCAACACAAGGCGAAGAACATGTGAATGTGATTAGGTAAGAGTCATGCTACCTAATACAGATATCTTTTGGTTCATTGTGTGGGTCTAGATATAAACCAGTAATTATATAAATGTGAATGTATGTGTATGTATCCACATATAAACCAGTAATTATATATATATTTATATATATATATAGTCAGATTCCAGTGCGCACTGGAGGATACCATTGACCCGCTTCCCGTCCCGCCACTCTACTGACCAATCTTTTTTTTAAACTTAAAAACTCAATGCGCACTGGAGCTGAACTCTATACATATATATATATAAAAAATAATAATTATATAATTTACAGAAGATATCTGTATTATGTAAAATAATAATTATATCTGTATATATCTGTATTATATATACATATATATAAAATAATAATTATATAATTTACAGAAGATATCTGTATTATGTAAAAGAAAATTTAAATCCCAAATTTGGTTTCTAATATTTTAGGATAATGATATTATAAAGAAGCTTCTCACATGAAAAAACATATCATAACCCCTTGGATGAAAAAGCAACCACGTGATTCTTGAAGATCTCAAGATATATATACTTTTTCATCCCAAAGTTGTAAGGTGTTTTCTCATATGAAAAGCTTCTTACAATATCATTACCCTAAAACATTTCGAAACCAAATTTGGGATCACAAATTTAGAAAAAAAGAAAAAGAAAATGAGAGAGATGCCAGTTCTCTAATCTTTTCTCTAATACTAAAACAATATAGTTTTTTTTCTTTTTAAAAAGATAATATATGGTGGAAAATCAAGTAAAAATAAGGGAGATGACAAAAAAAATCCTCCATGTTTTGCTAATTAAGCAAACAAATAAATATATATATATATTTGGCCAAGTATTTTCATGAACCAAACAGAGAAAAGTTTCAGCTGACAATGAATGAGTGGTTAAGGTTGGGCAATATTTCCCAGTGGTGTATTAACAACGCGAACTTTCCCTATAGTGAGCAAAAAGGCATTATAGATGAAGACCTAAAGCATTCTAAATGCATGTAGTAAAGTAAAATCTTCGCATGACAGCCGCAATAGGGACAGAAATGTTCTTATTTTGAGCTTCCTTCAGGCTCCATTTGGCAACAATTTTAGAGTCCATTAGTGATTATTGAACTCCCAAAAAAAAAATGTAAAACTGTTTGACAAAACAGATTTTGCAACTTAATTGCTGAGGAAAAAAAAAAAGAAGCTTGGCCAACCAGAAGTAAAAGCTATGCCAAATGGACCCTAAGTAGATCACAGAATCTAAGATTCTGTGATTTCATAATCTACAAGTAATTTAGAACCTACCCCACCAGACAAATGTTACACACCAGAAATTCACTTTCCCAGCTGTACAACCGATCTTATTTCACTATCCTGCAAATAAAATACAAAAGCATAGACTCCATCAAATCATTTGAGCATATATTTAGTAATTTCACAACCCAATGACTCAAAGTTAATTTCTATGATCTATAATGTGCGACACAATGTAAACTTCCCATACAGAAGATAATTTACCCATGCAAGTCTCAAAATCTAGGATGAAATGAAAATACCACCTCTTTTTTTTTTTTTTTTTTGAAGTATAATAGGAACATAATGTGAAAGGGGCAACGCATCAGAGCGCTTTTTCTTGGGTGTTTTTTGTCTTATTCTAAGATACTATTGATGTACGTGTGTGTTACATATGTGATGCTAAGATACCCTTATGAGTAATATTTGGGACACAACCTTCATACAATTTTCATACAACCTCCCCAAAAGATGTGTCTATCTCTCTCCAGTGATTGTCACTGGACCCCACAGTGACACAGGAAAGAGATAGACACATCTTTTGGGAAGGTTGTATGAAAGTTGTATGAAGGTTGTGTCCCAAGTATTACCCTACACTTATATATGTGTACCAATCAATTTTTAAAACAGTAGAAAAATACCACCAAAGGCTTTTTCATGTTAAAGCAGGAGATTTTGCTAGCTTTCAAGGTAGGCGACCCCACGTACCCCTCGTTTTGCCTAAACATAATGGTTTTTAACACTTGAGAACCAGACCAATGCAATGTAGGAGACCAAATACAAGTTCTAATGAGGGAACACATAGCATCACATATCATAATGACCGAACAAATAGCATCACATATTAAAATAATAGGAATTAAAGAAGGAAAAAAGAAAAAGAAAGGAGTCCGTGAAGGAAACTATTTTTCAAATTTTTTTTTTTTCTGTTGTGCTATAGCACACTGAAGGGCGGATGAGCGGTAGCGTTTCACGAGGGTGCTTAAATTTTAATCTTATTTTTGCTGGATTGTCTTCTCTTTCATAATTTACTCGCGGTTTTATGTATTAACCAAGCTGAAAATAAATAAAATAAAATAAATTTATTTAAAAGTGTGCCAACTGTTTTCTTTTCCCATCTCTAGCTAAATCTATGAACCAAATAGACCACTTGAGTGACTGAGTTTGGTTTTGAGAACTAGTAGAGCACTAGAGGTGCAAGATCTAACTTTACCTAGAAGGAAAAAAGAATAGTGGTAGATCTAACTCACTTTTTCATCAATCAACTATACATTTTGACAAGCCATCAAAGATAATAGAGGCTATATCAAAATTATTCTCAAAATATAATAGAGGTATCAAAATTATAGACCACAAGTCAAAAGTTTAACACTTCTACTAAATTATTCTGTGTCAAAATTATGGCACAAATTCATGAACAAATAGCAATTTCTGTCTAAAAAGAATTTTACTTCAAAAGGAAGCAATCAATGTTCAACCAAGAGAACTTTGTTGGAAAACAATTTCATCTCTAATTAACATAGCAAGATCTTGAACCCAATTCACATAAGATCCACTAAATTGTCATAGATCTACCACAAAAATGCCAAATCTACACTACCAGGCAGAGAAGAAAAATAATTGCAGCAAGTGTAAAAAGAAAGATTTTGTTTTTTTTTTTTTCCTCTTTTTTTCTTTTATAAAAAGAAAGCATTAAAGCTTCATTATCATAAATGGTTCATTCATACACATCAAAAGTACACAAACGATGACTGAACAAGAAATATATAGAACAATTGAAATCGAAACCAGGTTTTCAAGATTCTTTACTCTACTAAAAATACATGTATTGGCACTATAAGCAACAGCAGTCAAATCTTGAAAATCCCCTAGTATCACAGCAAGAAAATAGCCATATAACCAGCATAGAAAATGGATTATCTAAACTATTTACCAAACACCCACCAACCAAATCAATCTAAAGAGCAAGAGGGGGGAAGAGAAAAAAAAAATATTGACTCACCCAATTTCCTTTCCTTTCCTTCCTCATCTTCCTTCCCCCTTTATTTCCATTCCCTCCCTCCCCCTCTCTATGTAACCAAATTTAGGCATCTGAATCACCCTTCTTCCCCATTCCATCCCCCCCTCCTTCTCTCTCCTCCAACAACTTGCCAGCTTCCTCATCAGCCTGCTGACTCTTCTTCTGCGATTCCATTGCCTTCAAAGCCTGCAACTTCGAATGATTATAATAAGCCACACCCAGAAAAGCCAATCCATACCCAATCAAGTTCACCGGTGTCACCGTATCCTTAATCACCGACCACGAAAAAGCGATCAACAACCAATCCTTAACAACCCCAGCAACATTCATAGTCAACGCCGAGGTCTTACCCACAAGCAAAAAAACAGCCAAGTTCAAAGCAAAAGCACAAAGTGAATTGGTTCCAAATATGACGAAATCGAAACGAAAGCTAGAAGTCTCCATCAAAACAGGGTATTCGACGAAAATCCAAGGAACTAAGAGGAAAGCAAAGCAACAAGGCGCAACATAGTAGAGAGATGTAATAGGATTCAAAGTAATACCCTTTGATGTGAGTAAGATCTGAATCATAACCAAACGGGTCGCCTCGAAAGCGACCGCACCCAGTTGGAGAAACACGCCCCATGTGTCGAATTTGGCTTCCCCGTAGGCGGCGATTGCGACCCCGAACGAGATCGATAGCATGTTAGCCATGGTTTGGCTCTTAAACCCCTCCTTTTTGAATAAAATTCCGATTGAGTAAACCGCAACGGGCATGAGTGCTTTGAGCATTTGAATGAAAGAGACGGAGAGGTAGATATAAGCGGAGTTAGACAGCCATAGACTCAATGAGTAGAGAGCTCCGATGGGGACCACGGAGGAGAGATAGAGATCTCGAGACATGGAGACTGGTTCGACGATTTTGAAGACACGAACGGCGAGTACGGCTAGGGTTGAACAAAAGGCCATGTGGATCATGGTTAGAGAGATTGGGTATGGCCAGTTATAGAGCTTGCGATCGAGTATGTACTTGTTGTAGACGATGACTGTGAAGCTTAGGAAGATCCAGACTGATACGTAAGTGTAGGAGAGGAGGATCTTCTTGATTACGCCGTCGGAGAGGGCGCCGGCGGAGCCTTTGCCCATTTTAGAGAGAGGAGGGAGAAACCCAGAAAATGTTTGGCGGAGAGAGTGGGTGGAGGTGGGTTCTGGGGTTGGGGTGCCTAGGATAAGCAGGGAGGGGGTGTAGGATTACAGAAAGAAGAAATGGTTTGGGCTCAGAGTTGGTACAGATTGAATGACTGAAAAGGTGTTTTTATGCTTAGAGAGAGAGAGAGAGAGAGAGGGGCTGCGATCTGTTTTCTGATGCGGAAAATGGTGGGACTAATAGCTACAGCCTACAGGTGTCTTAGGTTAGGGGGCATTTTCGTATTTATTTGCCCACTAAAGGGACCTACGATTTAGACTCTCTTTTCCTTTTCGTTTTTTTAAAAGGGAGATTTAGATACGAGTAATATTTGGATAACAATCAAAATCATAATTTTTTTGTACAATTTTTATTGGGGTAATTAGCAATTAATTCAAATTAAGGAAAGTATAGTGGTTTAGGGCTTAGTTTGGCCCCCACGTGGTGCTTCTCCTTTTTTAAAGCTCAATTTCATGTTAATTCATTTGGTAACTAGTTTATGAGCTTTGCAAAAATTGAACTTATGGCTTTTTTGGAGGGAGCTTTTAAAAGCTCTAGAATGGAGCTTTTAAAAGCTCAAGGTTGTTTTTTGGTTTCATGATGTCTTTTTGAAGAATAGTGTGTCACTTGTATAAAATAATCAAAGAACTTAGTAATAAATTTCATAAGCTCCTTTTAAAAAGCCACATGGGGGCCAAACTAAGCCTAGGTATAACTAGTAAAAATATTTGGGAGAAGGTACACTCCTTGGTATTTTGACAAATCTACCCCAATATTGGCCTACAACAAGAGAGTTTCACCCCGTGCATCTCCGACGACCTCGCCTGACCTCCGGCAACCACTACCATCACCTCGCCTGACCTCCGGCGACCTCGCCTGACCTCAGGCGAGGTCCGACGACCACCATCATCACCTTGAAGCCTCCACCAACCACCACCACCTCACCTTACTTTCAACAACCACCATCACGACCTTAAGCCTCCACCAACCACCACCACCTCACCTAATTGAACTCATTCACAACCAAAACACCAAATCAACATACAATGATCAGAAAATAACTTTCTGAAAGTTCATTTCTTATACCACCGAAAAAACTTGTGAAATTATAAAAAAAAAGTTGTGAAATTTATCAACAAAAAGTTGTAAAATTTCACAGAGTTCGTGAAATTTCATGAAACCACCACAGCCACACCATACCTTTGCTGATCACCACCACGACCTCACTTGACGATCTCTTCACAACCAAACTACCACATCAATATGAAATGATCACAAAATAAGTTTTTGAAATTTAATTTCTCATACCAGAACCGAAAAAGTTGTGAAAATTTCAAAAGAAAAAAAAGTTGTGAAATTTCACAAAGATTGTGAAATTTCACAAAAAAGTGTTCTGCCAAACATTGAAAAAACTTTTTACAAATTTGAGCATTTATATCAATCCGTAACTTGTTTTTTGCATAAAATCTATTTGTTTACAGCCTACTCAACGAGATCTATCAAACAACTACTACTGTTGATATCAAACTCTGGGAAAAAATGTTGAGAAAGCTACTGACTTTTTTTGATAAATTTCACAAAAAAATGTGTTTAAAAAAAAAAAAAAAAAAAGGAAGAAGAAGAAGAAGAAGAAGAAGATGATGGTGGATCGGTGCACTGGTGGCCGGATCTGCTCGTGAAAATGCTCGCTTTGGTGGTGGTGACCGATGGTGCCGCTGGCTCGGAGATGGTGGTGGTTGGTTCTGAGATGGTGGTGGTTGGCTCAGAGATGGTGGTTGGCTCGGAGATGGTGGTGGTTGGCTCGCGAGATGGCGGTGTTTGGCTCGCGATGGCAGTGGTGTGCGACGGGGATGGTGCACAATGGTGGTGGTGAGCGATGGTACTGCTGGTGATGAGTACAACATCGCCATTGATCGGCGATGGAGAAGATACGCCGACGATAGTGGTGGTGCCGACGACGAAGGTCCCCGGCGATGGCAGTGGTCTTGGTTGGTGGTGGTTGGTGATGTTGCTGAGAGAGAGAGAGAGAGAGAGAGAGAGAGAGATGAAGAAAGAGAAATGAAAATGAAAAATACAAATAAGGGTAAATATGTCCCAAAAATATGTGGTCAACTGGTCAAATGACCTATTCCAAATTTACTTATTGAATAATGTCCTTATTACCAAAAAGATTTCCTTTGTGTCTTTAAACCAAATGATTCTCCTAATTGGGTATTTAATACCAAATTTCTAATTTTTATTTTGTGTTTATTTCTCTTTTGATGGGTCTTACAGTGCCAGTGACCCCACAGTGTCCACTAGGAGAGAGATAGACACAAAATGGAGGTTGTACAAAAAAGGTTGTGACTTTGGTTGTGCCCCAAGTATTACCCTTTAGATATATTGCATTTTTTTTTAATACATAAGGCTTGTTTTGCTAAAAACAAAATTTAATTGGTTATATATCAAGAGTAATTTGGGTGAAATGGTATTAGATTAATCAAATTCTTGTAATTATGTATTTTGTGGTCGTATTTTTATGAGAAATCTTTTCCACTAAGCACAATATCTGGATGTATTGGTATCGTTATAACTAATGACGTGGTATTCGATATTTACTCGTGTTTTCAAGTTCATAAAACATTATTGGGTGTACTTTAATATTTATTTTTGGATAATATTTTGGGGTACAAATATTATATTCAATTACTTATAAATACATTTTATCTCTCTTTTAAGTGGCACTGTGGGGTCTACTAATTTTTTATGATTCTCACTAACCCCATGTCGGGACGCTTATCTACATCTAGAGGTGTCAAACGGGCCGGGCCGGGCTGGGCCCGGTCAAAGCGGGCCCTGAGCGGGCTTCGGGCCGGGCCTGGCCAGGCTTCACCAAACATCGGGGCGGGCTTGGGAGTGGAGGGGGGGTGTCCGCCCCAAACCGGTGGCCCGGGCCTAGCGGGCCGGACGGGCTAGCGGGCTTTCTACTATTTTTGAAGTGGGCCGTGGCGGGCTTCGGGCCGGGCCGGACTTTTTCACCATTTCGGCCCAGGCCATTGACGGAAGGATGAGTGTCCACCCCAGCCCGGGGTATGTGAACCGGGCCTAACGGGTCGGGCCTTGTGGCGGGTCGGGCCGGGCTTTTAGCCCGAAAAAAGCCGGCCGGGCTCGGGCCGGGCCGGGCCAACCCGACCCGATTGACACCACTATCTACATCCTTTAAGAAATTATTGAGTTGAGCAGTCCTCTTCAACTAACCTACGATGAATCTTCGGTAATAGTTCACGAGCCCTAAAAACGATATTAGCTCACTCACTTTGGTAGGTTCATACCACTTCTCGATGACTCTGTTGCTTATCCAATGACTTAGTAATAGGATCTCGGTCTGTACAAAGGAGCATTTCTCTTTCTTTACTGCAGAATTTCATTCCTAGCATGAATCTCTCTCTCTTTTCTTCATTCATTCTTTTTTTTTCCCTTCTTTTTTCTTTTTTTTTTCATTTCATTTCTCTTCTTCTCACATGGTATGTGGGGACTCGAGTCCGGATCCTTAGTCTCACAGCCCGTGGGCAGCGCCTACGTGGCACTGGCAGGACCATAAGATAGTTTTTTTTTTTTTTTTTGCATCTTAAAAAATAAATCATTGTGTAGTCCCGCTAACGCCACACAGGTGCTGTCACGTGCGACCGAGTATGCTTGAGCGTGGGACTCACAATGTCAATTTGGGAGAGGAGTTTTGAATGTACTCTCCAAGACTACATCAACATTACTTCTAAAAATGCAAAAGTTATTTTTCAAGTTTATTTTTTTTCCTTTTTCCCACAAAGACAATTTTGAAATGCTTTCTTCAAACATTTGATCGATGTTGTGGGATCTTCTATGATACTTCCTAGTGGGTTTTGTTGTATCTTAAATTCTTATTGGGAGTCAAAATGTTTACTTTGGTTTCAAACGTTACAAATACTAGAATCTTAAATATTATAACTTTGAAAATCACTTGAAAGTTACATGTCAACTAAAGTGATTTTCGAAATTATAATATGTTGAGACCAAATTATAATATTTTAAGACTAAAACCACTAGAATGTATCACAGAATTTTCCCAAGTTGTACCCTCTTCCTTTTCCTGAAATAAAATTGTATTTAAAAATTGAAAATTTTGATTTGCTCAAGTGAAGTACTAATTTAATAAACAGTGGAATAGCATTTTTAGACTGGTTTTTAATGAAAATCAATGATTGTTTTCAGCTCAGTGATTTTACACGTCTACTCTCTTTCCTGGTTGATGCAAATTTCAGCCTCATTGTCCGTTTCTCACAAGATAATTTCTTTTTTTTGTTTTGCTCTTGTTACTAAGCACACCGAGTTTAGTTACCTAATTTTCTGACAAAATGATCAGTCAATGGCAATTATTAAAGTAAATGTAAAACTAATTAATTTGTAAGTAAATAAGAGTTTTACTTACAGGGACGGATGTGTAGAAGGATAAAGGGGGACTCAAGCACCTCCCCCCCCTCTAGTTTATTAGAAATAATGTGTCATTTTATAGTACATTTGGTGTCAATCATTATTAAGTTTTCAAATTGTCACATCCGTCCCAAAAAAATCAAATGTTTTAAAATGCACAATTAAACTTTTGAGGATTATTGATGTCGATTAATAATTGTGGAAATGATTGACGTGAGTAACGGGATGTGTCAATGGAGGACACGATGGTCGAAAAATCATGAGGAAGTAACACGGTTTAAATTACATTTATGTGATTAAATGTTATTTGTTTTATCTGGTATTCATAAATAGTGAAATTACTTGTGTAGTGTAATTTCTTATAGTTTTAATCCAGTATAGGATCATTTCGATGGTTTTAGCGATAACCAATAGGATGCGATACATAAAAGATAGGTTATCTAGAGAATCTACTGAAATTAGTTTTCGGGCATAATTACAGTGACAAACGGAACTTAGACGAAAACTTGTACTCCTTCCGTCCCATATTAAAAGTCTCTTTTGGAAATTCCAACTTATTAAGGGGACAACCTTGATTTTGGTGAGATTTTCAACTTTCCAATATTGTCCCTTTTGAAATTCAAAATTATAGTGTCACATCAAAAAAAAAAGGGAAGAGTAGTATATAACAAAGGGCAAATTTGGAAAGTGTATATTAAAGTACTTTGACTTTTCAAAGAGGACTCTTAAAATGGGACATCAAAAAATGGCATCAAGGACTCTTAAAATGGGACAGAGGGAGTATAAATTATAGTTTTCACTCGTGATGTAATAAATTCGACATGTGCGACATTTTGAGGGATAATTAGAAGTTTTAAGAACTCGTGGGGAGGCAAGCGTAATTACCAAGACTCGAACCTATATATAGAAGACTCAAGATATTTTCATTTGCAAAACTTTCCTAAATTGAAATCAAAAGGGGGATTTATGGCTTAGAGCTTGCCGACGCAAATCGACGAACTTCCGTCCGTTTATTTTTCAACAATTGAATATTTGAATCCCTCGAGGTAAGAACTACGTTTTGATAGTCATTAGTTCATGTTTGGCTAACTTTTTATAAAATTCTAATTCTAGAAATTTGGGAAAAATCATGTGTAACTAGTAGATTTTGCGTATAATCAGAAAATTGACGTTTAAATAGTGTCCTAGTACTTCCCTCGAAGTTATAGGACGATAGCACGAGATATGAATTCGGGGCTTATGAATTATAGAGAATTTACATGTTTTACATATCCAATGTAAGATTTTGGATCCGGAAAAAATTCATGTATTAATTAGACCCTTTAATTATGAACATGAAAATGCCATGAAAGTACATATATGTGATTATATGAGCATGCTATGTGTCTATGTAGGTTGAAGGGGGGTTTGGTGCAAATTCATCCGAGGGTAAGCTCCTCGATGTTGGAGGATTTTAGTAGCGATGGTTACTGTGCATGATTTGGGAGAAGGCCCAGCCAAGGCACTGGATGAGTGGTAGGGAGAAGGCCCTCCACGGCATTAATTCCATTGTTTCATTACCGGATGAATGCGTACCACTCTCCCTACAGACCATTTTGATGTGTTTTGATATGTTAAAGCATGAATTGTCATATAAGCATATGTTTAGAATTGTACACTCAGCATATAGCTGAGCAGTGGAGCTTTACTCCATTGCATGTGATAAGAAGAAGGGCAAAAAGAAGCATGAGCAGTAAGTCCATGGGGACGACGGAGATCATTCTCTTGTTTATAGTTTTGTTTTCTATTCCATGAATATAATACGAGTTTTGAGAAGTTAAGACTTTGAACTTCACTTTTGAACCTTGGAATACTTGTAGATGTGTAATACCCGTAAAATTTCCAATTAATGAAAGGAACTCTCATATTTTGTTCATATACCCAGTGTCCTATATAAATAATACACATTTATAAATAATTAACTTAGATTGTAAGTTACAGACCTAGATTGACCTGTCATGCAAACCTGTAAAATCTGTATCAAGCATGGACTGTGCGGCACAAGATCCCACAAAATTTTTGATGGAATCTCAACCTAGTATACTAAAGTACAGTCCATCTTTTACACACTAAGCAAACACCCCCTCAAACCCAAGGCCGACCCTGAGGCAAAGCGGCAAAGCCGCCGCATGGGGCCTCATTTTTTGGCCTCATTTTTAGGCCTATTTTTTTTTTTTTCTAATTTCTTCCTAATTTTTATAAAACTTATCATTTCAGGCCTATTTTCTTCCTAATTTTTATGAAACTTATTGTTTTAGGCCTATTTTCTTCTAATTTCTTCCTAATTTTTATGAAACTTATCATTTTTAGGCCTATTTTTTTCTAATGTCTTTCTAATTTCTATGAAACTTAGTATAGAGGCCTTATTTTATAGACCCCTTTGAAAGTTCGCTTGAGACCTCGGCCAAAATTTGGCATCTTAAGGTCGGCCCTGCTCAAATCCCTTAGTCACTCACCACTACCCCCGAACCTCCCTTCTACCTGCTGGACCAACACCCCCACCCCCAACCGCCGGCTCCCTTTTTTCCCTCTCAAAATCTATCATGTCCCTCTCCATCTCTTCCATTAGCTCCTGCAGATATACAAATCTGCATATATATATATATATACACAGTCAGGATCTAAAGAGGGCGTTCTCTCTTTATTAAAGAGAGGGTCTCTGTTTTGATTGTCGGATCGTGTTTTCATTAATGGCAGTTTTGTCATTTCACAGTTTTTAAACACAATCCAATGGTCAGAACAGAGATCCTCTCTTTAATTCTTTAATAAAGAGAAGAAGTCCTCTTTAAAAAATCTTTGTATATATGTGTATCAGTAATGCTACACTTACCGAAAAACTGCACAGAATTTGTGCACCGAATGATCCAGACCACTCATTTCAGTGGTCCCCACACGTTTTTGTGTGGGGACCACTGAAATGAGTGGACTGGATCATTCGGTGCACAAAATCTGTGCAGTTTTTTCGGTAAACAAAGCATTTCCGATATGTGTATATATGTGGAGGGAGAGAGAGAGAGAGAGAGAGAGAGCGCGCAAATGTTTGACGGGTCAGTTATTGATCTCTCAAAGTCCATAAAAGATAGTCTCGTCATTGCATTACCTTAGCTATCATCCCTACTATGATTGTGAAAATGAAAAGATAAGAGAATAGAAAGAAGAAAATAAATAGAAGTTTATTCCTTTATGCTAGTTGGTTTTAAAGTAATTCTGAACGAAAAGAAGGGATAAAAGAAAAAGATTAGCAAAGATAAAATAAAAATATATATATATATATATATTTAAAATTTCACCTTTGTTTTTTCGATGGAAGAGAATGAAAAAAACAAAAAACTGAGAGATTTTTTTACTTATCTTATTTGGGAAAACAGAAGAAAATTAACAGATTTCAAAAACCTTCCTTCTCCTCTTTCATCCTTAGCAGATGAAATGCACTGTTTGACTACTATTTTTGGAGTTCAAAGTGGTTATAAAATTTCAAAAGATACAATAAAACTGTTTGGCAAATAATCTTTTGCAATTTAATCTAAAAAAAAAACAAATAATTTTTATTTAAAAAAAAACGTGAGTGAATCACAGAAATTTGGGATTGGCAGAAGTTATATTGGACAACTTTTAATCAATTGCACTTTTTTGCAATTGAGTCATTGAAGATGGAATCGTTGGTGATCGGTCTTGAAAGGCCTGTTCCGACTTCTAATGGCACAGTCAACAACTTATGCTTCTCAATTCAACTGCTTTTGGTCAAAAGTAATCCAATGTATTTTTTGGCCAATTGAAAATTTTCACATTAACTCACATGTTTTTACAATTAAATTACAAAAACTAAATTATCAAACAATTTATATTAATTTTTAAGTTTGATATTGCTTATACATTAAAATTTGTTGCCCAAGAAGGCCAAAAAGTCCGTTTGTCTTTACGATTTATGATTTATGGGTCAAAATCACAAATCTAAGCACCAAACACAATTTTAGGTGTTTGTTTGCCCATATCGCAATGGAGCTGTGATTTTGAAAGGGAAAATCTATGTTTGCATTAAGCAGGTGGGAGTGCTTTTTATGATTCTCACAACATTTGATCACTTGCACAACATATCAACACGAAAATTCTCTTAAGAGAGCGCCCTCTTTTTATTGAACATATTTGTTTTAACCGTCGGATCGTGTTTAAAAATTGGATCTGACGGTCAAAACAGAGACCATCTTTTTAATAAAAAGAGGAAAACCTCTTTAAAACCTGACTAAATATCAATATATCAACTCAATACACAAATCATATTAACCAATCTACTTTTAAACAAAACTATCAATCGGACCAAAATTGCATAAATATAAGTACACATAAACGGGCTCAAAGTCCACCTAAAATTCCGCAACTTTGCCGAAGATCAAACGCGGCGGAGTCACGTGGAACCGCATGCATTGACGACCTATGCAACACGATGAAAGCAGAGTGGGTCAAGTGATTTTGAACTTGTTTTTTATTGTGCTACCTTGTTTTTTTCTAGGCGTTGTGGAACCCCATTTTTTTTTTTTTCCCACTTTTCATTTTTTTTTTTTTTTTTTTTTTTTTTTTTTTTTTTTTTTTGAGTTGGGGGAACAAGATAGTATCATTGAACAAAAATAAAAAGGGAACAAAACAAGCTACTTGCCCCTTTCACGATCTTCCTAAAAAAAATTGTAGGAATGTTGTCAATCAGAATGTATCTAAAAAAAACTACAATTTATATTGGGTAAAGTTGTGAGCTACATAATTACTAATTAGTAGATCTATACACTTTAATTACATTCCAAAAAATAACAGAACTAGTCAATCTTTCTACCATATAGGGATGATAATTTTTTATACCCCGTTAGTACTCCGCCCCACTCTCTTTCTAATGGTAAGAGTTGATGTCTACTAAAATTATAAAGGAGTACGTGGAGTTGAGTTGGATATACAAAACTCCTGTAGGAGTAGGAGAGGAGTTGGAATATATCCCTAACTCCTACTCCAACTCGATTATATTTCATATTTTCTAAAATACTCTCGGTAGTATAAGTAATTCACTTAATACCTATGATATATAAAGAAAATGCTATGGTTACAAATCACAATTAGTCATTCTCAAGTCTCAACATTGCCTAAGTGAGATGTTTGATGCTAATTTTTGTTTTGTTTTTTTTTTGTTTTGTTTTGTTTTGTTTTTTTTTTTTTTTTTTTTTTTTTTTTTTTTAATGTTAGTTTCTTTGAACATTATGCAGATTTACTTGAAATAAAAGAATGTCTGAATTGGTAGGAGAGAGATAGAGTGGAGTAGGAGTGTGCAATATTAAATGATATAGGAGTTGGTATGCTTCATGAGTAGGAGTTGAGTAGAGTAGAGTAGAGTAGTAGTAGCTATATATATATATATATATATAAACGAAGTGGAGTAGGAGTGTGGCGACTCTTACCCTACTCCCCCGGTTGCCATTCCTAACCATCCAAAATTGGAGTTTCAATAGGCCAGATTGTATTTGAATCCCAATATTTCAAAGGAACATACACAAGGTCTATTCAAGAAAACATTTGAATGAAACGATGACATTATGTCACTCTGCCTATTTGGTTTCACCAATTGATTAGAGTGTATTTGATAACTTAATTAAGTGATGAAAATAAAAAATTTCAGCACTTATTAAAATTTAGTGCGTTTGATAATATACTACTTAATTGAAAAAAAAAAAAAAAAACAAAAATTCAATAAAAACTTCAAGTGAAAAAATTATACTCAAAATAATCACTGAATGTAGTCAATTTTCAGTTGTTCAAACACTGTGTTTAGTATTGTAAACTCAATTGCTTAAAATTATCAGTACGTAAAATTCAGCATTTAATTTTCAGTAATTAAAATTCAGTTATTAGAGAAAATTTTGGTGCTAAAGTGCAGGTTCAAAATTGTTAGAGTATGAGTTCTGTGTATATGCAGGAAGATACATTTGGATGTATCCTAGAAGAGTTGTCGATTGTTCTTGGTGTTAGGGATTGATCATCCTATTCTACCAGAATCGAAAAATAGCAACAAAATGAATCACAAAAAATATATATAATAAAAATAATAAAAATAAAAATAAAAATTTTACATGGTTCACCTTAAAAAAGCTACTGCACGGTATTGCCAAGATTTCGCAATGTTTAAAGGCAAAAGACAAAGAATACAAAATAAAATGATAGTCGCCCTTACATTTAACATAAAAATCAGGGCTATAGGCTAAGGGACAAATTATCAAATTTTGGCTCACAATATAATTTGACATAAAAGTTAGCACAATTAGAGTGGTTTTTTTTTTTGGATAAAATTAGAGTGGTATTTTGAGAGGTCATACTATAGTTCACATATAAAATGAGCTTTAGCATACTTATTGGAGAAGGTCTAGCAATTTATAGTCTACTAAGCAAGAGTTAAGATCCATACCTTATCATGAGCAATGTCACTTGCTGTGTCAAATTTTTGACTTTCTTATTGAAAGCAAGATTTCGTGCTTGGTCAGAAGAAGTAGTCTTATTCTCAAATGTACTATAGGAGTGTTATATATATATATATATATATATATTTGGTAATAGGGGGTGTTCGGGCCAGCTTACGCGCACCTCGACTAATCCCCCGAGGCTTGGAGGCGCCGGGTGAATACTCCAGTGGCCACGCTCCCCATGACTCGAACACTAAACCTCTTGGGTAGTACACGCAAGAAGCGTACCACTCGACCACAAGGGACTTGGTTTATATAAATATATAAACAGTTCGTTAAAACTCAAATACTTTTCATGTATTACATTTTGGCTACCTTTGAACACGTTTCTACCAAATCTTCTTTTTCGGCTCTAAAGTGCTTCTTAAAACTTACACAAACAGAGTTAAATATGAGTTTTGGGTCCTAAAAGTACATTTGAGCTTAAATGTGCATTTGAAAAATGATTCCAAAACAAGCTTTTCTATAATATTCGGAATTCTTTTATGCTTAATATCATTAAAGTGTAAGGCCGAGTAGATAATAATGAGATTATTAAAAATTTTTAATTTTCTTTTCATTGATCTCTAAAACTTCAACCAATTAACAAACATATTAAGAAAAACATTTTGTTTTAACTTTCTTTTCTTAAAGAGGTAGAGACTTAAATTGGATTGGATTTGCAGTGTTTATTACTTAAAGCTAATACTTGTGTACATAATTTATTATGAAGGCTTAGTTGGTTTTGGACAATTCAAAGCAAAAGGAATAGCTGTGAAAGGCCAACTCAACTAAAAGGTATTAATTAATTTCCTTTTTTTTTTTTTTGAGGAGAATTAATTAATTTCTTATAATAACTACAATTGAGTAATGCTAATGATCATTGATGCAATGCAAAGAAAAGTAGGGAAAAAAAAATTATAAAGAAAGAATAGAAGTATTGTTGAGAGCTTCTATTCACATCTTGATCATATATTGGCTAGAGATTGATGAATTATGCATCAGTACATATAATACACACACACATGGGGTGTGTGTGTCTGTGTTGGGTAGGTTTGTCCAGTGAGGACTTTGACTGGGTAGTGGTGATATGCACTTTTGGTTGTATTTTAGTATTTGGGTGAGATTTCACACATGTGAAGGACTCAACTCTTTTAATTAAGTTTTTTCTTAGCTCTGTAATTATTATAATGCTCAAATACTTTTAAGTACTTTTTAATTTTCTCAAAATTTTATTTTACATCCTCAACTATAAAATAAATTGTTTAAGGCCCTCGATTATTACATTAGTTTCGAGTGAGGACAATTAAGGCCAACTAGTTTCAATTTAGGACATTATTTAAGGTGTCTAATAGTCCTATATGTAAAGGATTCTGTTCAACTGAAACCGTTGTAAAAAATGAACTAATTAAGTGATGCAATTGATTATAAAGGGTCTAAAGTAAAATTTTAGAGAAAATTAATGGTACTAAACTGTATTTGATCCTTATTAAGTTATTTCTATAATTTAAGGTTCTGGACTTTTTAATTTTGAAGTGGGGGGGGAAGGATAGTATTAATTAAGACCACGTCCTTGCTGCATTTAATTTGAATTTGAAATACTAGATGAAAATTTCAAATGCCACACAGATCCCAAAATTATACATTTATATTAAAAAGGTTTGGTATATAGAAAGTCCACTCTATGCCCAAACAAATACTATATTAATGTCTTATGTGCTGTTTGCGTGCAATCATTCATGCTGCTATTCAAAATAGTACTCCGTGTTAGAGAGAGGCATGGGATGCAGCTGGATAACAAACTCGTTTATAAAAAGCTGATAAATAACTCCGTCCCTCCCATATTTTGAGTATATTTGGAAACTCAATTTATTAAGGAGATAAAAAGAATCAATTTACTTTTCACGATTGTTTCTAATCATTATAATAAGTTTTTGTAGTTTTATCTTAGTATAGATTTTAAGGAAGAGTAGTTTTGAAAAGTAAGTAAATATATCAATCTAGGAAAGTGGACTCTAATTTTGGGACATCCTCAAATGGAATACAGGACTCAAAATATGGGACGGAGGGAGTACTACAACTTTTCAAGATATGAGTAAAGATTGGGACACACCCAAACACACAACTTTTGGGACACAACCCAAGAGATGTGTCTATATCACAGGAGAGTGACATCACAGGAGAGATATAGACACACCTCTTGGGTTATGTCCCAAAACTTGTCTTTAGGTGTGTCCCAAGTGTTACCCTAAAGAAATATATATATATATATATACATATATTTATGGAACAAACATCAGTGCTGTTAAGTGTGTGCTATTGGTGTTGTTCCATACGCATAAACAGTACCAAAACAGTTTGGTCAAAACTATAATTTCACACTATTTTTACTGTTCACGTGTGAAAAACATTACCAACAGTGAACAACACCGAAGTCTGTTCCATATATTTAGATATCTTCTTCTTTCTTTTCTTTGGTTTAAGGGCAATAAATATATATATAGAGAGAGAGAGAGAGAGAAAGAGAGAGGTAGCTAGACACAGGATTTTATCTTAGGGGTACAAACTTACATGGGGTTTCAGAGGCAGCGCCACCAATCCGATTTTTTTTTTTTTTTTGGTACAATTACGATAATTATGAGTTTTTAGGTTTAGAAATATTGTGTGGTTGTTACATGGATTTCATACACAAAGTGGTAAAACATAATCATCAAAGACCAGCTAAACTCTTCCGTAATTCTTTCACGAAAAATTATGTTCACATGCTTAATAATTTATTTATATTTTACTTGTTCGCTTGTAAAATAAAGAATCTGTAAGATGTTCAAAAGGAAAATTTACAAATCCTTAACTACTAGAGGCTAATTGAGTAAATAAGTGATGTAGGGGAGATTGCGGAGAAATTCAAAGCCGAGTGGAAAACTGAGAATCTTGCCCGACCGAGGTGGAGGCTCGCTCGAGCGAGCAGAGCATCATTGAATCCGCTCGAGCGGACGCACACGAGGAAGACAAGTGAAATTATCTTAAATCTCGCTTGCTCGAGCGAGGTGAATAATTGAAGGGTCGCCCGAGCGTCGTTCTGATCGCTCGAGCGAGGCGCACAACAGCTAGAAGATACATTTTTAAGAAGTTTATTTATTTTAGGAGTCTTTAGAAGTCATTTTCTATTAGTCTTTCTTCAATATTTTAGTCTTCTATTATCATTAAGACTTAGAGTATTATAAATACTCATTTGTCAGTAGATTTACACAACTTTTACCAATTCAATTCAATAATATATTTGTATTCTTTCTCAAAGGGTGTTCTTTGGGTGTTCTTGGTAGATTCCGAGGTTATTCAACAAGGATTTCAATGACGTCAGAGTCCTTTCAGGATTCCATACCGTGTCAATATGATATTTATTTGGGCTAAAATTAAAAACTTTAATAACCAAAGTGAGATTTCTGATTTTAGAATGAATTAATTACAAAGTTTAGGAGAGGGGCACAAATACAAGCAATGTAAAATATAGGGTTAATTATGCTTTACCCCTTTGCGGTTTGGCTCGATGTCACTTTACCCCCCCTGTGGTTTAAAATTGACCACTTAACCCTCCTGTGCTTTTCGGGTAAAGTGTCACCGTTAAAATTAGTGTTAAGTTGACACTTTACCCCGAAAGCACGGGGGGTTAAAGTGTCATCGGGCCAAACCATAGAGGGGTAAAGTTCCATCGGACCAAACCACAGGGGAGTAAAGTGGTCACTAATTTAGCGATGGCGCAAAAGCACACGAGGTTAAGTGGTCAATTTTAAAATCACAGGAGGGTAAAGTGACATCGCGCCAAACCATAGAGGAGTAAAGTGTAATTAACCCTAAAATATATCATGTACAAAGAAAATTTTGAACAATTGTGAGGGCATATGCCCCGGTCCTGTAGTGGGTCCGGTCCGCCCATGTATATATTGATGTATTTTTTTATTAGAAGTATAAGAAATAGTCCCTCTCCAGCCATTTAATTAGAAGTTAATCCATCGGATGGGCTAGATTAGAAATAGGCCCTTAATTAGGCATGTTAATTAGAAATAGGTCCTTTCCCTCAATTTAATAAAATTTAAATGTCTAAACTACCCTTACTCACATGGCCAGTTATATACATATACATATATATATATTCGTGTATCTATATAGACATATATAGATTTGAAGTTAATATCATTAACTGATAATGGGATTATGATCCCTTAATTCAAGGAATATCCTTATCTGCTCACCATGATCTTTTGGTTAAATTCAAATTATTTAATACGTTTTTCAAAGAGTGAGAATTTCTCAGTCTTTTGTGAGAATTTCTCAGTCTTTACACAGTTCGTCTTTTAGGTCCGTTTTTTTTATGGTTCGCTTAAGATCCGTACTGTATATTTGTGTATCTATATATGGACATATAGATATAGATTTGAAGTTAAAGTCATTAACTGATAATGAGATTATGTTTCCTAAATTCAAGGGATCCCCTTATCTGCTCACCATGATCTTTTGGTTGAAATTCAAATTATTTAATACGTTTTCCAAATAGTGAGGATTTCGCAGTCTTTAGTCGACATTTCTCAATCTTTACACAGTTCATTTTTAAGGCCCTCTTAAGATCTAGACTGTATATTCGTGTATCTATTATATGGACATATAGATATAGATTTAAAGTTAATATCATTAACTGATAATGGGATTATGTTCTCTTAATTCAAGGGATCTCCTTATCTGCTCACCATGATCTTTTGGTTGAAATTCAAATTATTTAGTACATTTTTTTTGTGTGAAATCCCTGATTAAAATATTGATAAATTCCGTAATCCTGGGAAATTTCTCATTAAAAACTGAAAAATTCCTACTCTTTTGTGAAATCACTGATTAAAACACTGAGAAATTTCCCCCTCCTTTGTGAAATTCCTAATTAAAATACTGAGAAATTCTCACTCCTTTGTGAAATTTCTGATCCAATAAATTGGAAAATCACGCATAAACAATATCATTAGTTCTAGCAAGGAATCACACAAATAGATAACAGGTCTATCTATCAAGATGTGAGAAATAGATACTTTACCATGTAAAATTACAAAACAATTGTGAAATATCACTGTTATAATGTTTTTTCGCTAATTTTTTTCGAGTGATTTCCAATAATGGATTTTCTATTGACATGAACTTTCTCAGTTAACTGAACAATGATGAACAATTCTCCAATAAAAAATAAGATCTAAAATACTAAGAAATTATAAACAATTTCAAATATAATCAATATTTTGCGAAATTTCTCATTAAACTACTGAGAAATTCACTCTTTTGTGAAATTTTTGAGAAGTATATAAGCCATTAAACTACTAAACTGTGTCGATCTCTGACATTATGCGCTTGAGTTCGTCCGGCAACATCTCGGTGCCGAGCGCTTTGAGTATGGCCTTGAGCTCCGAGACGGAGATCTTCCCGTTGCCATTGGCATCAAACTTCTTGAAGACCTTTTCTACCTCGTCCATGCCGCCTAAAACATAGTCAGTCTGTTTCGAGTCTGCTGATTTCTTCGCCATTATAGACTGTAGAGAGAGAGAGAGAGTATTATCCTGATACATACATATATATAGAGAGAGATAGATAGAGAGAGAGATTATTATCCTTATATATATATATATATATATATAGAGAGAGAGAGAGAGAGAGAGAGAGAGAGAGAGAGGATAATATAGGGGTATTTATGTATTTAGCAACACAAAGGGACTAATTTCTAGATTCAGATATAAGAAGGGCCTATTTTTAGAAAAAGCTAGGATTAGGGGCTAAATCCTACTTTACCCTTTATTTATTTATACACAAGTATATGTTGGAAAATATTGTCCCAGGTAAAACCATGAAAGTATTTGTTATCACGTTTATTTGGGTGGCATAATATTGTTACAAACCAGTTAAACTCATCTATTTATACATTTATACTCCCCCCAATAAGTGTTTTAGTATGTTACAACTAATGACATGGAATAACTTGTATTCCATATTTACTTCGAGTAGAAAAGTGTAGCAAGATAATGTTGTGCTCATTTTTAAGGGTAAAGTAGGATTTAGCTTCTAATCCTAGCTTTTTCAAGAAATAGGCCCTTCCTATATCTGAATCTAGAAATTAGTCCCTTTGTGTTACTAAAGACATAAATACCCCTATATTATCCCCCCTTCTCTCTCTCTCTCTCTATATATATCTACTATCTTATAAAAACACACCCTGCTTGCTTAAACACGACTCCCGAAGCTGCTCGAATTTTTACTTACCCAAATTGACCTTTCATGCTAGGGCTCATTACCAGTCTACCCTTCTGGAGAGTGAATCACCGTCGCCCTCCTGCTTGCTTGCTGTGTCGGCGGGTCGTGTCTTCTTCTTCTTCTTGTCGGTGCTCTCTCTTGGCTTGCAGTGTCATCTTTCCACGCATGCATCTGCTTCAGTGGACGCGTGGGCATTGAATCCAGGTTATACATGCTTGACTGGCCTGCCATTGTATAATCTATGTATGCTTTGTGAAATCAGTAATATACTAATATCTCAAATTCAGTAATTTTGTGTTGAGAAATTGCTTTGTAAAACTTGCATCAAGTGCTTTTGATCCTTTAAAAGTAATGGGTACAGTGCGTTTATTATTCTCACAGTTTTTTGGCCTATATTTGCACAAGCATACAAGCATTTTAGTTACTGTGGTGCTTCAAATTCTCAACCAGGGCACTGCTAATATCATTCTAAACTTGATCTTTCATTTATAATTCCTTGCTATTCCGCCTGCTGCTCATGCAATGGACTGCTAATATTAAGCCTCAAAATTGCAACCTCGACGAGCTCGTCGTCTGCTATTCTTCTTGAAAAAATGTGTGTGTATATATATATCTTTCTCCCTCACAGTTGGTTCATTAATTGATGCTTCTGATCTATTTGTCACCAGGGAGATGGAGTATACTTGAAAATCAAAACTCTAGAAGAAGGTATGCTCTCCTTCTCTCTACTCTCTGATTGGGGTTTTCCGAAAGCGTTGGCTGCTGTTGCTGGAAGATTCTTGGGGTTATGCTTCTTGGGACTTCTGGACAACAAAAACTCGAGGAGAGGAATCACAAATTAGGTAATACATGTTTTCATTTGCATGTTGAAATTACGAATTAATTTCCAAATTGGGTTTGTAGGGTTTAATCAATTTGGGTTTTAATTTGGGGTAATACACACCTGGATTTGCATGTCCAGATTTCTATTTAATTCTGGAATTTAGGCTTGGTAGGCTTCAATGAAATTCGGTTTCGGTTTGGGGTTCATACATCTGCATGTTAAAATTTCCATTTCATTTTTGTTTCGGTTTGGGGTTCATTGATTTGCACGTTGGAATTTCCATGTCATTTCAAAATTGGGTTTCTAGGGTTTAAACAATTTGGACTTCAGTTTGGGGTAATATCTATTTCGATTCCCATGTCCATATCGCCATATCTCAATTTAATTCTGGAATTTAGGCTTTCTAGGTTTTAATGAACTTTAGCTGCTGTTGGTTGTTTGTGCCTTTGTCTCTGTCGTCAATCTCACTGTTTCTACACAGACCCACAAGAAGGAGACGACAACGACAACGATATAATTTGTGAAATTAGGCTTGCTGGATGTGCTAAAATTTATTCCGTTTCACGATTGTTCGCTGTGGAATTCGTTGAAATGAGCTCAATTGCATTTTGTTTCAGCATAAAGTTTCAAAATTTAGGGTTTTGATTAGATTTGGCAGAGTGATATTCTTCTTCGATTGGATCAGAGCTCGAATTTGTTCATTTCTTTCAAAATTGCTGTTTATTTAAATGGATTAAATTGAGGGTTTTTTTAGCACAGTTCTATTCAGTGTTGAGTTAAATAAAAGGAGCAGAGATTAACTTTTCAGTATGCAATCGAAAGACTTGTGATTGGTGGTTTCAGTTTTTCTTTTAGTTACCTACTTGTTTGGTATTGAAGATTCAATATTGGTTTTGGGGTTTCAGTAATTTTATGTTGGGGATTTTGCTAAAATTTGGATTTAGAACTTGAGAAACTTGTTTGGGGTTTCAAACAGATTTTTCAGACTTTCACAAAATCAGTTGGGACATGTTGACAAGATTAAAATAATCCATCAAATGGGTTTGCAGATTAAAATGCTAAAAAAAGAATGGGCGGCTTTGTTGCTACTCCAAATGCAGTAGCTCTGCGATATAGATTAGAGGCTATTCAGATACATTTCGCTTTCAAAATTTATACATTGCAGTCACAATGGTTATCTATAAGCCCTTATTCTTGTTCTTTGGAATACCATACCATGTACTGCAAAATTGCAATAGATAGCTAATACGTTCTCGAAAATGCATCAGATTCCACTTTGCCAAAAATACATGCCAACTTTGCCTGGATTATCTTCAAATGGACATGTTAACCTCCTCTCTCTCTCTCTCTATATATATATATATATATATATATGCTTATTCTGAGTTTACTCTTATTCAAGTTATATTGCCCTCCCCAACAACTTTGTTCCTTTATGTGCTTACTAATTTTTAACTTGAGACCTTGTATCTCTATTTGATCGAACTTCTCTGTGTCTGACAGAGGTTCTGGAATCCGGAGGAGAAATACTGAGGGGGTTCTATCAACACAGGTAATAAGAAAATGCATCTCAATGTATATCTTTTCTTATTTATATTTGCCCATTTCAAGTCATTAATTGAATGATTGAAAGTTATGAATAACTTCCGCCTGTAATTTGTAGATGCTGTGCTTAAGCCGATTGCAACAAGGAAGAGGCTGTGCTAATCAGAGCATGTGAAGAGGTTGTGATTGATTAGAGCATGTTGCTTAATTCTAAGTGGTTTTGCTTCCTTTTACTACAAAGCTCAAGATGGAAATCAACGGTGTAGGCCTAATATCTGTAAATTTTAATGATTAAGCCCACGAACATACAAACTTTTTTTTTCCCAATTCTTTTTGTGATCAAGTCAGTCCCTGGTGCTATAGCAATCTCTTGATGGTATCATTTTCCAATTAAATTGACGTATTATTACGAGCTGATATTATCTTGCATTTGGTGCTATGTTTTTTCACTTCTACACTTCCCTAATCAACTGTCTAACTGATTGTGGCCTTTGTAATTTGTAACAGTTCTATAAGATTTGTAACACCATGTTTACTGCGTATGCAATAAGTTGAAGTGTTTAATACCTTCCAGTGTACCTTGGAGAATCCCCACAGAAGTTCATGTTCTGATTCTAGAGGCAACAGTAGTGCCATATTTTTTTGGTCTTGTTGACCTTTCTCTTTCCAAATTGATTAAATCTATTTTATAGGATCTGCTTAGAGATTGAGTATTTGGTGAACTCAATTGAGGTGCAATAAATCTTTAGAGTCTATTTTGCATTTACTACTGTATTGAACCAAATGGATAAGTGGTCACATAGCATGATGAATATTCTTTGTTCTTTATAGTTTCATCGGCATTGGGTGAAAAGGATATCTTTTCCCCCACTTTGTGTTCACTATGTTTCCATATGGGTATGTTTCCATACAACTTGGAGGTTCCAAGTAACAAGTGTTTGGCATTTTTGTAGGGTCACCAAACTGATATACTTGATGATATAATTGGCAATGAAGAGAAGTCTGGTGTATGTGAGCCATGATAATTTGTTTAATTTCAACTTCCATTTTCATGCTTGCTTTAGAAAATGATGGGTAATCAATATCCACCGAATGATATTATTGTAATTGGATTCCACTTCAATCAATGTGAAAGGTGCTTATTGAATTGTACTTTTGTAGTTGTTTAGCTGCAAATTCTAAGTCATGGTTATTTGGTTCCATTTTGTTTGAAATTTGCTGCAATAGACTAACTTCCATTATCCTCCTTTACTACTTACTTTTCTTTATCTTTTCTTATTCTCTTAATTTGATTATTGATTTCTGTAAATTACATGATCATTTTGCTACCAGTAGTAACAACATCTTCAGATTATCCGTTGTAATACAACTACCCACGATCAACTTGTAAATGTCACGCCCCGGAACGGCATAAATAGAGAAAAATAAATTTCCTTTATGGGTCCATAGGGAATGACGGGTGAAGTCACATGATTGTCCACACCACGCAGTACTAAGCAACAAGAAGTAATAGTGTAACAAGAATGAAGTCTAGGTTCTGATCGTAACATAACATAAAGTCAACGGAAGTTACTAACTATTACATATCAGAGTCTCGAATCAAATATAAAGCAGCGGAAGTACAAATGCCAAGGCAACATATGCCTGACTACAAAAAGGTTCTGAAACGGTAAAGATAATCAGTTACAATTCTAGTCTAGTCTTCAGTTGGCATAAGGGTAGTCCTCGGCGTAGTAGTCTTCTTCAGTCTGACCTCCGTCGGGGAAATTCTCCACAGGAACTCCGTCACCGGCATAGTAGTCTTCTTCTGCAGGCCTTTCACCTGTATAGTCATAACCAGGGTGCGCTGGAACGTAGAAATGTCCAGCGGCATAAACGCCGTCAGCTTAATGAAAGCCGAGTGAGTTAGATACTAACAGGGTATCGACTATTGAAGTTATTACAAGTTATAAGCCGTAACCAAATTAGAATTCAGTAAGGGTAACTCCTTTAATCAAACCAATTATCCGATTACTAATGTTCTACTCATTATAAGACCGATAACGCGTCTAGATAAGGGAGACAGACTCGACAGTAGTTCAACTCTATAACATACCATTGCTCATCCACCGCTTTTAAGAACATATGCACAGTCCACCGCATGTCATGGATACCACGTTAGTCCATCCCCCGCTTTTAAGAACATATGCACAGTCCACCGCATGTCAGGGATATAACGCTTTAAACAACAGTACATCATTCTATGCCACGACTTAGCGACGTCTACCAGTGATCACGGTCCACCGCATGTCATAGACACCTTCGTCTGTCTACCGCTTTTAAGAACATATGATTAGATCATCTGGCTATCTTAGGGCAAATGGTCCGGTTCACCGCAAGTCATAGACACCTTCGTCTGTCTACCGCTTTTAAGAACATATGATCGACCAAGGCCCGCCCACGCAAGGTTCCCGAATCTTAGCAAACCTACTTAAGTTCAACTCTATTTCCGATACATGACAATCCCAATGTGGCCCGACTACTCTGAATGAAATGAACGTTAACTCCAAAGGATTCACGACTATTCCGTTATCTAACATTATAAACGTTATCTGTTAATCTTGTTGTTACTACGACCCTACGCTGCGTTAATTCATTATCATGTCTGTATTACAATAATAGAGCATGCTGGGAAGTACTGAACAATAAATAAACAACTAAACAGTTATTACATTAACTAAACAAGTAAAACAGTAAACTGTAACTTCCAATCGATTGATATAGATGTCAATCGATTGGTATAAAAGTAGTGTCAATCGATTGGAAGAAAGTTCAATCGATTGGACCACAATCCATGTCAATCGATTGCATAAAATGTCAATCGATTGAGACATGAAAGATGTCAATCGATTGATATAGTGTCAATCGATTGACACTTCGTCTTCTTCACAGAGAAGACTGCCCAGCAACATATAAACGAAACTACATGGTTTCTTTCTATTTCTTCATTCAAAACATGTCCTAACATCAATATCAAGTTACCAAGTGAGTTTAAAACTCACCTTAAGTGTCTAGGGTGTGTTTGGGAATGTGTGTTTGAGCTTTGGAAGCTCTAATGGTGGTCCTCCTCTCTTCCTCTGCTCTCTGTCTTCTCCCTTCTCTTTCTCCTTCTTTCTGGTCTCCTTCTCTTCTCTCCTTTTCTTTTCTTTCAGTCCATCTGTGTGTGTGTGAATAAATATATGTATATATATATATGTGTATATATATATATGAGTGTATATATATATATGAACACACACAAAACACTCTCTCTCACTCTCTCTGATTTTTCTAAAGAGAAAAACGCAGAAAAATGGCTGGTATAAATAAGGAAAAGGTGTTCACGTGGCTTCTCCCCAGCCAGAGCAAAAGAATCTGCCCAGCTGCCTCCAATCGATTGACATAGTGTCAATCGATTGATACAATCAATCGATTGGTATAAAGTTCAATCGATTGGAACAATCAATCGATTGAGATAAAGTTCAATCGATTGGTATGTAAAATATACCAAGGGTAAGGCCAAGCTCATACAAGTATTAAAAGAAACATACAATGTCTTAGTTATATAATATATTACAAAAATACAGGGTATTACATCATCCACCACTCACAAAAGATTTCGTCCCCGAAATCCGAAATAAACTGGGTTAAAACAAAAATGAAAACTTCTCTCGCATCTCCGACTCCAGCTCCCATGAAGCTTCTCCTTCGTCGTGGTGCTTCCACTGAACCTTCACTAGCGGAATATCCTTGTTTCTGAGCTTCTTCACTCCTCGGTCTAGAATACGCACTGGTCCTTCGTTGTAGGTCACGTTCTCGTTCACCTCGATATCTTCAAAACTGATCTCGTGTGTTGGGTTATGGGCACATTTCCTCAACATGCTGATGTGGAAAACGTTGTGCACTCCTGACATCTTTGGCGGCAACGCAAGTCGATAAGCAACCTTTCCAACACGTTCTAGGATCTCGAATGGTCCGATGAATCGCGGCGATAGCTTGCCTCTTTTCTGTCCGAATCTGACGATACCCCGAACTGGCGAGACTTTAAGTAGTACGTGATCTCCAACTGCAAACTCTAGATCTTTCCGTCGCTTGTCGGCATAGCTCTTGTGTCTGGATTGCGCTGTCTTCATCTTTTCTCGTACAATCTGGATCTTCTCGTTGGTTTCTCGAATCATCTCGGGTCCAAGTAGTTGAGTATCTCCGACTTCGGCCCAACACAGCGGCGATCGGCAAGGTCTTCCATACAAGGCTTCAAACGGCGCCATCCCTATGCTCGTGTGGTAGCTGTTGTTGTAGGCAAACTCGATCAAAGGTAAATGCGTCTCCCATGAACTCTCGAATTCAATGACACAGGCTCGCAACATATCTTCCATCACTTGATTGACTCGTTCTGTCTGACCGTCTGTCTTTGGATGAAAGGCTGAACTCAAATTCAATGAAGTTCCCATTGCTGTCTGAAGGCTCTTCCAGAATTCTGCGGTAAAGCGTGAATCTCGATCTGAAACTATTGAGACAGGTACACCGTGCAGTCGCACTACTTGCTCTAGATACATCCGGCTCAATCTTTCAACAGGGTACGTCATGTTGTAGGCGACAAAATGTGCTGACTTGGTGAGTCGATCCACTATTACCCAAATAGCGTCGTGGTTTTGCTGAGACTTTGGCAATCCAACCACAAAATCCATGGTGATGTGCTCCCATTTCCATTGGGGAATCGGTAGCGGTTGTAGGAGTCCAGGTGGTTTCTGATGCTCTGCCTTCACTTGTTTGCAATTAAGACATTGCGATACATACTCGGCCACTTCTCGCTTCATTCCTTGCCACCAGAAGTTTCTCTTCAAGTCCTTATACATCTTGTTTCCTCCTGGGTGGATAGTCATCCTTGACTTGTGTGCTTCGTCCAGAATGTTCTTCCTGAGTCCATCGTCATTTGGCACACAGAGTCTACCTTTGCATCTCAGTGCTCCGTCCGTACTAATACTCCATATCTCGGGTTCCTTTGCGGACATCTTAGCAAACCATAACTTTAAATCCTCGTTCGACTGTTGAGCTGCCAAGATGCGGCTGATGAGAGTCGGTTGTACAACAAGGCATCCAAGGTGTTGTCCTTCTCCTGATTCCACTGGTTGAAGATCGAATTCGGCTAACGTCTCCAATGCTCGCCATTCTCTAATCAAAATCGAAGCGACCAAAAGGCGCGGCCTCCGGCTCAGAGCGTCGGCTACAACATTTGCTTTACCCGGGTGGTATTGCAAAGAGAAGTCGTAGTCCTTGAGTAGCTCCATCCATCTCCGTTGTCGCATGTTCAACTCCTTCTGAGAGAACAGGTACCTTAAACTCTTATGATCTGAGAATAGGTCGAACTTTTCTCCATATAAATAGTGTCTCCAAATCTTCAAGGCGAACACGATTGCGGCTAGTTCTAAGTCGTGCGTCGGATAATTCTTCTCATGCGGCTTCAATTGTCTTGATCCGTATGCGATGACATTCCCCTCTTGCATTAGTACACAACCAAGTCCTTGGTGTGATGCATCACTATAAATTATGAATTGTTCACCACTCTTAGGTATCGCAAGTACGGGTGCTGAGGTTAGTCTCTCTTTCAATTCCCGGAATGCATCCTCATGTTTATCAGTCCATTCGTACTTCGTCTCCTTCTTAGTCAGGCTTGTCAACGGTCCTGCGATTCTAGAGAATCCTTCCACAAATTTCCGGTAATATCCAGCCAATCCAAGAAAACTCCTAACTTCGGTCACGTTGGTTGGCCTGTTCCAGCTCAAGACTGCATCGATCTTAGATGAGTCTACAGAAATCCCATCCTGTGATATCACATGTCCCAGGAATTTAACTTCCTGAAGCCAGAATTCACATTTGCTGAATTTCGCATACAGACTATTGTCTCTGAGAGTCTGTAGAGCAATTTGTAGATGCTTCTTATGTTCTTCTTCCGTCCTTGAATAAATTAAAATGTCGTCGATAAATACTATAATGAATTGATCCAGATAGGGTCTGAATACTCTATTCATTAGGTCCATGAATACTGCCGGGGCATTAGTCAATCCAAAAGACATCACTAGAAATTCGTAGTGTCCATATCTCGTCCTGAAGGCAGTTTTCGGTATATCCTTCGGTCGAACTAACAATTGATGGTATCCTGAACGCAAATCAATTTTTGAGAATATCCTTGATCCTTGTAGTTGATCGAACAGGTCGTCTATCCGGGGAAGTGGATACCTATTCTTGATCGTGACCTTATTCAGCTCCCTGTAGTCGATACAGAGTCGCAGCTCTCCGTCCTTCTTTTTCACAAATAAAACTGGTGCTCCCCAAGGCGATGTACTGGGGCGAACAAAACCCAAGTCTTCAAGTTCCTGAACTTGCTTCTTCAATTCCAACATTTCTGTTGGCGCCATCCGATACGGGGTCTTGGAAATCGGCAATGTTCCGGGTGCTAACTCGATGCAGAAGTCTATCTCTCTCTTCGGCGGAAGTCCTGAGATACTTCGGAACACATCTTCAAAGTCTTGAATAACGGGGATCTGCTTGATAGTAAGCTCCGTGCTTGAAGTCTTAATCGTGGATAGGTAGCTCGTGATAAACATGTCGCTCAACGGTTGGCACTGAAATCTGATCTGCGGACAACCAGGCGTCGAAAAGACAATGGTCCGACTAACACAATCCAGGTTAGCGCCATACTTAGTAAGCCAATCCATTCCTAGGATCACGTCAAACTCAGACATTGACAGGACTATCAAGTCTGCTGGGAAATTCCTATCCTCTAGTGTTAAGGGACAATCCTTGCACACCTTACCTAACTTAACGGATACTCCCAAGGGCGAAACGGCATTAAGGGTCGGTTCAAGTGCTAGGGGTAACAAACCCAATTCACGTACCATCTTAATAGCTATGAAAGAACGGGCGGCACCGGTATCAAACAAAGCTCTAACTTGACAGTGAAATAAGATGAGTGTACCTTCCAAGTTTTGCTGTTCCTCTGCATTATACCCTGCATTGTCAGGAATGATGGCATTCACCCTAACCTGTCCTTGCTGCCCTTGAGCAGGCGCTCCATAGTAGCCTCCACGTGGTGCTCGACAATCCTTACTTATGTGGCCAGGCTTGTTACAGTTGCGGCAAACGAGGTCATTACGGCGGTTGGTCTTGGGGGCTGTGCAATACCTTGCAATATGTCCGGGCACTCCACAGTTGAAACATCCATCAGTGTTCTGTCGCTGGGCGGCGGGCTGTGCCTGAGGTGGTCCTCGCTGTTGATTCTGTTGTCGAGGAAAATTAGCTTGGGGCTTCCTTGTCCCATCCCAAGTGCGCTTAGTTCCCCGATAGTTGTTGGTCTGGGGTTTCCATCCTTGATTGTTCCTTGATGATTGCGCGGGAAAGTTCCTTGGTTGGAAGGTCCTGGGCGGAGGTCGATTCACTTGTGGTCCTTGCACAGGGTAAGCATCCTTCTCCAAACTTGAAGCAAGACGGACAATCCCTTCAAATGACTGGCTCAGATGGCCTATCATCATGTGCCGGAGGTGTGGGTTGAGTCCTTGATGGAATCGCTTGACCTTCTTGACGGAGGTGTCTATCATATGTGGAGCGAAACGGGAAAGTCGCTCAAATTGTGTAGTATACTCCCTGACTGTCCAGTTTCCTTGGGTTAGACTCAGGAAATTCCTCTCTTGTTGATCTCTTTCATCCTCAGGGAAGTACTTCTCGAGAAATCGAGTCTTGAATGCTTCCCAAGGCATTCTCCTTGCAGCGTCAATCCCAATCGTGGCTCTCTCGGCCTCCCACCAGTCTGCGGCGGAGTAAGTCAGTTGAAATGCGGCTAGACGTCTCTTGTCCAGCTCACTGCACTCTAGGGCTTCAAAGATTAGCTCCAACTCTCGTATCCATTGCTCTGCTTTCCAGGACTCTGCCATGCCGTCGAACTTCTCAGGTCGTAAGCCACGAAATCGTTCCAACAGTTTATCGCCTGTCTGCCTCGGAGGGACAAAGTGGTTGTTGCCATTGTCGTTGGTGGCATGATTGTAGGTATCGCCGATGTGTTCCATCCGTTGCATGAAAGCTTCGAAGACTCCAGTTGGGTCCATACCCTCAGGAATGGGTGCTCCCAGTCGTGCTTGGTTCCTTGTGGGTCCCACCATAGTGATCCGTGTGAGGTGTACCTATGAAGGATCTAACGATTAGCTGACAATCTTCTCGGGGAAATGATCATATTAAAATAATAGGAAGCATAACATGAATCAACATCACAACCATAACATAATAATGAGATGATAACAGGAATAATCAAGAGAAACGATCCGCCATATATATATACCCAAAAGATGTACAGCGGAGTACACAATGGATCATCTGTGTACCGCGTAGTACATGATCCTATACAAGATCTAAACAAAAGAAAGATATATACAAAACCACTACTGGTGGCTACCTATACAAAAAGGCTACGGTCAATAGCTGTCTATGTAAGCGTCAAAAGTAAGTGGACAACATGTCCTAAAGTCAGACGAAAAAGTCTAAGTCCTAAAGGTACTGGACTCAAAAGTTGTCCACATCGGATCCATAGATGGAAGCCTCGTCCTCTGGGGCAACCTCAGACAAAACATCATCCTCATCCATGTCATCGTCATCCATCATGTCCTCATCCTCTATCACAACATCCTCGACCAGCTCGGGTCCATCATGCTCCACAACAGCTCCCAAATCTCCTGCATCAGCTGCCATGTCAGCCTGGGCTGCATCAAATGCGGCTGCAAGTGCCTCAGCCTGTACCATAGCCTGTGCCAACTCCGGTGCTCCAATCTCAAATCCATGGGGATGTGCAGCCATCTCTGCGGCCCACTCAGCTGCTAGCTGTGCTATAACTCCTCCTGGTAAGACTGGTACCACTGCATCATCACCTGCGTCATCACCTGCGGCTACCTCCTCTTCCTCTATCGGATAACCCTCTGCAACCACAATGTCTACGCCAACTGGCACGTCTATACCGGCTGGGTCCACGGGGTCCTCCTCCTCTGGATCATACTCCGGCTCCTCGTCATCGGTGTCCTCGCCCTCTTCATCCTCCATCTCCTCATCTGCATCCTCTGGCTCATCCTCGCCATCGCTCTCATCATCATCCTCCGGATCCTCATCTGCTGGGGGTGCATCAGCCATGTCTTCCTCCGGTGGGGGTGGAGGTGCGGCTCTAACCTGTGCAAGTAGAACCTGGTACGAAGAACGGTCTCGTAACATCAGTAGAGAATCCTCCTCGATGCGTTTGAAGGTCTCCTTGCGGTAGATCATCTCCTGACGTATCACTTCTGGGTCCTGGGTCCCAAATCTCTGCTGCTCGATCTGCATGTCTCGCTCTGTCTCTGCAATAGCTCTCTGTCTAACCTTCCAGGCATAGTACTCTGGATCTGCTGGCGCAATACTACTCTCATACACATAGTGTCCTCCGAACTCGTCTGGAACGAACAGCGGCGGTGCCATGCTACCTGAAAAGGGACTACCTTAAGTCAAAACTAATCTTAATACTCATCTATAGAATCTCAAGGTTCTAGGACCAGATGGTGTGGGACAATCTGTGAGCGAAAAGGTATACAACCTAGGCTCTGATACCAAAAATCCTGTCACGCCCCGGAACGGCATAAATAGAGAAAAATAAATTTCCTTTATGGGTCCATAGGGAATGACGGGTGAAGTCACATGATTGTCCACACCACGCAGTACTAAGCAACAAGAAGTAATAGTGTAACAAGAATGAAGTCTAGGTTCTGATCGTAACATAACATAAAGTCAACGGAAGTTACTAACTATTACATATCAGAGTCTCGAATCAAATATAAAGCAGCGGAAGTACAAATGCCAAGGCAACATATGCCTGACTACAAAAAGGTTCTGAAACGGTAAAGATAATCAGTTACAATTCTAGTCTAGTCTTCAGTTGGCATAAGGGTAGTCCTCGGCGTAGTAGTCTTCTTCAGTCTGACCTCCGTCGGGGAAATTCTCCACAGGAACTCCGTCACCGGCATAGTAGTCTTCTTCTGCAGGCCTTTCACCTGTATAGTCATAACCAGGGTGCGCTGGAACGTAGAAATGTCCAGCGGCATAAACGCCGTCAGCTTAATGAAAGCCGAGTGAGTTAGATACTAACAGGGTATCGACTATTGAAGTTATTACAAGTTATAAGCCGTAACCAAATTAGAATTCAGTAAGGGTAACTCCTTTAATCAAACCAATTATCCGATTACTAATGTTCTACTCATTATAAGACCGATAACGCGTCTAGATAAGGGAGACAGACTCGACAGTAGTTCAACTCTATAACATACCATTGCTCATCCACCGCTTTTAAGAACATATGCACAGTCCACCGCATGTCATGGATACCACGTTAGTCCATCCCCCGCTTTTAAGAACATATGCACAGTCCACCGCATGTCAGGGATATAACGCTTTAAACAACAGTACATCATTCTATGCCACGACTTAGCGACGTCTACCAGTGATCACGGTCCACCGCATGTCATAGACACCTTCGTCTGTCTACCGCTTTTAAGAACATATGATTAGATCATCTGGCTATCTTAGGGCAAATGGTCCGGTTCACCGCAAGTCATAGACACCTTCGTCTGTCTACCGCTTTTAAGAACATATGATCGACCAAGGCCCGCCCACGCAAGGTTCCCGAATCTTAGCAAACCTACTTAAGTTCAACTCTATTTCCGATACATGACAATCCCAATGTGGCCCGACTACTCTGAATGAAATGAACGTTAACTCCAAAGGATTCACGACTATTCCGTTATCTAACATTATAAACGTTATCTGTTAATCTTGTTGTTACTACGACCCTACGCTGCGTTAATTCATTATCATGTCTGTATTACAATAATAGAGCATGCTGGGAAGTACTGAACAATAAATAAACAACTAAACAGTTATTACATTAACTAAACAAGTAAAACAGTAAACTGTAACTTCCAATCGATTGATATAGATGTCAATCGATTGGTATAAAAGTAGTGTCAATCGATTGGAAGAAAGTTCAATCGATTGGACCACAATCCATGTCAATCGATTGCATAAAATGTCAATCGATTGAGACATGAAAGATGTCAATCGATTGATATAGTGTCAATCGATTGACACTTCGTCTTCTTCACAGAGAAGACTGCCCAGCAACATATAAACGAAACTACATGGTTTCTTTCTATTTCTTCATTCAAAACATGTCCTAACATCAATATCAAGTTACCAAGTGAGTTTAAAACTCACCTTAAGTGTCTAGGGTGTGTTTGGGAATGTGTGTTTGAGCTTTGGAAGCTCTAATGGTGGTCCTCCTCTCTTCCTCTGCTCTCTGTCTTCTCCCTTCTCTTTCTCCTTCTTTCTGGTCTCCTTCTCTTCTCTCCTTTTCTTTTCTTTCAGTCCATCTGTGTGTGTGTGAATAAATATATGTATATATATATATGTGTATATATATATATGAGTGTATATATATATATGAACACACACAAAACACTCTCTCTCACTCTCTCTGATTTTTCTAAAGAGAAAAACGCAGAAAAATGGCTGGTATAAATAAGGAAAAGGTGTTCACGTGGCTTCTCCCCAGCCAGAGCAAAAGAATCTGCCCAGCTGCCTCCAATCGATTGACATAGTGTCAATCGATTGATACAATCAATCGATTGGTATAAAGTTCAATCGATTGGAACAATCAATCGATTGAGATAAAGTTCAATCGATTGGTATGTAAAATATACCAAGGGTAAGGCCAAGCTCATACAAGTATTAAAAGAAACATACAATGTCTTAGTTATATAATATATTACAAAAATACAGGGTATTACAGTAAATAACATATGTATCATTTTTACATGTTAAATTTAGAACAAGGTTTCACCAACAAGATGACTACAATTATCCATTGGCACGGATCGAGCTGCGTGCGTAGCACGCAGTCTCACACTAGTATATATATATATATATATATCTCTATCTATCAAAGTTCTTATTTCAAAATTCAAAACCCAATAGAGAATCTACAACTATATATGGATAGAGATTTCTACTAGAGAGAGAAAGAGGAAGAGAGAGAGGGAGAAAGAAGAGAGAGATCAACAGCCCCTCCACCACTGGCACCACCACATCTAGCCATGTCATCGTCGCCCATTCTTGGTCGTCGTCGTCACCACCTTCCAGTCATCCGATCTCCCATTCTTTGACTCCTTTCCTTTTCTGAATTTGTAAAGTTTTCGTTAATTCCAAAGTGAAAAATTGAAGCAAACTGATTGGTGGGAGAATACAGAGCCAGTGATTAAGCTTTTGGAGTTTACATACGGATGATATGATGATGATGTTATGGCTGAAATGGTGGATCATTAGTCATCGTTGTTCAACAAACTGGGAAATTGGTAAATACTTATAATTAGAGATTTCACATTTTTTTTCGGATAAAAAATTTCACAAAAGAATGTGAATTTCTCAGTAGTTTAATGATAAATTTCGCAAAATATTGATCATTTTATATCTGATTTTTGATTGAGGAATTGTTCATCATTGTTCAGTTAACTGATAAAGTTCATGTCAATAAAAAAATCCATTACTGGAAATTACTTAGAAAAAAATTAGCAAAAAAACATGATAATATTGATATTTTACAATTGTTTTGCAATTTTACTTCGTAATGTATCTTTTTCTCACATCTTGTTAGATAGACCTATTATCCATTTGTGTGATTCCTTGCTAGAACTAATGTTATTGTTTATGCGTAATTTCTCGATTTATTGGATCGATCAGAAATTTCACAATGGAGTGGAAATTCTTAGTATTTTAATCAGGGATTTCACAAAAGAGTGGGAATTTCTCAGTTTTTTAATGAGAAATTTCCCAAAATAATGAGAATTTCTCAGTCTTTTAATGAAGAAATTTCACAAAAGATTGTAAATAAATTACAGGTTCTCAATTTTTTTATATTTCGGCTATCATCAACTTATACAAAAGATCTAACCATGTATTTTACAACAGGTTTTAGGTGGCACCTTTTTGAAGCTATTATCACAAAGAGGCTTGTTGAATACCGAAAGCACGATGATATCACTGTGCGTATCATTAAACAATACAAGAGCAAGTATCAAGCTTTTAGGATTTGTGGTGTCAATGTCAAGCTTAGGCCATCCGATATGCTTGGGGTTATAAGGAAGCAGAATCTCCCTAAGTTGCTTTTGGATGCGATAGTTTGGCTTGTGTACTTAGTAGTTTAATGGCTTGTAAACTTAGTAGTTGTAATATCTCAGTGTTTTATATCTTATTTTTATCGAGTAGTTGTTCATTGTTGTTCAGTTAACTAAGAAAGTTCATGTCAATAGAAAACCCATTATTGGAAATTACTCAGAAAAAATTAGCGAAAAAACATGATAACATTGATATTTCACAATTGTTTTACAATTTTACTTAGTAAAGTATTTGTTTCTCACATCTTGTTGGATAGACCTGTTATTCATTTGTGTAATTCCTTACTATTATTTATGCGTAATTTCTTAGTTTATTGGATCAGAAATTTCACAAAGCAATGAGAATTTCTCAGTATTTTAATCAAGGATTTCACAAAAAAAAATGGGAACTTCTCAGTTTTTTAAATGAGAAATAGGGAATTTCTTAGTATTTTAATGAGAAATTTCTCAGGATTAAGGAATTTTTTAGTATTTTAATTAGGGATTTTACAAAAGAGTGAGAATTTATCAGTTTTTAAGTCTACAAAACGTGTGAAATAATTTGAATTTCAACCAAAAGATCATGGTGAGCAAATTAAGGAGATCCCTTGCATTAAGGGAACATAATCCCATTATCAGTTAATGCGAACCACAAATAAGCAAAACATCAATAAAAATCAAAAAGAAAACTCTAACATATTTGATTAGAAATTCTCAGTATCTTACGAGAATTTCTCAGTAAACGTTAAATCATCACATTTTCAAAGAAGAACAATTTTTTTTCTTTTCCAAAAGCTCAAATAATACAAACACGAAAACACACAGACGCGTATATGATTTAGATCTGTATTATAATGACAGCCAAACTGGATGAATCAAGTCTGCAAAACATATTAAATAATTTGAATTTCAACCAAAAGATCATGGTGAGTAGATTAATGAGATCCCTTGAATTAAGGGAAACATAATCCCATTATCAGTTAATGACATTAACTTCAAATCTATATCTATATGTCCATATATAGATACACGAATATACAGTACGGATCTTAAGCGGACCATAAAAAACGGACTTAAAAGACGGACTGTATAAAGATTGAGAAATTCTCACAAAGTATTAAATAATTTGAATTTCAACCAAAAGATCATGGTGAGCAGATAAGGAGATCCCTTGAACTAAGGGAACATAATCCAATTATCAATTAATAACATTAATTTCAAATCTATATATATATATATATTCATATAGATACACGAATATATATATGTATATAACTGGCCATGTGAATAAGGGTAGTTTAGACATTAAAATTTTTTTAAATTGGAAAAAATGACCTATTTCTAATTAACATGCATAATTAATGATCTATTTCTAATCTAGTCCTCCGATGGGTTAACTTCTAATTAAATGGTTGGAGAGGGACTATTTCTTATATTTCTATTAAATGTAAATGTAAAGTGTATGACACCTCATTAAGAACAGCACTAAAATAATTTGATGGGCATATTTAGCATCACTTGAAAAAAAAATTACCAGGACAGTAAAACTAGTTTTGGTAACTGACCGTTGTAGAATTCGTCGTAGACTTAGGGTGTGTTTGATAAAACTGAAAATTAAGTACTGGAAATTAAGTGCTGAATTTTAAGTACTAAAAATTTTAAGCGATTGAATTTACAGTACTAAAAATAATTTTTCAAGTACTGAAATAGATTGCATTCAGTATTTATTTTCAGTAGAAATTTTTCACTTAAAGTTTTCAGTGATTTTTTGACTGCTTTTTCAATTAAGTGATATGTTATCAAACGCACTGAAGCAAAGTAAGTGCTGAAAGATTTCTTTTTTACTACTTAATTGGGTTATCAAACACACCCTTACTTTACTATGATCATTCTAGTTTGGTGACAGAGATTAAATTTTTTGGTATGGACATATTCCGGCCAGTACATTTCCTAGATACTTTTTGTCGTGTTCTAAAATATTATTAGTCCACTTGTATATCACATATGTACAACATATAAATACCCTTGTACACGTAGACCGGTCATACTTCAAAAATGGTAAAAAAAAAAAAAAAAAAATGTGCTTAGGTTTTTTTTTTTTAAATTATATAGTTGAATATGTACACAATATTATTATACTATATATATATATATATATATATATGATCGAACGAGTGAAGTATAGAGACACCTCTTGTTCACATCTAATGTGAAAGCAAAAGCAACAAAAACTTCCCCCAAAAATCTCATTTACCATAACAATTATGTTAGTGGAAGAAAAGTCTAAAACACTCATCCATGGCCATAGTTTCTCCAGTAATCGCATTCACATGAATTTTCAAGGACCACATGACAAGTTGAAGAAGTGGTAATAATTAATCTTACAAGTTAGTTTCTGAGTTTCCATTTAGTCATTGATACATGCATTTCAATTTGGTCCATTTATTTAGTAGAAAACTGGTCACTGCATGTTTTGCCAACCCAAGAAATTGACTCTTTCCCCTTCTTTAATTTACTCAAACCCATTAACACATTGAACTGAATTTGACACCCACTTGACTTTTGATGGAGTAGTACTACTGATTTCTAGTAATGTTAAAATATCTTTCTTTTTTCCGTAGTATATATCTATAAATAATGATACATGAAGTTTGGATACCCAAAGAAGAAAAATTGAAAGAAAGAGATCCAGGATATAGATGAAGAGATAGAGTACTGAGAGTTATTAATTTATTACAGGAGCTGCTTAAAAGTATAAGCAAGTAAATCTGACTTTAATGAATTTTTTTTGAGAAACTAAAATGTACTAAAATGTATTTTAAAAATAAGTCAAAGATGAAAATTTATTATATATAATTGGCCAGTATACATTCCAAGCATAGTCTTTGCTTTTTAAAACATTAGTGGTTAGCAAATCACAATATATGCATTAAATTTTGTGGCCAAACATGTAAATTGTTGTCTTCGGCATTAGGCTAATCTCTTTGGTTACTTATGATTTTTTTTCCCCCTCTCTTGATTAATCTGTTTTGATCCCATTCCTCTTTAGATCTCAGGTTCTTCCACAACAATGTAGATACACAGGAATGTGTTAACCTCGATCTTCACCGGTATTGATAATGGGAATTTTTTACGGTACATCCTAGTGGTCAGTTTACGATGTATCATACATAATGTCAAATTATTTTAACTTTGAAAACGACTTTACTTTTGAATTTACTTTTAAAAAAAAACCACTCTGCTTTTGAAAACTACTGCTAGTATTTTGTACGTGGTATAACAATTAACAAGAAAAGTAGTACGATGTATGATACATCCTAAACTACTAGGATGTATCATAGAGCTTCCCTATTTGACAAATTAATGGCTTTTAGCTAGCCCCCCAAGTGGAAAAGAAAGCAAAAAGCTCAGGTTTATTTGGTTAAGACCTCAAGATATAAAATTTGCACATCAAGATTAAAATAAGAAATGTGTCTTATTCCAAGCATATATTGAAAATATTTGGTTATGACTTAAATCTAAAGTGCATATATATTACATGGCTGGAGCTTTATATTATCATACTAACAAAGACATAATCTTGTTGCTTGTAATAATGATATACATAGTTCATTGAAGTTGTACAGATACATAGATGAATATAGATCTGCTGACTAATATTGTAAACTGTATTGCAATAATGTTCACAGATATTTTTTTATTGCAACTAGAAGAATATATATATATATATATATAGAATGATCAATATGCTTCCCAAACATGTCAACTAGACTCCACAATTCAACATGGTAGAAGTAAAGTTTACTCAAAATGTGTGGAAAGAGAAATACTACACACACATTCCAAACCACTCCCCAAACTACACCCCTGCTTTAAATGCATGTACCCTGTGCTGTGTAAGTGGTGCACAGAAAAGTGTGAAAAATTCAAACAGCACAAGGTACATGCATTTAAAGCAAGGGGTGTGGTTTGGGGTGTGGTTTGAAATGTGTGTGTAGCATTTCTCGTGTGGAAAATGAGGTATTGGGTTGTGGGGTAATGTATTTGTTAAGTTTGCCCTCCTTTTCTTTTCTTTTGTTAGTTTCTAGTATAATTTTTTGTTGACTTGGCTCATTTTGATTTGTGGTTTTCAAAGTGCTAATCGTAGAATATGGTGGGTTCCCCGACAAATGGGGAAAAAAAAAATCGTTTGGTTAATTTTATATGATTGTAGTATTAAAATTTGTGGTGATAAAATATGCTTTACTCATTTTAAATGTCAAAATATAGAGTAATGCTATGATCAGGGCGGCACTAAACATTTGGCCGGCTTAGGCGAGCTCTTCAAGTGAGCTAGGCTCGTGCGTGTAGCGAAGTCATGAGCGTGTTCGGGGGCAGTGACCCCGATGTGTTTTTTTTTGGGGTCCATTTATAGATTTTTTTTTCCTGGTTGGATTTTCTATATTACAGATTTTATACTTTTTTTTTTAAATAAAGTTTTAAAGGTGTTTTGAAAGTTGTGAGGTTTGGTGGTTGTAAGAAGAATATTTTGCTTTGTTTGATGAGTAATGAAAGTGAAGATATAGTGATAAACAAATTTAAAATTCGATATTTTGAGACTCATGTCTCCCTTTTTTGTTGTCACAACTATATTTCTGTATTATCAGTGTTCGATATTAGTTTAGCATGGATTCTACTTTACCAAAAGGCATGTCCTAGGGTTCATTTTCGTATGAATTGGATCGGATTGAGGAATTTCAAAAATAATCTAAAAGTTTTTTAACATAGAAAATCATTTTGATTTCGATTCCCAAATTTTGGAACTTCAGAATTGCATTCCGGTTCCAAAATGTTGATTTATTTATTTTAATTTTCTGTATTTTTCAGCATTTTTAAGGGTTTTTTTTTTAATGAGCATAATTTTAGTTATAAATAGCATTGAAATTTTAATGTCATATATTATGTATACAATAGCATACACTTTTATGGGAATAAGACATATTGTTATTTATTATTAAAAAATTAAAATGTTTCAATATATTTAGATCGGCAATTGTTCGGAATTTTCGAATCGAAAAAGTTAAATTTTTGGAATTCAAAACAAATTTGAAATTCCAAAATTCGAGTTTTTTGGATCGGTCTCGGTCGAAATTGAAATTCCGTTCCAACTTACACCTCACCCGTCCCCTATCCAAACCAATGTTTTTAAAACTGAACCGATCCTTGAACCGGAAAGGTGACCGGTTCACGGGTTGACCGGTTCAACCGGCCGGTCCGGACGGTTGAACCATGACGTCATAAATATTAATAATAATTAAAAATATAAAAAATATATATAAAAAAACAAAAAAAATACAAAAAAGAACCAGTTCCCGGTTCAACTATTGGTTTTACCGGTTCAACCGTAAATTCTACCAGTTTTAAAAAATTCGAACGGTTTAACCATTATTCCCGGTTCCCGTTTCAAACCGGTTCGTTTGCGGTTCAACCGGTTCGACCGGCTGGTTCGATCCGATTTTTAAAACAGTGATCCAAACATAAATAAAATAAAAAATTTCAAAAATTTCAAAATAAGAAGGGATATTGGAAATGTAAGTCAACAACTATAACAAAATTCCGAGAGTCAGCAAAGTTTCTAAATTACTATTATATACACTAACAATAATTGTATACTCACACCCACATTCACACCATAACCACATCTAATATATCCTGACCCTTGATTCTAGTGGATTTCATGTGAGATCTATGTGGGATCCACCAGAATTAAGAACAATCGAGAGTCAAATTATACTGATTGTGGTTGTGTGTGTGGGTGTGGGTGAATCATTACTCATATGCTAAAGTAATCAATATGATGACATTAACAAACGGGTAATACTGGGGACACACCCAAGATACAACTTTTGGGATACAACTCAATAGATGTGTCCATCTCTCTCCTGTATCATTGTGGGGTTCAGTGACATTACATGAGAGATATAAACACATCTTTTAAATTATATCCTAAAAATTATATCTTTGAGTGTGTTCCAATCTTTACTATTAACATTAATTGTTCAAAGAAAGCTTGGGAGTGGTTGTGGTTAAGAAAGTGACATCTTAAAAAATAGTAAGAGAAGTTTGGTGGAGGGCTTCCTCTTAAAACTTAAATACAGGGTGGAAATTGAACTGGTAAGCATATATATATATATATATATATATTCACACACATTGTGTGTACATGGAGTTGGTTTTTCAAATGATGAATTTGACTTGGTTGGGGTGAGGTGTGGGCCAATTTTTTAAGATGCCACACGTGAATTCCTTATTGTTTTATACCTTACCTTGAATTTATTAAATGTTATGGGAGACTTTTCAGTTAATATTAATACAAGAATTGGTTCACAGACTTTTCAGATAATACAAGAATTGGTTCTGTGAATTCCTTATGAAGAATTAAATTTAAATAGTTTTATGTTTTTTTAGTACATAGGAATCCAAAATTCAAAATGCCTCAAAAATGGTTCTTTTTCAATCAACATAATATCAATTTTCATAAAAATTAATAAAATTCAACCTTAATCTGAACCAGGTCTTGTTTTGCTAATTTGGTTGTGGTGGAGGTTATTACTCGTATTATTAAGGTATTCTCTCGTAGGCTGCATTTGAAATGGTTTGGTATGTCGAATAAGAAAGTCAAAACTGGTTCGGTGAGCTGAATTGTCCACAAGCGCACATCGCTTTTGGATTTTTATGTTATATTCCATGTCTGAAAGAGACAAGAAGAATTTGACCCCTCCCCCTCCCTCCAAAAAAAAATAAAAAATTTAAAAGAGATAATCCAAAAAAAAATCAAATTTAATATTGTTTGATAATATGTCTAAATCAAATGGTGACGAATTGAAATATAATCGATTGGAGTCATCCGATGCCGGGTCAAATGACCCGATCCCAAGAGTAAACATTCTGATACTGAGAACCACTTGCAGGCATTTATTTATTTATTATTTTTTTTTATCGATGGACACACGTACACATAAGGGGTTAGCAGGTTAGTAACACACGCACATGTAAAGGGGTTTAGTATCACACTCACACACAAAGGGTTAGTAACACATGTACACGCAAGAGAGGTTATACCCACAACCACTCTATTGGGAGAGGGGTCCTGGCCATCCGATCTATCGGGTCTGGTTCTACTTGCAAGTATTAAGCCATCCAAAACCGGGCCAAAATGCCAGTAGAAGAATAATTCTATATTTTTCAAATATTTTAAAAATTGTATCACATATTGTGATAGTAACCAATAGTACACATACCTTTATTTGTAATACAACTGATAAAGTTTTCCAAAAAGAAATTGACAATGCATTTGAAAATTAATTTTAAGTTTCAAATTTGTAAATCATACGTTACTCTCACTAGAATGTAATTAGTTGAATTTGTTGAGGGGCACTAACCTCTATGAAATGGCACTAGTGAAAGAGTATCTTATCTGTCACGCCCCGACGTAGCATAAATAAGGAAAGCGTTTAATTTCCTTTATGGACCCGTAGGTCGCGACAGTTTGAAGGATCGATTCCGTCCCAAACGTCGAACAACATATAATCAGAGTAAAGCAATCAAGGCTTACAAAAATTTTTCTAACTTATTACATCTTATGATACGGGGTCAACTAAGGCACAGACCGCCTTGAAAATAAAATAATAACTTAGAGGCTGTTACAGTCATCCTTATAAAACAAAATAGTTCATAACTTAAAACAGATAAACTTAAAGCATATAATAAACAGTTTCTTTATTCCAACAGCAGCCACCTCAATTAGCGTAGTCATATGTTTCCTCCTGGTTAAAACCTGAAAAGCCTGAACACGAATGTCCAGGACGCATCAACGTCGTCAGCTTCAAGAAGCTGGTGAGTATTAAAAACATGATTTTGAATGTAAAACATACCAACTTACCTTTTTCCAATTCCCATTTAAATCCACAAGTTTATTATTGAAGTAAGGAGCTCATTTAGAAAACATTCACAACATTATTTAAAGAGGGTAATTTAAACAGATGGGACCGTGTATGAGAACAATGCACCACACTCATCTTGTCGACTCTTTTCTCTCGACAGCCACAACAACCCACTATCCTACTCCTGGTATCTTTGAAATACTACGATAGCCACACTTTAGCAACGGGGCGCCAGGGAGTGTCCAGTTTGCCTCACACTTTGGTCCGGGGTACCAGGGAGTGTCCAATGCCTCACACTTTGAATACCCTAACCGCCATGCAAATACCGGGGCAACCCCTCACACAGTATCCAGACTTGAGTTATCAGGGAGTGTCCGTAGGCCACACTTTAGCACTACCATGGGTGCCAGGGAATGTCCGAGTTCGGCTTCACACACTTTAACGCTTCCATGGGCGTCAGGGAGTGTCCTTATTTGCCACCGTCGCATTTCAAAGATACCCTCTTCCACAATCGCAACCACAACCACAACCACAACCACGACCACAACCACAACTCATACTCAACCACAACCACGACCACAAACACAAACTCATACTCTTTTCCACACTACCATTACTCTTTTCCACACAGACTGACACCCATATGCATGTACCACTGACCCACATGAATGGTATGCACTTAAATGAAAACAAAAATGCTGAATTAAAGGAACAACACGCGTACAGGGATCAATGAGTCATACTACAATGTTTTAATCATTCAAACATAACCAAATAGAGTTCTGATTAACTAAATATCCCAAACAGAACCTTAACAGTACTAAAAAGTTGAACCAAACAGTCCCTTAACAGAAAATAGACAAAAACAGAAACTGCTAAACCTCGCGCGCGCGGGCCGCTCGCGCGAAAGGTCGCTCGAGCGGGCCGCTCGCGCGATATGCCCAAATTTCCTTTTATTAATAAACTTTTCTGTCTGCCTGAGGAAAACAAGGTCGCGCGCGCGGATCGCTCGCGCGAAGGGGTTCTCGCGCGACCAGCCAATTTTCAAATATAAATATATAAACTCTTACGTCTGCCTGGGGAAGCCTACCTCGCGCGCGCGGGCCGCTCGCGCGAGGGGTCGCTCGCGCGGGCCGCTCGCGCGATTCTCGCGCGCGCGATCGTGGCGCGAGATGAAGCTGAGACTTCATCTTCTTCGTCAGATTACTCTGTTTCAGCAGTTCAGGGTCTAAAATGACCCATTTTCAGATTCAATACTTCATAGGTCGTGTAATATATGATTCTCTTTAGTTTTTCACAAGGATTTCGAATATGAAGTCAATTTTACATGATTCAACACATAGCTTACCAATTTTATGAAAAACTAAAAAGTGTCAAAACTAATTTTCTTATATACTTTCTTATGTGAACAATTTAGGCTCTAAAACTTTGGGTATAGTATATATGACATGTAATCTATCATATTCATCTAACAAAACAGGTTTTGGTTGAGTTTGGAAAATCTCCATTTTTCAAGCCATGAACTTCAACGTACAAACATCAATGGTGATTTACAACATTAAACAATTACACAGCAATTAATATGAAATTACATTCTTAGTGAGTTTAGAATACTCACTTTGATTTAGTATAGAGAGATTGTTGAGAAAGATGAGCTCAAATAAGAAATTAATCCAAGCTTGGCTATGGTGATTGAAGCTCTCTCTCTCTAAAATAATTGCTGAAGAAAACTCTCAAACTCTCTGTATTTGTTTTTGAAAACCAACAGCAGATAGTGTAAATTCTGGAGAGTAAGGAGTGTATGTATATATATAAGCCAATCCTAAGAACTTGGGCTCCAAGTTCATTACAATATACTCAACAAATGGTTTTGTTTCTTAATTAGTTAAAGCTATTCTAAACATTGATATATACATACGTATGATATATATACACAGATGAGTATTAACTCATCTGTTATTCCAAGAGGTAAGTATAGATCAATAGGGGTCAATGTAATGTTGTTTGGGAATTTAGCTTATAGACACTACACAACACACACAAGTTAAATATTCCCAAACAATGCCTTATCCAATGATTACTTGCCATAAATGGAAATAAAGCAAATGTCCAAATCAGTCACTTCCAAAATCTGTGGAAGTTCACACAGCGCGGACAGTTTTGGACATAAACTGGTATTTTCGGGGCGCGGTGGTCACCACAAAAATACAGAAGATTCATTTTAACGTAAGAATTGATTTTCTGGTTTTATAAAAATACTGATTGAGTTAATAGAAGTTTATTTTCACCGTTTTGAAATACAGATTTTGAAATCCATACAGGTATTACTAACTTTTGTAAAATTGCAGTTTGGCCCCAATAAAATTTCAAATGTGAGATATAGCAAGAAATAAATTCTACTCACACTAATTAAATTAAAATAAAAGTGGACAAGGAATATTAAATATGACAATGCCAATGAATGAAAATGCAGGTTATTACATTATCTGAGTGGATGTCCATGTAAAATTTGGGTTAGAGATTTGGGATTTTGATCAATGTTTCCTAAATCAAAATTCTAAATATTCTCCATCTCAAATTATGAGACAGTAGGCTCACAAGATTTTGATTGGAGGATGTTGAAGTAATCCAATAATGGTCAATGGGCCCACTAGATTTTGATTGGTGCCACATCATTTGGGATGAGAATTTGAAATTTGGATTTGGGAAGCATAACATTACTCATATGTATAGATCTCTCTCTCTCACACACTCTCTCTCTCATGTGCTCTTGTTTGCTAAGTTAAGTTGGAAGAAAAGTTACAGAAGGCTAATGCTGTGTTTGTTTTGATGGAAGAAGGGAAGGAAAGAAAGGAGGGGAGGGAAGCGGTGAGGGAAGAGGGAAGGGATGGAGGATAAATCCTTTGTTTGGTAAGGTGGAAGAGAAAAAGGAATGGAAAGAAGGATGGATTCCATTTTCATCAGGACCCACAATACTCAATCCATCCAAAAGTGGATAGATTGAGGGAAGGAAAGAGTGAAGAACGCTCTACAATATTGTCAACTTACCATTATACCCTTTTCTTTTCTTTCTAAAATTCTTCTTAAGTTGCTTCAATTTCTAAAATCTCTACTTACTATATTCATTTTTTTTTCTTCCTAAAGATTTTTTAACGAGCAATTTGTTAATTGTTAAGTAGATACATAGTGGTGTCTAATTTATACAATGAAGTTTTTTGTTTGTGTAACTAACATATATATAGATTTTTTTTCTTCTGGAAAAACCATAATCTTATTGTAACAAATAGCTTTTGATGATGCCGAAAATTGGTAGGAGAGTTTTGTGAGTAATTTAGAGAGAGAAAACGTGACACAATGAGTTGTATGCGGTTCGACCCCGTTAATGAGGTGACCTACGTCCACGTGTGTGTCGGGGCACGTTCACTAACAGATCACCGGCAATGTTTGGTGAGCCAACAGAAAGGGTGACACTACCAGTAAACCGGCCGGGTATATGTGAATAGGTAAGTGTTATGCTATTATTCTTATGGAGTCGGAATGCTCTCCCCCTTAATGGGGGTGAGTGGTCCCTTTTATATGTGTAAGAGACCACCCTTACAAGGTAAGTTATCAGATTCGGAAACCTAATCTGATTGCAATTGATTTACATGAGTTAGGAAAGTTCCCTAAGTTGTTTAGGAAACTACTTGCCCCTTCCATTAGTCTTTCAGCTTGGATAGGAAACCTGTTTGGAGCCTTGTAGAACAAGCCAGGGGGACGTGACTGGTCAGCGCCCAATGGGGGATTACACCGCATCCTTTGCCCGAGCAATGGGCACAAACCGGGCGGTTATCGCGGGATAGCCCGGGATACTCATGTAGTGTGCGCCTCTACCCTGTGATTCTGTGCTTCATGCTGATGTGGCGAAGATTGACTTTGACTAGATATTTTTGTACGTATCAACTGCCCCCCATTTTCAAAGCTGATGCGATGCTTCATCAGACAAGGATTGAAAATTAGTTCTACTCTGAAAATCGTCCGTGAAAAAGGTCGGGACTTTGCCTGGGGTAAGACCGGTCGTGTTGTTCATCCGGGGTCTGGACCGAGCGGTGACCCCATGGGCCCGAACCAACGTCTGCCACGTGTCAACTGGTGGTTGGCCTGGTCAGGACCTAATGAGGCCGGTGTGAGCGTAATCGGACAATCACATTGTAACCAAACCGTCACGTCTTGCATTAAATGCGTGCGCCTTTTGAGGCATCGCTTTGCGTGCCCGAGGGGACAGATGTCGGGCGGTTTAGGCAGAAAAGTGTCTTGGCCTTTGGATTTGATTTGATCTGGACCCTCCATGCTTTCTATATAAGGGACACTTCTTCATTTCTTTTATTCCTGCTGTCCAGAGCTAGAGTTTACCGAGCGGTTTTGAGAGCGAAGAGTTCCCGGTCAAGCTTCCCGAGCTCGTTACTTGCTTTAATTCTTGTAAGTCCTAATTTTCCAAGTTTCCATTCATTACTTTCTTCTCTCTCTTCTTTCTTTCTCTTTTCGAAGTGAGGCTGGAGAGAACGAATCTGTTGGGGCTCGCTCGGGAGTGGGATTTTTTTTTTTGAGGTTCATTTCCCTCATTAGATCAGATAACCCTTCCCCTGTGGTGGTGCGATTAAACCGGTCGGGTTATCTCGTGTCAGTTTTGATCAAGTGTTATACTGCCTTTAAGGCCCTGTACGCTTTGCCCCATAGGGTCCTGGACTTGCCCCCTTTGTACACTAGACTCGGAGTTTCTGATCCTTACCAAGGTCGCCAACTGCTTCCTGGTCCAGCCGCAGGATTAGGGATGTGTCACTCAGGATTTGACTCGTCTTCCCGGTCAGAAGATGAGCAATCTCGCTCCGGGACGCCGGACACCAGTCTAGACCCACCTTCTACGACCCCGTCCGACCAACAAAGTGAAGGGAGGATCCTTATTCAAGCGTCTGACGACGAGGGGGCTCACGATATGCTCGTTGCCTCAATGTCTGGGGGGCAGTATGCAGAGGAGTCGGTTCCAAACAGTCCTGGTGTGGTTTTTTCTTGCGAGAGAATCATTAGCATTTTACGTTCTCCTGACTTAGCCCGGATTAGGGAAAAGTATGACGTTCCCGACCACTTTTCCTTGGGTGTAGATGGTGGCGAGGCTCATATCCACTAGTCGGGCTTTGTCACGCTGTACGAGGACTCTCTTATGGCGGGCCTTCGTCTTCCTCTTTACCCCATCGCCCGAGATGTGCTCATCTATCTCACGATTTCCCCGGGCAGCTCGCGCCGAACGCAGGGCCGGCCCTGGGCATAGGCGACGTAGGCGGTCGCCTAGGGCTCCCAATTTTTGGTGTTTAATTAGGGCCCCAATTTGATCAATGAAAATTATAAGGTCCCAATTTTTTTAAAAAAATAAAATTAAATTATATGTAATATGTTGGTCCAAAATACCACCCCCACAATTTAGAAAATATAATTCTATATAAAATATTAGTCCAACTGTAATCTAACACACTCTAAACATTTGTCCCAACTCATTTTCATCTCCCTCTTACTTTAACCCACCCAAATTATTTTACCATCATACCAAACTTTGCAAATTTCAATCAACAATCAACCCTTATTACTATTGGGCTTTATTTGATTCATGGATTTAGTGACGGGGAGAAACGAAGAAAGGAAATCGAAAAAGAAAATTAATTCTCTAGTATTTTCCCTTGTGTTCAATCCATGATTAATAATATCGAAAACTAATAATATTTAAAATATGAGTAATGTTGTGCTTATCAAAAATTGTATATCCTAAGTTGTTCCCAAACATGTAGTAGTAGGTCCACCTAATTTTAATTGGAGGATGTTGAAGTCCTCCCACCATTATTGAAGGTGGTCCTGCCGGCCGCCACATGTATTTGGGAACCATTTGAGATACAAAATTTGGAAAGCATAGTATTACTCTTTCCTTCCTATTTTTTGTAAGTTTCCTTATTAAATAACAAAAAGTGTTTTTCTTACCAACACCGAATCTCACAACTTTTAAAACGATTGTAAAACATCATAGGAAAACAAAACCAACTGTAATATTTTTAATGCAGAAAATCTTACCTCAAAAATAGGTAAATGTTTCATATAAAAAAAATAAAAAAAAAAAACAAAAAAAACCCTCGGGGTCACTACCGTGAACTCCCGTATTGGTCCGTTACAAAAGAGCCTCGGTTGAAGAGCTCGCCTAGGGCCCCCAAATGGTCAGGGCCAGCCCTGCCTAAACGGTTGGAGGTTCTTGATGGGGTCCATCTCCCTGTGGCCCCAGGTTCTAGGGTACGAGCTCACCCTGCAGGAGTTCATCTAGACCCACTAGCCGTTCAAAGTATACGGGGAGACCGGCTTCTTCTCGCTGGGTGCCCGACAGGGGATGAAAGTAATAGTTAACTGCACGAGCAACAATAGAGGGTGGAAGAAGAAATTCTTCCAAGTATCCACCCTCAGTCTCCATGAGGAGGCGCCGGGCATCCAATTGAAGACCTCCTGGGCAGGGGAGTTGAGAAGTAAGCCCCCATACCTTATATTATTTTGCCTTTGCGTTGTCTCTTTTCGTTTTTGAACTAACAGCTTATTGCTCTGCAGTGGGCTTGGTAGACTTTCCTAGCATTCATGATGAGTGCCAGGCAAGAATTCTGTCGCTGGCTGAGGGCCCCACGGACATCAACAATATCCTGACTTGGTCGGGAAGTCCGAAGACCTTGTACAAGCCTAAGCATCGCTTCGAGGCTCACGCTTTACCTCCGATTATTCCCGGTATGCTCTGCCATCTACCTTCATGTTGCTTTACTAATTGTTCGGTTCCATACATAACTGGCATGTCTTTCTTGGTTTCACAGAGATGGCTCCTAAGGACGCGGTGGCCCTGAAGGAGAAGGAAGCGGCCCTGCTGGCCCGGGCGGGGCAGAAGCGGAAGAAACAGGACCCTGTTGAGGGCCAAATATTGAAGAGGATCTCACGGGGGATCGCCATCCAGGCGGACAAGGAAGCGATCGGGACCTCAACACCCAGGGTAATAATTACCGTGTCGCTGAGCTACCCCCCACTGCTACACTGGCCGCGGTGTCGTTCCCCAGTCTAGACGAGCTGACACTCCCAAGCCCACGCGCGGGACTGTTTGCGAGGCCGACGGTGGAGATGGCGGACGACGTCTGCCGAAGAGTCCAGCCCGTACTGTTGCAGAGTCAGGTAGACAAGTGCACTCTGCTGAGTCTCGAGGCCATAGTTGGTTGGCTTTACAGCGTCAGCCACATGGTAAGTTACTCTGTATACACATTTTTTTTTAGCTCGGGACACTAACACCTGCATTTTTTTCTATTTGTTTTGCAGGTTGGTTGTATAGCGGCAGGGGCCGAGGCTTCCTTGTCTGGGCTAGCTGAGAATCTGGCCACTGCTGAGGCCACCCTGTCGGGGGAGAAGGCGGCACGGGAGTCCCGGAGTTTGCCCTCTCCGTGCAGGAGGAGAAGTCCAGGGCCCTAGGACTGGAGCTGGGGGAGGCCTGCGACACCATTTCCGCCGAGCAGGCTTCTCGGAAGGCCACCGAAGCTAAAGCGATGGCTGCGGAGGCTGGAAGGGTAGCTGCCGAGAAGGAGGCAGAGGTCCTAACAGCAACTCTCTCCGAGCTTGCCGTTGCCCAGGAAGCAGAGGCAATGGACGCAGATTCCTCAAAGGCTATGCCGACCTCACTGAGCTGGTGGTTGCTGATCACCAAGATTGGGACTTGTCTGGCTACCCCTAGGTTGATTCCAACTTTTGGAAGGAGTCAGCTCAGACTGTTGAGGGAGCCACCGCCGAAGCTGCAGCGACCGGGACTACTGAGGACGAGCAGGCCGGGAGTGCTGAGGATGTTGTCATAGTTGACGCTCAGCTCCTTCCGGGTTTTCCTTTTTGCTGTTTTGTGGTGTTGTTTTTTTTTTTTGGAGAGACTACAACTGCCCCCAAGCAATATAAATATTTTTAATTAATGAAAAGGTCCACCGAGGCCACCCTTTTTCATCAACTATTTAATATTTCGCAATTGCTTGTTTGTGATTGTCTGTGCCCGACCGATTGTACATCCTGTGGAAACCCTGCCTTAGCAAAAGTTTAGGACTGTAACTGGTAGAAGGCACTTGGTCTTTCAGGGGACCTGTTTTGAATATCCCTCCCAGTATAGCATAGGATTGGTCCTGTTACTATTCGTTCGGTTTCTCTGGGCATTGTAGGTACTCGGGACTGTCTATCAGTGGCATCACATGTTTAGCCCCGTGTCCTATTGAATGCCCAGTATGATTACCTGTTTTGGTCCAGAGTGTTAGACACCAGTATCCCCATGCCCGCAAGCTTTTGCTAAGACGGGCGTTTGTGGAGGGAGCGACCATAGGGAACTGACCTGGAACATGGGTGGTTGCAGGGTCTTTTGAGGCATGCCATCATCAGTCACCTAGGGGGGTTTGCACCCATCGTCTATTGTGGACCTAAGTGAAGCCGGTGCCTCGAATATGACCGAGGTCTTTCGTGCCTGGGTTTGGCCCCGAGGTCTTCTTATTGCTTGGGGTTTGACCTCGAGGTCTTGTGTATGCCTCGGGTGTGAGCCCGAGGTCTTCTGTATGCCTCGAGTGTGAGCCCGGGGTCTTTGTGTGATTTGAACATAGAGAAGAATTGCTTGGCAGAAAAGGAAATTTTATTCATTCGATAAATCAAACCGCTCGTGGAGAGCTACAAGATTTCTAACCAATGCTGTTTCCAAACTTCACTGAAAATACTTGCGGAGGTGCTGCACGATCCAGGGGTGAGGGAGATCTTGCCCGGCCAGGGTTTCTAGCTAATAAGTGCCCAGGCAATTGACGTTGGTGACCCGATAGGGTCTTTCCCAATTTGGGCCTAATTTTCCATGACCCGAGACCCTCGTTGACAGGTTCACTACCTTAAGGACCAGATCCCCCACCTGAAAACAGTCACACCCCGGAGCAGCATAAATAGAGAAAAATAAATTTCCTTTATGGGTCCATAGAGAATGACTGGTGAATGTCACTATAACCTTCTACACCACACAGTACTAGTCAACAGAAAGAACAACCCACAGTAATATAAAGGAAACCTATTATATTACCAACATCAGAGTTATTACAAAAAGTAAAGCTACAACGGAAGTATATAAGGTTTGGAAGCAACATATACCCAAGTACCAAATATAACAAAACAACTGAACAGAAAACAAAAACTAAACTATTTTGATTAAACTTTGCATTACTATACTATGACTCTATTTTGATTAACATGATTTGCCCACCTTACAACTAAATTACATTAACTAAACTACATGGTGGAACACATCACATTCTCTTGGATATGAGTCAAGCATCCAAACACAAAGCATAACTATCACAATAACAAGTAAGTGGTAAATCACTACACTATGCAACACCTTTGATTAGAATGACACATCCACCCTACATTAACTAAGCTACATGGTAGACAAGTCAACTTCTCTTAGAATGACTCATGTGCAACAATACACCACTTCTATTAAGCACAACTATGTAAGAAATCACGAAAATCAATTACATATGCCAAAAATTTAAAGAACAACAACCAAAGGAGATACTAATACCTTCCCCATGCGAGACCAATGTGTCATCGACATCCTAGATGGAGGTTTAGCTCTTCAAGAGTAGCTAATCCTTCAAAACAAAGACAAAATAAAAGGATCAAATGCAAAAGCGCATATAATTAGAAACTAAACAACTTAACGTTGTCGCCAATCCCCGGCAACGGCGCCATTTTGATTAAGTCAAAATCAAGTTCTTATTTAACCCTATTAAAAACGTAGTATGTTGGAAGTAGGGTGTCGAGTCCACAGGGATTGATACAAGAACAACGTTTGGGAAGTTTAGTAACTAATTATAATGCTCAAAAGAAAGAAGTAAGAAAAGATGATGAAAAGGAATAAAAATGACTTTGCGTCTTACGGCTTTTTATTTGGTTTTTGGAGGGTAAAAGGTAAATAAATACTAATCTAAAAAGCAATAGGTTGGGATCATTCCCCCCATCTTGGGTCACACCAAGATGAAATGGACTAAAGTTTCAAGCACATTCTAAGGTAACATCTCATTGTGGCATATTATCAAACACTTGGAATGCACCTATGTGTTAGATGAAATGAGCTTTAAGATTTCCATAGAAACGGATTTGAAGCTAACGTTTGACTATCAAGGATGCATGACATACAAGATGAAGCCTCTATGGCTTCTAATCCGAATGATTTGTCCACCCTACATTAACTATTCTACTTGGTGGACAAATCACCTATGAAGCTTTCAAAAGATAGTATTTAAAACCCAAGAGTTTGAACAATCAAAGATGCTTGACATCAAAGATGAAGTCCCCAAGTTTTAAATCCCACACACAACATTTATCAAACACATAGAGTGCAAAACACTAGGTTACATAATATTCCATATAAAATACATAGGGTAGGATTCAAAGTCTAAGTTTTAACAATCATAGTTGCAATACAAATAAGATGAATCCCTTAGTTTAGAATCCTACACAAATGAACCCTAGAAATGCTATCACATTAAATCCAAGAGTTCATGATCGACAACCTAAGTAAATCTAACTAATAATGGAAGACATAGCAATATTATCAAAGGAAAAGAGATAGAAAATATACCAAGCCATTAAATCTTCAATGGAGTCTTCAAGCTTACACAAAATGAAGAGCAAAATGGAAGAAGAAGAAAGTTGGGAGAAAAATGATACAAGATATAAGATAACCCTAAAAAACTCTATCTCTATCTATTTATACAAAACCCACACAATGGCAAACTTGTAAATAAAAGAGAGCAGTCTTCAGCAGTCGCGGATCGATCCAAGGCAAAAAGCCGGATCGATCCGCTTCTTTAATTCGCCGTTAGAATCTTCAGCGAAACACGCGGATCGATCCACGTTGAAAATCCGGATCGATCCGCATTCGGATTTCTGGGCAGAGAGTTCTATAAAACGTGCGGATCGATCCAAGTGAAAGGGGCGGATCGATCCGCTCGGGTAGCTTTTGACTTCTTCCTTTATTCCTCACAAACAAGGCCTCCAACAATGCCTCAATTACCTAAGAGAAAAAGGGGTATTATTAGTAAAGAGAGAACATCAACAAGAACAACAAAAGTACAATTTATCCATTAAATCTCCCAATATAAGTGATAATTTGTGTCCAATAAGGGAAAAATCATGAAGTTAAGAATGCAATATTGGACACGAATCAAGAATGTCAATCGATTGGTATCCATAAGTGTCAATCGATTGGGATGAAAGGCAATCGATTGGTATCTAAATCTCACCAATGAAAAGAAAAGTTTATATAAGTATATGGAAATGAAGATTATTTATTAATACTCTCCAGAAATTCAGGGTAATACATCATCCATCACTCAACAAAAGATTTCATCCTCGAAATAAAAAACAAACGAGGCTTAAAACAAAAACAAAAACAAAAACTTCTCTCGCATCTCTGATTCTAGCTCCCACGAAGCTTCTCCTTCATCATGATGTTTCCTCTGAACCTTCACTAACGGAATCTCCTTGTTCCTGAACATCTTTACTCCTCGATCCAAAATGCAAACCGGTCCTTTATTGAATGTAACATTGTCGTTGACTTCAATATCTTCGAAGTTTATCTTATGCGCTGGGTTGTGGGCACACTTCCTCAACATACTGATGTGAAAAACGTTGTGCACTCCTGGCATCTTCGGTGGCAACGCAAGTTGATAGGCAACGTTTCCAACACGCTCTAAAATCTCGAATAGTCCGATGAATCACGGCGATAACTTGCCTCTCTTCTGACCAAACGAACAATCCCTCGAACAGGTGAAACTTTGAGTAGCACATGATTTCCAACGGCAAACTCCAAGTCTTTGCGTGGCTTGTCAGTATAACTTTTGTGTCGGGTCTGAGCTGTCTTCATCTTCTCACGTACAATCTGGATCTTTTTACTTGTTTCTCGTACCATTTCTGGCCTAAGAAGTTGAGTATCTCCGACTTCGGTCCAACAAAGTGGCAATCGATAAGGTCTTCCGTACAAAGCTTCAAACGGCACCATTTCGATGCTTGAATGATAACTATTATTGTAGGCGAACTCAATCAAAGGTAAGTGTGTCTCCCAAGAACTCTCAAAATCAATGACACAAGCACGTAACATGTCTTCCATTACTTGATTGACTCGTTCTGTCTGACCATCAGTCTGTGGGTGAAAAGCTGAACTCAAGTTTAACATCGTTCCCATCGCTGTTTGGAGACTTTTCCAAAATTCTGTAGTAAAGCGCGAATCTCGACCTGACACAATAGAAACAAGTACTTTGTGTAACCGTACTATGTGTTGCAGATACATCCGGCTTAAACGTTCTACTGGATACTGTTGGCCCAAATATGGAAACCTTAGAGGGGGGGGGGGTGAATAAGGTTTTAGCAGAAATTAACCTTTTTAAAAACTTAATTGAAAATTAAACACAAACACAAACAGTAATGTAAAGAGATAAGGGAAGAGATACTTGCAAACCAATTTTTCAAGTGGTTCGGCAATCGCACCCCGCGGCCTACGTCCACCCCTCAAGAACACCTCTTGAGGATTCCTTTACTCTGATCTACTTCACGGGTGTAGACCAAACCGTTCCCGGAGCACTTACGGGTGTGCACCAAACCGTTACAAGAGCCTTCAATCTCTCCCAAAGAAGAACACCTCTTCTTTGCACACAAGGGTTACTAACCCTCAACTTTTACAAATTGATTTGAATACAAATGATAACTCTTTATGTAGAGTGGATAATACAATTAAATCTCACTACAATTTTGCTCTCTCAAGAAATACAAATGAAAGATTTGAGCAAATTGATAAACTCACACAACTAGGGCTCAAATGAAAATGTTTAAGATCAAAGAGATGTGTGATCAATACTATGTTTTCCAATCAAAATCTCCACCCCAAATAGCTTGTGAAAACATGTATTTATAGGCCTTGGAAGATTATAGCCGTTGGTGGCAAGTTTGGTAATTAAAAACCCCTATAAAAACTAGCCGTTATTGCCTTTCAGGTCGATTCAGTCGACTGGACCTTAAAGCAGTCGACTGGTCCTTGAAGCAGTCGACTGAGATGTGTTTACAGAGGGTTCTGTTTGTATTTTGCTTACTTTAGTCGACTGCATCGGGTCCTCAGTCGACTGCCCCTCCCTGTTTGACAGCCAGACACATCTCCACTAAAATGGCCATAACTCCCTCTACAAAAATCGGATTTGCGATCCGTTTGATGTTTTGGAAACTAGATTCAATTACCTTTCCAACCATATAATATTCAACATTTAATTATTTTCCAATTGGTTGGGGCATTGCTTTAAAGATGATCCACTTAAAATTTATTTCCAAAACTTTAACTTTTGAGTTTGTTTGAGCCCTATGAGTGTGAGATCAAGATGCCTTACAATGATGGTCCTAGACTTCAACCAAGGATAAAATATCTTCAAGTATTCAAGCTTGATCCTTGTTGAGCTCCTTGTAATCTTGATCTACATTAATTAAATCTCATGCACACAAAGATGTTAAAACATTAATACAATATTAATACATGAGATTATATATGAGCATAAAAATGACTATGATAATAACAAGGAATGAAACAATCTGAATCATGTAATTATCATAGCATACTTGACATCATCAAAACAAAATTAAATATGCCTTAATATACCTTAAGGCTAACAGATACGTCATACTATAGGCAATGAAATGTGCCGTCTTTGTAAGTCGATCCACGATTACCCAAATAGCATCATGGTTTTGTTGTGACTTTGGCAATCCTACCACGAAATCTATGGTAATGTGCTCCCATTTCCATTGAGGAATCAGTAATGGCTGTAGAAGTCCAGGTGGCTTCTGATGTTCTGCCTTTACTTGTTTACAAGTAAGACATTGAGATACATACTCAACTATTTCTCTCTTCATTCCTTCCCACCAGAAATTCCTCTTCAGATCCTTGTACATCTTCGTACCTCCCGGATGAATAGTCATTCTTGACTTATGCGCTTCATCCAATATTTCTTTCCAGAGATTTTCTTCGTCAGGTAAACAGAGTCTACCTTTACATCGTAAGGCTCCGTCTGTACTAATACTCCAGATCTCTGGTTCCTTGGCTGACATCTTGATGAACCATAACTTCAAATCCTCTGTTGTCTGTTGAGCTGCTATGATACGACTGATCAATGTCGGTTGTACCATCAAACATCCAAAATGCTGTCTTTCCATTGGTTCCACTGGCTGAAGCTTGAACTCTGCTAAAACATCTAATGCTTTTCGATTCTTGAATTAGTAATGCAGCGATTACTAGTCGAGGTTTACGACTCAAAGCATCTGCTACCACATTTGCTTTACCTGGATGGTATTGTAATGAAAAGTCATAGTCCTTGAGTAACTCCATCCATCTTCGTTGTCGCATGTTCAGCTCTTTCTGAGAGAACAAGTACTTCAAACTCTTATGATCAAAAAACAGATCAAACTTTTCTCCATAGAGATAGTGTCTCCAAATATTTAATGCAAACACTATTGCTGCTAGTTCCAAATCATGAGTAGGATAATTCTTCTCATGCACCTTCAACTGTCTTGATCCATATGCAATAACATTCCCGTTTTGCATTAGTACACATCCAAGTCCTTGGTGCGATGCATCACTATAGATCACATACCTTTCTCCACTCTTAGGTATTGCGAGTACTGGTGCTGAAGTTAATCTTTCCTTTAACTCTGGAAATGCACTCTCTGCTTGTCTGTCCATTCATACTTCACACTACACCATATGGCCAGATTTCTAACGGACAGTTTTTATGATTTCTAACGGATATATCCGTTAGTAATTACTAACGGATATATCTGTTAGAATTGCTAAATATCCGTTAGTAATGACTCTCCATAATGTGATATATTATTTCTAACGGATTTGAATTTGATACTAACGGATATATCCGTTAGTAATATTTACTTAAATTAAAACTAGTTGGGGCCCACTAACTATGTGAGTGGGGAGAGAAAATAGAAGAAGATAAGGTAAATCTAATTTGAGGAAGAGGGGAAGTTAAATGTGTTTGATAACCCAAATAAGTGATGAAAATGAAAGTTTTCAGCACTTCATTTTTTTCAGTGCGTTTGATAATAACAGCTTAATTGAAAAAGCAGTCAAAAAATCACTGAAAACTTTAAGTAAAAAAATTCTACTGAAAATAATCACTGAATACAGTCTATTTTAATCACTACAACAAAAATAATATATGCCTATTAAGAAAAATTAAAAACCTTGATAAAACAAATAATCCGTCCACATAATACCCTCCCACAATAAACACTACTAAAAAATTTTCACCCTTTTCCCTCTTAAAACATTTCCCACCAGTTTTTGCCCGAGAGAGAGAGAGAGAGACTATACAGGCGACATTGAGTCGCTGTCTAGCGCTGCTAAGAGACTATACAGGCGACATTGAGTTGTCGTCCAGCGCCGCCGCCATCCACTTCCATCCACCATCGCCGTCCACTGCTATCGACCACCACCGTCCACTTCCATCCACCACGACCGTCCACTGCTGTCAACCACCGCCGTCCACAACCAGGTTCTCTCTCTCTCTTTCTCCCCCTTGTTTGTTTCTTTGCAAAGTTGTCTTCTATCCTCAATGACCAAATCTGTTGATCGTGAGAAAGTGATAATTTGAATCTAAATCCACAGATTTGTGCCCTAGAAATCATGTTAGGGTTTTGATCAAAATACTCTTCATGGTTCCTAAATTAAAAAAATGGGGAATGGAAATTTGACTTCTGTAATAATCTAGAATCTATAGGGTTTGTGCCGATCCAATCCCAAAAGAATATGATTTTTCAGAGTGAGATTTGTTTCGGCTAAACCAGTTGGTGCAACTGTGTAACCATGGTGGGTCAAATAGTGATATAATGGGGCATGTCGGTTTGTGCCTATAATGGCGCTCGCATATGGGCATCACATGTGATTGATAGGAAAACTTAAATTTGTGTTGATATTTTGTTGTAATACAATGAACTGCTTTTTTTTAGAGATTATTTTAGCCTTTTTTTCTTGCATAACATTATACAATTTGTATTTTTTATTTTTCGTTTAATGGGCTATGATGTTAGTGATTCAGGAAGTGTAGCAACTTGGTGAGAACATTATGTGGTTAGATGGACAATGTGAGTGGTCTCTGAGTTTATATATAATTTTTGATTGATTTGGAGTTTTAAGTAGATCACTTTCACTATTTGTTTTCTAGGAAGGACGGACACTTCTAAAGAGGTAACAGGTCGCATGTCGAGTCGTGTTCGGCAGAATTTTCTTGTAGTGTTGACGTGCAATTTATTTTTCCTTCTATGATTTGTCGTTTCGGCATGTTAGTGTCGTGTCAAATCCGTGTATAATCTTTGGGAATGGTCGATTGCTTTCACTATTTGAAAAATCAATGCAAGTAACAGCAGATCTGTAATCTTTGGGGATGGTAGAAATCCCATGCTCTCTTATCAAGTACTTGGTATAACTCCCACACAGCTCTTGGCTCACAAAATAACAATCTATAGTCCATTTTGCATCCAGTACCAAAAACCTTGGCAAGCAAAAAAATCCAATTCAGCAGCTTCAACATTGTCATTTGCAGTCTTTAGATTCTCCAGCTTGCATGTTGTTCCAAACATTCCATAAGCAATTCTCTACTAAGAGTGATACCAGAGACTTAACTTATGGTCTCAAAACCCAAAGAGAAACACCTTCAACATAAGGACATCGATGTCCTCCCTTGTTTCGTGGGTTTGAATTTGGGGATCTACAATTATATGTATGTATATAATCATGTATATGTATATGTTCTTATTTTGCAATCAGTTGGTTCCTTAATGAATCTAATTATCTATGTGAAGGCAGATGGTTTTGAACACAAATTTAGGGCTTCAAAGGATCACAAATTTCTGTTAGGGTTTCAGTTTTTGAATCTCGAATTTGATTTTCAGATTCGTAGGGATTATTATGTGGGCATTCATGTGTGAGACTTTAATTTTGTTTTCTTACTTGCACACTCAATCTGTAATTCAATGTGATATATGCCTATTAAGAAAATTCTGCAGCTTTTAAGAAGAAATTAGTGAATCGTTGCAATAGTTGAATTTGTGAGGAAGGATATTGTTTCAACCTTTAAGGCTTTAAAAAAAAATTGTTTCTAAGATTGTTTCTAAGATTTGCGAGGAATGAATATAGTTTCTAAGATTCGTAGGAATACTTTTTTTTAGTTTTAATTCTCTTACAGGTTTCTAAGGTTAGTTAACTGTTAGTTTTTTTTTTTTGGGTTGTGCTGACTTAAAAATTGTAGGTACTTAGTTGAGGATGTTATAATTCATTAAACTTTTGCTTCTTCTAATTGGATTGTCAGGAATTTTGAACTGTTAAGGATTAACCATATGTGTGTTCGGCAAAAATTGGGGAAAAAAATAATATTAAAATTGGTAAACTGACAGGTACCTGGGATGATTTGCTACAAAAAAATAAGCCGGGGCTGTTTGGGTAGACGCATAAAGCGGTTTTCTGGGTCATGGTCGAAACCCATGTCAACATCCCCAAATACTAGTAGTATATTGTTTCTCTTCTCAAACATAGAGAAACATGAAAGTTTTAGATCTTTGAGTTATCTTTTAACCCTCAAAATTTCACATGCATAGCATTTGTGAGTTAAGAGATACATCGATTTTACTAAAACAGCCCCTGATTTTCAAAAGCTTCAGTTTCAGATTTCTAAGTTCTGTTTGTGATAAATGTTTGGCCAAGTTAAACTAGTTCTCAAATAAAGGTCAAAACATGAAAGTTTTAGATCTCTGAGTTATCTTTCAACCCTCAAAATTTCACATGTACAGCATTTGTGAGTTAAGAGATACATCGATTTTACTAAAACGGCCCCTGATTTTCAAAAGCTTCAGTTTCAGATTTCTAAGTTCTGTTTGTGATAAATGTTTGGCCAAGTTAAACTAGTTCTCAAATAAAGGTCAAAACATGAAAGTTTTAGATCTCTGAGTTATCTTTCAACCCTCAAAATTTCACATGCACAGCATTTGTGAGTTAAGAGATACATCGATTTTACTAAAACAGCCCCTGATTTTCAAAAGCTTCAGTTTCAGATTTCTAAGTATTAAGCTTATGTAGTCCCCTTGATATGTCGAATGTATTCTGTTTTTCTGATATTCCATCTATGATGCTTCGTCCTTGAGTATTAAGCTTATGTACCTTAAATTTTGCAAGGAGCATATTGATCAGGTAGAAATAAAAAAAAAAATTAGAAATGTTTTAACCACATGTAGTTATAAAGTCCTGGATTTTGCTGCTCTCTCTGAAACTCAATGTGAAGCAGCTTAAGAAAATACAACTCATTCTGTTGCCCGAGTTCGTATCAGTTTGTGTGCATCCATATTGATAGCTAGGAGGACTCTGCTTTTGATTTTGTAGGCTCAAAATCTGCTGCTGTTTACTTCATCTAATGATCTACTTGTTTAAAATTCAGGAATCTCCTATCTTGTAAGCTGCTGGGAATCTTCTTGACTGAAAACTGAGTGAGTGTATTCTCTGTTGGTGCTCACTAGTATTCTCCTACCTATTTCTTTCGCCAATTGCTTACAAAGAGAGATTTTACAAAGTTAAAAGGGCTTACTCTAGAAGTATCAAACCATATGCGTACACTTGGCACACATCTAATACATGATAGAAACATAACAAAAAGGACATATGCTCATAAAGTGATGATTGAAATTGAATTTTCTAGTCACTTGATTGTGATGAGTTTCTGTTTATTTGTCCTTGCGAAGTCTCTTTACATATTCCTTATTGGTTGCAAGCCCTAGTGGACAGTATGCTGCTATAGTTTGTTTCTTTTCTTTGATTACTTCACTCATGTGTGAAAGGGACCCTTATTTTTCAGAAAAATGTGAAACACACATCCAGACACCCTAGCAAAATAAATAAATAAATAAATAATGGAAAAAAAAAAAATACTTGGCATTGTGAATTTAATAATCTACTTGCTGATGCAAATAAGTGAATGCAAATTTGATTGCTCTTTACTTGATAAAAAGAAAATTTTAGTGCTAAATTAATGGTTTAAAATGTGGTAATCCTGCTTGATCTTGTGGATCCTTATTCCAAAATTGGGTGCATATTTTTTATACATGATTTGAGAAAAGAAACTGAATAGAGAACCAACAGTGAAAGTTCTGGATCCAAATGAGAATTTCTTCGGGATGGCTCTTTATAAGGGTAGCCCTGAGAAAACTGTCTCTCTCTACAGAGTTTGAAATGTTCAATAACAGAAATTTGGGAAGCATAGGATTATTCTTTTGTAAATTTTTTAACTTTGAAGAACTTTGACACGATTTACTTGACAATTTATTCCCACTCTTAATTTTATAGTATTATATATTGTGTATATATGTATATGTTATATAATAAAGGGTTAATTACATTTTACCTGCTTGTGGTTAGACCCATTTTCACTTCACCCTGTAATTCAAAAAAAGACATTCACGGTGATTCACCCCCCTGTGGTTTCGGACTAAAGTGAAACTATAATTCTTTTCTTAGAGCCTGTTTGGGGTAGCTTTTTCAGGGGCCAACAATCATGCTTCTCTAAAAGCTCCGATTTGTAGCTTTTTAAAAAATCTCTTATTTAAAAAAGGGATTTTTTTAAAAGCTAACCCGAACGGGCTCTTTGTTGATTAGGTAGTTTCTTTTTTGTTGCACTTTGTGCATATGTTCTACACCATTCTTTTCTGTATAGCTCAATGGATATGCTTTACCTCCAAAGAAAAAAGGTGGATATGCTTTACACTAAACAAGCTTGAGTTTCTCACTATCTAGAAGCTTCTTGTGCATGTTTTTTCTTTTTAAAGATAGTTTATTTATTACTTATTTATTTTTATAATACTTATATGACTGTTCCACCTCTTTGGAAGCAGAAAATGTCTGATTGCTTCTTGTACATGTATTTCTTTTTAAATATAGTTTAATTTTCTTTTCTTTTTTTTTTTATAATATTTATATGATTGTCCTACCACTTTGGAAGCATAAAAAATTCTGATGGTCAGACAATGTTGGCCTCCACATTAATCCCTCAACCACACTCAGTGGCCCATGCTCCGGTTGAAGAGGACGTGAACATGTCATTTGGAAGGTTCGTTTTCTCTCTTTATGTTCAAAATTGTATCATTTGAAGAGCGAGTAAATATTGAGTTTTTGTGATATATTGGCTTCTTGGCTCAATTAGCATGTTCTTTCACATCATTTTAGCTTTGGCTTCTGCCTCTGATGTTTAATCTTTGTTTCTGTGGCAGCATGCTATTGCATGGTCTCACTTTAAGCGAAAATGACGATAATCTCGAGGTAATGTTATATGTTTCATATATCACCCTTAATTTTTAAATACAACAAACACCTACACATACCTGGTTCCTTCCCCCCTTTTAAATGAAAAACAAATTCCAGATGAACCATTCATCTTTTCTATGAATTCATTTTTTTCTGTCAACACGTCTCTTTCTCTCTTATGTATGTGTGTTGTGTGTGTATATATATATTGAATTTTCCAAAGGATAATAGGTATATTGCAGTGAGATTATCTCTAGCCTCTAGATACAGCTATGGTCCTCTCTTTTTTTGGGTTCTTTCCCGTGGTTACTTTTTCAATATTTCTGGATCATCTCATCGTGTACAAAGGGCTAAAAAATGTCTATCTATACCACACAGCAATCAGCAATATTCGGCATAAGTTTTTTGGTTGTTTTGGTGCAGACTTGTTGCAGAGCTGCTAGTGTTCTTTCCTATGTGTTGATGGGTAATATGCAATGCAAAGAAAAGGTACACAATCTCATGACTTAACTCTCATGCCACATGGTTTTTAGCACTCGACAGCCTATGCAGCCATGAAAGCGTAGCACGAACACGTTTTTTATTTGCACAGCAGCACGTGCAAAACACAACACGCGCACAACAACTTGTATCTAAAATTGCATAATATCTTCACTTTTTCATAGGTGTAATTACATAAATGCTGGGAATTAGTTTCAATTTGAATTGCGACTCAAAACCAAGTTTGATATATGTAGTTAGTTAATTAATTCTTATAAGAGGCGGCCTTGCTTTATCAAGAGAGATTAGTGTAAAACTAATTATAAATGCTATCTATAAGCAATAATTAAGAGAGGCATGCACCTTGACTTTGTAGAAGCTACAATTATCCTGAAAAATGTAGAAAATTTAATTGAGTGGGAGCGGCAGGCTTTGTGCTTTTTTCGATATGTGATTGAGGAATGCTTTAAACTGAATTATTTGAATAAATGAGGAAGTTAAAGTGTTTGCTAGACTTTTGAAATTGATCTTTTGGTATTGGTTTAAGTTATCCGGGCAATCATGGAAGCAAGACCAGTGTTTGTGCTAAATGAGGCTCAAGATTGTAAATAGGTGGCAACTGGCAACTACACAACCTTTTTGATATTCAAAACAAATCTTTTTTGGCCTGTAGTAGAACACAGGGCATCAGTTGATCCCATAAAAAAGAAGTATCAGAAATTGTTGATGACAGCCAACAAAATGCCTTATTGCTGGAAACTACTCTGCAAAATATTTTCCTAGTGTCGTGTATTGACTAGGAACAATTAACAACCAGATCAAGTGCTGAGCCAACATTGCTTGACCTATGTAACTGCCAAAGGCGAAGATCGTACTTGGCTGAAGAATATTTAATCACGATTGTCAGAAATAAATAATAATAACCACCCCAGAAATTACTTGTAGTGTCTATTTACATCCTTTTTTTGCTCTCCTAATGAAGTTGCGTAGTTGGAGGGATTTGGGTTTTTTTATTCTTTGGAATCTAGCTTCAGTGTTGAACTGGCAGGGCTTTTTATCTCCAGAGAGCAAATCCATTAATGGGAGTACGACATTTTCTTTCTTCACTTCCTTCTCTTCTTTTCTTCTCGAGCTTTCGAATGATGTTAATGAGCTTTCCATTGAACCTCCCCCACGCATTTCTCTGCATTTTTCAAGCTTGAGCCTCCGATTTCTGTGAAGACTGAAAGTGATGAACTAGGGCAGCCATTGTTAACCATTGAGACCAACTAAGAGAGTTCAGCCTTTGCAAGTTCTACTCCTGCAGAAGATGAATTGTACCCAGAAAGCGCTTCTTGAGTTTGCTCAATACCAATTGTTAATACTTCCCTTGAGCTTCGATTCGCAGCTGTAAATGTCTTTGAACCTGAGAGATTAAAATCAAAAGATTGTAACTTGTTTTTGTAATCTTAAATCTAGAATTATCTAAGATGGGATCAATTCATTTGAGTCTTTACCTAATTGCCCGTAAGGTACTAAGATACATACATAAGTACTCTGTTTTTTCTAATTTGTTTGTGTATGCAATTGTTTTAACATTGGTGATCTGATTCGTGATGTCTGTTTTTTTTGGGGGGTACGTAGATTTTCATCAATGTCCCATGGTACTTTAGCATGCTGTATTTGATGTTCAGTCCGTTCCTGACTCAAAGAACAAAGAGCAAGTTCGTCATCGCCAAGGAAAGAAATGTTGCAGAGACACTCTACAAGTTAGTCTCTTTTAACTGATCCATTTGTGCCTTTCTGTTTCTTCAATTAATTCTTGATCTGAATAGATTCTCTGCATATAGATACTAATAATAATTCTTCTTAGGAGTAGGACATGGACATCAATTTACAGGCTTAATTCGAACTTTGAATGTATGTATATGCTTGTAACATAGGTGTAGTGAGGTCCATAAATATTTGATTTTTACAAGTCCCTTGCAATAAATTTCACGATCTATGTTATGTTAATAATAAATGTCTTCTAAGTAGCTAGTAGTATAATTTAAGGAGAAACATTTAATTTGAATTACCAAAAAGAAAAAGTCCCGACTTCTACTTTTTTTGGTTATATTTGGGAAATTAGGTTGGAGCAACAATAACATGGGAAATAGTGGTGGGAGGATGGGATTTGGAATACTGAACTGATCATCTCTTCTTTCATTCTCTCTATAATAATTTGCATCCAAAAAGTCTTTCAGAACTTGAATTCACCTAATAAAATCATAGTCTACGCAATATACTCACCACCCCTCTTGGTTACTGTCATTGTAAAGTTCTGATTGACTAATGCCCAGCCTATTTTCTGCAGCAAAATTGAAGAACAAATAAAAAATGAAACATTTTGCTAATTCTTTCTATATGGTATGAGTAGAAAAAAAAATCATTAGAGAAGAAAAAGAAATTGCCTGAAAATGGCTCTTTAGATGATACAGAGTAAGTCCAGCAATGCCCATCACCCTCATCAACGTCTTAGGTGTAGCCTATGTCCATATGAAAACAACAATGGCATTAGAAACTATATATATGATATGATATATATCTATAAACATATATGGGGTATGTGAGTGGGCGTGCAAAAAAAATGGAAAGATCATTAACTACCTACCCCTCCGAGCTGATTGACCGCATCGACGAACCGTTGGTGAAGCTCTGGAGTCCATTTTAGCCTAGGCTTTGCATCACTAGATAGAACCAACCTCATATATTGATTTTGGATTTGTGGAAGACTCAGATCTGTGGAAGACTCATATCCATTTTAGCCTAGGCTTTTCATGTGTTTTTTTTATTCTTTGACTTGAAAGGAGTGGAAAGAATCTCTGAGGCAGCAATAACAGAGAAAGCAACACAGTTCGATTTGAGGGTCTCAAAAGGAGAGAAAAGAGGAAAAGCGTATGGTTTGTTTTTATCTTGCTGTTTTTCAACCCCCCCCCCCCCCCCCCCCGCCTCTCCCGTCTCTCTTTCTCTCTGTGCATATATGTATATATTGTATGTAATGTGATGGATTCCCTGATAAACTATGTGGGCCCCACCTTTATGAATAATGGATGCAACTTTTATAAATTTTTGAGCAGCTTTGAAGGAAACAACAAAAAAAAAAAAAGAGGAAAAAATAATTTGATGCTTCGAGGGATATTTCTTTTGGTGACTGAAAGGGAAAACCAAATAAGTTTGTGGGTTTTCAATCAAAGTTGTGGCTTATTCTCCTTTTTTTCCCCTTGCCTCCTTGCTCTTCATATTGCATTTTTCATAGTAGAGTACTCCTGAATAAGTGAATCTACATCTAATCTATTATTATGTACTTATCACTTTCTCATTCATGGGAGATTCATGAACTTAAAAACAAAGTCCTTTTCATTGCAATACATACACTACGTTAGCAAATTTTGTTCGTAGGTTGTTTGGAGTTTCAATAGTTTAACTAAATAATTCATTTGATCTTATTGGTATTTTTTTAAAGTGATTTGTGTTTCTATATTGCAGAGAGAAGAGACGAGACCAATTTTTGATTGGACCAAGGAAGAGTACCAATGCTAGAGAGCCGGTGGGAGTTGAGAAGTGTAAGCATAGTTTGATCCATGCCAGATATTTGGGCAATAAGAAAGTCGCATGATTATGAGCTTCAATTTTTTTTTGCACCATTTTTTTTTGTAATAGTCTTGGTTTAGTTTATATTGAGAAACTAAAGGATGTAAAAAATATTGTTGATGTTTAATTCAGGCTTGGATGGAATCTTCTTGTTATGATTATTATTGATTATATTTGTTGTAGATTGAGCTTGTTATGTGTTTCTTAGAGATTAATTATGCTTTTGAATAAGGTGTGAGTGTGAAATGTAAATTAGGTGCAAATAAAAATTTGAAAGCATATAAATAAATAATTTTTTTTAGCTTTATGCATGTTTCTAACGGATATATCCGTTAGTATTTTTTTAAAAAAATTTTTGGAAATTACTAACGGATATATCCGTTAGTAATAGTTGACAAACCGTTAGTATTCAATATGAATTTTTTAAAATTGGATGAAAAAACCGTTAGTAAGTAGCTTTCTAACGGATATATCCGTTAGAATTTTTTTATTTACTAACGGATTTACTAACGGATATATCCGTTAGTAAATCCGTTAGTAATATTACTAACGCTAAAATACTAACGGATATATCCGTTAGTAACATTTATTCTAACGGATATATCCGTTAGTAATGAGGCCATATGGTGTAGTGTCATCTTTTTCCTTGTCAATTTTGTCAGGGGTCCCGCTATCTTGGCGAATCCTTCTACTAATCTCATGTAATATCCTGCTAGGCCGAGAACACTTCTGACTTCTGTCGCATTGGTTGGTCTGTTCCAGCTTAAGACTGCATCAATCTTAGATGAGTCTACTGAATACCATCTTGAGATATAACATGTCCCAAGAATTTGACTTCCTGTAGCCAAAATTCACACTTGCTGAACTTTGCATACAACTTATTATCTTAAATTATCTGTAAAGTAATCTGCAAGTGGTCTTTGTGATTCTCTTCCGTCTTTGAGTAAATTAAAATATCATCGATGAACACTATAATAAATTTATCCAAATATGGTCTGAATACTCTATTTATTAAGTCCATGAATACTGCTGGCGTATTGGTCAATCCAAAAGGTATAACTAGAAACTCGTAATGCCCATACCTTGTTCTAAATGTAGTCTTCGACACATCCTCTGGTCGCACTAACAACTGGTGATATCCCGAACGTAAATCGATCTTTGAAAAGATCATGGATCCTTGTAACTGGTCGAATAGATCGTCTATCCGAGGTAGCATATATCTATTCTTAATCATTACCTTGTTCAACTCCCTGTAGTCTATGCAGAGTTGAAGTGTTTCGTCCTTCTTCTTCACGAATAGGACTGGTGCTCCCCAAGGTGATGTGCTTGGGCGAATAAATCCTAAATCTTCAAGTTCCTGGAATTGCTTCTTTAGTTCCAACATCTCAGTTGGTGCCATACTATATGGAGTCTTTGATCTCGGTGACGTACCAAGTACTAGTTCCACACAAAAGTCTATTTCTCTCTTCAGTGGAAGCCCTTTAATATCCTGGAATACGTCCTGAAAGTCTTGTACAGTAGGAATCTGATCCATCTTGAGTTCCGTACTCGTACTTCTGATTATAGCTAAACTATTTAAAAGAAACCTGTCTCTCTCCGGCTGACACTGGAATCTAATCATCAGACATCCTGATATCGAAAACACAATCGTCCTAGTTGGGCAATCCAGGTTGGCATTGTACTTAGTCAACCAATCCATCCCTAGGATAATGTCGAACTCTGACATTGACAAAACTACCAAGTCTGCTGGAAGATTTCTATCTCCCAAAGTTAGTGGACAATCCTTACATACTTTACCCAATTTAACAGTCACTCCTAAAGGTGACACAGCATTAAGAGCTGGCTCAAGTATCTGGGGTTCTAAACCCAACTGACGCACAATCTTAACAGCAATAAAAGAACATGCAGCTCCCGTATCAAATAAAGCTTTGACCGGACTATGAATGAGTACAAGCATACCTTCCAAATGCTGCTGTTCGTCAGCATTAAAGCCTGCTTCTCCCGGGATTATAGCATTTATCCTTGTCTGATCTGGGGGTCCTTGAATCCCCTGAACTGGTGCCCCATAGTATCCTCCTTGTGGTGCACGACAATCCTTACTCAAATGTCCCAGCTTGTTGCAATTTCAGTAGATAGCACCCATCCGGTGGTTAACTCTGGAAACTGTGCAGAACTTGGCAATATGTCCTGGCCTTCCACAATTAAAACATCCTCCATTATTGCTTGGCGGGGCTGTCAACAATGCCTGCAGCTGTGGTATCTATTGGCGATATTGCTGGGGTTGAGAATAACCCTGCTGAGGCTTCCTGGTTCCCTCCAAGGTTCTTTTGTTACCTTGAAAATTTCCTTGAGGTCTTCAACCTTGGGTATTCCTCGATGGCTGTGTCTGGAAATTCCTCTGCTGAAGCCCTCTTGACGATTGAGGTCGATTCATCTGTGGTCGCTGTACTGGATATGCATCTTTTTCTAGACTTATAGCAAGTCTGACCAGTCCTTCAAAACTCTGGTTCAGGTGACCAATCGTCATATGATGAAGATGGGGATTAAGTCCCTGGTGAAATCTTTTTACCTTCTTCTGCGGTGGATCGATCATATGCTGGGCGAATCGAGACAGTCGCTCAAACTGTGTGGTAGATTCTCTCACCGTCCAATCTCCTTGAACTAAGCTCAGGAAATTCTTCTCCTATTGATCCTTTTCGTCTTCTGGAAAATGCTTCTCTAGAAATCTTCCCTTGAATGTTTCCCAAGACATTGCTCTTGCAACGTTTATTCCTATAGTGGCTCTTTCAGCTTCCCACTAATCTGCAGCGGCATATGTAAGCTGGAACGTAGCAATGCGACACTTCTCTTGCTTGCTGCACTCCAATGCTTCAAAGATTAACTCCATTTCCCTTATCCATTGCTCGGCTTTCCATGGTTCTGTTAATCCAACGAACTTCTCAGGACGTAATCCACGGAAATTTGCTAACAACTTGTCCCCTGTTTGCCTCTGCTGAAATGGTGCAATTGGGGGTTGGACAGGTCATTGATTTGTAGCATTGTTGTAGGTATCGCCTACGTGTTCCATCCATTGCATGAATGCTTCAAAGACTCCCGATGGATCCATTCATTCCGGAAGAGGTGCTCCAATTCGCACTTGGTGATTTCTCAAGGTTCCTACCATGATGATAACGAGTGTTGCCTACAAGTGACACACCGATTAGCTGAAAATCTTCTCGTAGAAATGAAACACGATAGGGCGAGAAACACAAGAATGAACCATTCTACTAAACAACACAGCAAAGCAACATACGATCAATAACAAAAGTACTGTTCGTTTAAATCAAAAGATGTACCGCATAGTACACACTAGTCAAAATGTGTACCATGTGGGACAAAGCTAAACTGTACTAAGGTCAACTATTACAATGCTACAACTACTACTGCTCATACTATACAAAGCTATGGTCAAATAACTATCTCTCAAGCTCCCAAAAATCTGGTGAACAACATGTCCTGATATACAACTAACAAAAACTAAAGCTCCCAGCAGATACTAACTCAAAAGTTGTCAGCATCTGATCATGCTGTTGGTGCATCATCCTCAGGTGTAATATCCATCTCCACTGGTGGATCATCCTCGGCTGGTACAGGTGCTCCTACTACCACTCCAATATCCCAGCCCTTGATAATCATGTCGTCAACCTCCATCTCCTCAACACCAAATGCTTGCTTGGCAACATCGACAATCAACTTAGCAAAATCTCCAACAATAGCCATAGCATCAACTAATGCAATATGTCCTATAGGAACTTCGGCTGGCTATGCAACCATCGCTGCTACCTACTCGGCTGCCATATTGGAATATGTAAAACAGGTCCTACTAGTAAATCAAACACTACTGGTATCTCAGGCACAACCTCCTCTACCTCAGGCTCAATTGCAATATCCTCCATAATCTTATCTCTCACTACTTCTAAATCCTCCTCAACCACGACCTCCGGGTCCTCCTCTGGGTCCTCGTCATCCTTAACTGGCTCGATGTCCTCTACAGGATCCTCATTTGGCTCCTCTGGGTCAACATCTATGATCGGCTCGGCCTCTGGTGACTCTGGCTGCTCAGGCTCCTCCCGTGGCTCTGGAATGGGTACCTCAAGTACCAGTGATGGTGGCACTACTGCAAGTGCTACCTCAATAGGTCCTCCAAGAATAGCTCGTAACTCGATAGCATCCATCTCCAGCTTGCTCTAGATTAAACGTAAAATCTCCTGGTAAATGTCTCTTCCAATCCCTGCGGAATGGTAAGCATCCACACGCATCTGGGTTAGGTGAGTCCGTCCATCAACATAGAGGACCTTTCACATATCCTCCTCCAAATAATGACTGGCTATTTGTCGCACTCGATCCTGATAACGCTCTGGGTCAGCTGGCTCTATGGTATCCCCATGGATCACGTGTCCTCCATATAAGTCATCTACAAATCTATAAACTCTGGATCCATGATAACCTGCAAAGAATAACTATCTATCGTCAGACAGACGAACTTATCTCAACTCATATCTCATCTTAGGGATCTTAGAATACTAGAACCAGATGGTGTGGATTAGGTAGTGAACGACAATATCTCAACCTAAAGTTCTGATACCAAAAATCATGTCATGCCCCGGAGCAGCATAAATAGAGAAAAATAAATTTTCTTTATGGGTACATAGGGAAAGACTGGTGAATGTCACAAACCTTCTACACCACACAGTACTAGTCAACAGAAAGAACAACCCACAGTAATATAAAGGAAACCTATTATATTACCAACATCAGAGTTATTACAAAAAGTAAAGCTACAACGGAAGTATATAAGGTTTGGAAGCAACATATGCCCAAGTACCAAATATAACAAAACAACTAAACAGAAAATAGAAACTAATAACTATCTCTAAATCTTCAGCTGGCATAAACATCAGCATCGTAGTCCTTCCTGGCATAGGTGTCATCAGTGGGGCCGCCTTCTGTGTACTCCCCTCCCGGATAGTTATCGTCATTGTAGGATCTGTCACCTGCAAAATAAGGTACAAGATAGTTTGGACGGGGGGAAAAGTCCAGGCAATAAAGGCCATCAGCTTACTGAGAGCCGAGTGAGTACAAACTAACAAGGTACCAGTTATCTGAAGTAAATACAGGCTTATGAAAGCACGATTGAACATTTTATTATAATAATAATATCTTGTTCCTTTATTCAACAACGTAAACTAACCCTTATCGTCTTGTTAATCGAAGACCGATGACCAACATATTCTCCAAAAAGAACAGACTTAATCGTTTCACATATATAGACATACCATTATTCTATCCATTACTTGTTAAGGATATAAACCATCCACCGCATTCATGGATACCACGTCAGTCCATCCTCCGCTCGTCAAGGATATAACCATCCACCACATATCAGGAATATAACGCTTTGAACAACAGCACATCAAATCTATTGCCATGACTTCTCGTTGTATACCAGTGATCCCCCATCCACCGCTCGTTAAGGATATACACCATCCACCGCTTGTTAAGGATATAACATGGATCATCTGGCTACCTTAGGACTACATGGTCTTGCCCACTACTCTTTAAGGATATAAACCATCCACTGCATGTGAAAGCATATTATGACCAGGCGTCTTCCCACGTACCATTCCCAGAACTTATCAAACCTACTTAAACTCAGCACTTCTATCGACACATGACAATTCCTATGTGGCCTAACTACACTGATTAAAAGAAATGGATACATCAAACTTATGCCGAAAAGCAACATGTCACCCACATCGTCACGTTAATCTATTATTCTTAATAATACTTTATCTTTGTTGTCACATTACCCCTGATCAACCCAGAATCGCATAACAGAAGTTCAAATCGAGAAACGAACAATCGAACCTCTTATATAATAAACAGGAAAAAGAAATCTATGTTCTGTCCATACCAATCAATTAGGATAAGGTTCAATTGATTGGGATAAAAATCATGTCAATCGATTGCTAACAATGGCAATCGATTGGGAAAAAAATAATATCAATCGATTGACTTTCTATCCGATCGATTGGGTCCAGACTGGTGGCAATCGATTGCTAATTATGCCAATCAATTGGCACTTCGTCTTCACCAGCAGATTGCTAAAACATAAAAAATAAACGTACACCACATGCATTCTACACATCTAAGCTTCATAAAAACTTATATAACATCAAATTAAAGGGACTAAGTGAGTTGGAACTCACTTAGGGTGTGTTTGGATTGTGTTCCTTGAAAACACCAAAGCTCTCTCTCTCTCTCTCTCTCTCTCTCTCTCTCTCTTTCTCCTTCTCTGCCTCTCTCTATCTCCTCTGTCTTTCTTTCTCTTCTTCTCCCAGGCTGCCAAGCAGTGTGTGTGTGTGTGTATAGATATATAGATATATGTGTGTATATATATGATATGCAAACTCTCTCTCTCTCTCTCTCTCTCTCTCTCTCTCTCTCTCTCTCTCTCTCGCTCAAGGCTGCCAAAACTGCCCCAAGGGCCAAGAATGGGCTCATATATATAGAGAGGAAAGGGTGCACATGTTCAAAGCTAAAGAAAAGAAGAAAACTTGTATCAACTTATGTCAATCGATTGGAACACAAGTCAATCGATTTGGCAATAGATATTTGAAGGCAATCGATTGGAATGAAAGGCAAATCGATTGGAATGCTGCTATGTCATTACTTTTAGTCAGTATAATGGCAATCGATTAGAAAGAATGTCAATCGATTGGTATCCAAAAAGTGTCAATCGATTGGGATGAAAGGCAATCGATTGGTATCTAAATCTCACCAATGAAAAGAAAAGTTTATATAAGTATAAGAAATGAAGATTATTTATTAATACTCTCCAGAAATTCAGGGTATTACAGAAACTGCGGTGCTTGATTTTGCTGTTGTAGTACCGGGAGACCCATTGCTTGTAGGCTGCCTCCTTCAGATATGCTCGGTCTCTTTTTTCCTCCACTAAGTCTAATTCTCCCCTTAGAGCTTCCTCGTTGCCCTGCTCGTTGAAGTTTTCCACTCGATACGTCGGTAATTCGTGCTCTGCGGGTACCACCACTTCAAAGCCATAGGTGAAGGAGAATAGTGTCTCCCCCGTTGTTGCCCGGGGGGTGGTACGGTAGGCCTACAGAAGGGTCGGTAGCTCATCCGCCTAGAGTCCCTTAGCGTCTTCCAATCTGATTTTGATTGACTGCAAAATTGTCCGGTTCGTCACCTCTGCTCGGCCGTTGGCTTGGGGGTGTTCGGGTGAGGAGTAATAATTGGATATGCCATAGCCCTAGCAAAATAACCTGAATACTGGGGTATCAAACTACCTGCCATTGTCACTGATCAGGACTCTGGGGATGCCGAACCAGCAGAGAATGTTTTTCTCTATGAAACCTTCCATCTTCTTCTCAGAGACTAATGCCAAGGGTTCGGCTTCCGCCCACTTCGTAAAATAGTCCACAGCGATGATCGCGAACCTAACCTGTCCTTTTTCGACCAGGAGGGAACCGACTATATCAATACCCCCACTGAGCGAACTACCAGGGGCTGAAGATTTGTCATACCCCGATTTTTAGACAACCAAATACCCATTCAATAATATCCCAACCAGTAATTAATTGCCCAAAAATCTGACAGTGAAAACCAATCTACTTATCACACATTTGAAATAGTAAACTTTGCTGAAAAATGTTCCTCTTTAAAAAAATTCACAAACTTTAAGTAACAAAAAAAAAATAATCATTTTCATTGAGATCTCCATGATAAAATTCTAAGTTACAATTTACAATAATAAAGAGAATTCTGTTGCCATAACAAAATAAGAAATCCACATTTTTACAAAACTTGAATCAGAGCTACTACATAACCCCAAAATAATAAAATACAACATGGCCCACAATGCCAAGAAATAAATAAATCAAAATCACGAAGCAAAATAAATAACAATTAAAATCCACTCGTAGATCTCTGAATCACAAAATTTACTCCAACCGCTAACACGAACTATTCCTGAAAATAAGAACCCGGCTACGCTCCATGAAGAACGCACCCGGTGATAAAATCACACGGGTCAGTACACACGATACTGGTGTGAGTTAAATAAATAACATAATAACGAAGTCTTAGGGATAACACACAGTCCCTTAGAATACCACACAGCAAAATAAGAACTTATCGGGCAAGAGAGTAGTTCCACTCACACTTCAGGACAAGCAATAGTTTCCTTCCATGTGGTGGCGATGAGGTCTCACCCGAAAAATTTAAATAAATTCCACTTACTGCCTTACCATTCCAAAATATAGTGAGTCAACCCTGTAAAATATTAGTGGACCCACCATCCTGTAAATAAGTCAGTAAACAACATTTTCACATTCTAACTTAAATGTCGCATTCATTTTTCCAAACTTATCAGTCTTATGAAATACTCCATTGCCATTATTTATTAGCCTTTAATTTATCTTTGTGTTCCCTAGGTTCACCACTTGGCCACCCTCCATGGTACAGTCCACACATATATCCCATGTGTGCCTGGACATACTACCAACACCCACTCCGGTGCCAGTTTGGTTGGGGTATCAACCAAACCAGGTATACACAACGGACGGCTGGTCAATATGTCAAGACGTCTATACAATGTAAGCCGAGCATAAGGCTTAGGCCAGCTTGATCATGAAGCCACTGGCAAAAAGTACACTCAACAAGTCTTAAGCCAGCTTGATCACGAAGCCACTGGCAAAAGAGTGCGAGCTACCAAAAACAATAACACAACAACGGGGAGTAGTGAACACTAAGGTCTTTTCCCAGTTTCTTACCATCTACGTTAATTCTGATAAGTACCCATTCATGAGGGTTTAATCACGTCATTAACCCCTTCGGGAATTTATCATTTATTCCATGGAATATCATTATCCAATTATTCACGATAAGGCCTTCTTTTTTTTTTTTTTTGCCAAAATTCTATTCAAGTCTCTGGCGTAGTATTTTTATAATAATTATTTAATACCACACATAGAATAAGTTGGGGTTTCTTAACACATAGCATATAAAATCGACACTCAACAATACTATTTAAAACAGTCCCAAACAGACCCTTACATTAAATACTCTCAAAATCAATATGGACTAAAATTATTCCTCATAATAATTCCGTACAAAGAAACATCTCTAACAATATTCATAAACACAAATTTGAAATTCGGAGTTAACATTCACTGCTATTGTAATATATATTTTCTGCCCAAACGGTGCAGAATTGGGAAAAATGCTATTAGACAAAAGTTGTGCAGAATTGCGTTAAACATGGGACAAAGCGGACAGAAAGCTAAGGTTCCAAACAAACGATTCTGTACCATCTTTTGAAAATTCAGCGATCATAGAAAAACCAATAAAAACGAATTTTCCTACTTATTTAATTAATTTATTTTTCTTTCTCCCTAGGTTAATCTCATGAATCTGAACATTAGTTTATCAACGTATAACCATATCTATTTGGGTAATACTAGGATCCAAATCAACAAATCGCATACGATACTAAAATTTATATATCAATCCAAATATTTAACTTGCAATGATTGATTCAATTGCGTATACATATATACCCACGTGTGTATATATATATACCCAAATATATATATTTAACGCACCAATTGTGCCAAATCCCACAAAGATATGAATCAACGTTAACCACAACGAATGCACCGCATAAGATTTAACGATCATTCTCATATCTTCCTCTTCGTCTTCTTCCTCTCTCTTTCTCTTCCTCTCTATTTCTTTATTCTCTTTTCTCTCCCTCTTTCTCTTTCTCTTCTTCTTATCTTCCCTTGGTGGCTCTACCAAGGGAAGATAAGAAGAAGAGAAAGAGAAAGAGGGTTGAGATAGTAGGGGTGAATGTATTGTTGGGAGAACTAATATAGGGTTAACAAGACATAATCCCGTTTTTATTTTTACCCCTTCATAAAAATCCATCATATGATCCCAAAATGCATTGCAAAGTACTAAAATGAGTTACCCATTGGGTACCCATGACCCAGGTACTTAATTCTTATGTTAAATACATTATTTAGAATATTTGCGGGTCCTGTAAACACTACTAAATTATAAACACGTCAATTCTTTAAAATTTAAACTTGCACAAATTTATTCCATCACTTAAGTTTATAAAAATATTCATATCGTAATTTGTACTAAAAAATTTAATACACATAGATATATAACCATAAACATAAATACCCATAGCTAATTTATCACATATAAAAATTCGGGTGGCCACATTAACATATAAAAATAAATATTTATATCTTGAAAATTACGGGGTGTTACAAGATTGGTGTCTGGAGCTCTCCATGACGGTTGATCATGGGCGAGTATCTCTGGCACTTGTCACACCGCGTGATATAGTCTTGTGAATCCCGGGCCATTGTCGGCTAATAATTGCCTTGCAACAGGGCTTTCTGGGAGAGTGCCCGACCTCCCACGTGGCTTCCACACACTCCTTCATGGATTTCACTCAGTATTTAGGGTGGATACACCGTAGGTATAGAATAAAAAATCTTCTTTTATAGAGGATGCCGTCGACAAGGCGATATCTGGTTGCTCGGTACTTTACCTGCCGGGCTTCTTCTTTCTTCAGGTAAAGTACCCGCGGTGAGGAACATATTTATCTGATCCATCCAACTGGGCCCTAGGGAGACCGGGTCGACCTCCATCCCCCCGGGATAGCTATGCTGGGCTCGGACAAGTATTCAATTCTTATCCCGGGCAAGTTTGACTCGGAAGACGAGGTGAGGCGAGGGGAGGCAGGCCAACTGGTCGGTTCTCGCTTTTTTCTCCCCCGGGATCTGTGTGACAGAGAACCCCTTAAGCTTCTTTGATACTGTTCAGACAAGGGCTAGGTAGGCTACCACGTTGTCTTCCCAAGCTTCATACTCCTGATTTACTTGATTGACCACGAGTTAGGAATCACTGTATGCTTGAACGTGCCGTGCACCCGTCGAAGTAGCCAACTGCAGGCCAACCAGCAGGGCTTCATACTCGGCCTCGTTATTTAGGGTGATTTTTCTTTCGTCTACATATTAAAAAAAATATACATTATATTTTTTCTATCAAATCTAATGCCTGTGTCTCATACAGGCCATCTTCCTAGTAATGGTACAGAAATACCACGACAGGGACAAAATAACTCCCGAGAATTAATGGAAGAAACTTAATTTGGTCTATTTTTTTATTTTGGGAAGTCACAATTGAATAAATGGAAAAATAGATTGATTAAATTTCACTTAAAGAACAACATTCTATATCTTGCTAAGCAAATTATGCATTTAATTGAGATCCCTAAACAAGGATTCAAATTTCTATGACCATCGACCACTTGACAAAAGCAAAAAGAATAAGAAAAAAGAAAAACAAATCATTTTGACTTGAATGTAACGTACAATCTTAGAAGTGTTATGTAGCATGTTATTATTCTAAAAAACTTAATAATGGGCTCCATAAAAAACATTTAATTTAATAATAGGACAATGTTAAGTAATGGTGCAGTTCTGGGCCATTTATTTTGGTGGGATTCATGCCTGTATACATGAAACTCACCGAAATTAATGACTCATATCTTTATGTGTACAATTTATGTGTACATTTTATGTGCATGAATCATTACTCATTGACTAACTCTAACATTTTTGCAATTTGTGGTTAACACATTTCTTGGGTTAAATATTACTTTATCTCAACAACCAAAAATTAATTTATCTCCCAAACTTGTTTTCATTTCGCTACTCTGTGGTTCAAAAACTGACACTTAACATCTAGTTGTAATGACTGAAATGAAACTGTTAAGGCTTTGTTTGGTAACGTGTCAATTTTTTTTATTTTTGCTTTCATTATTTCTAAAGTGAAAATTGAAAGCATGTTTGGTAACGTTTTTATTTTTTATTTATAAAAAATGTTTTCAAAAATTAGAAGAAAATTGCAAAATACCAAAAAGTCATTTAGAGAATTTTTAAAATCGTAAAACAAGTCCCGATTTGCTTTCTATTGGCGTAGAAAAACACGTCCCGATCAGGTGGTTGATTATGAACCCTTTAACCCTTGTATCATTATAAAAGAGTAAAAACGTGACAAGTGTCTCTTGAACAAAAGAAAGAGAAAGAGGCTAGAGAGAGAATGGGCAAGACTAGTATGTACTATGTAATGTAAGAAGATGTAATTACTGTTTTTCTTGATTATCTTGAAATGACAAAAAGAGGGCATGATTATGGATATTGTCTAGGCATATTTGATTCTCCTAATTTTAATATTTTCGGATTTTTTTTTCACTTACTCCGGATCTTAAAACAACATTTTGTCTTAAAAATGTATTCTCTCGTGAAATATATTTTAAAAAATAGATTTGACACTGATATCGTTATTCGTTATTATGCACATTTTTTTTTAATTTTAAAAAAACAAGTAACAATGTTACAAAACAAGTTTTCCGTTTACATTTTTTTTAGAAAAAAAAAAAAAAAAAAAACAGAAATTGGTTTTCGTTATTAAAAAACAGAAAACAGAAAACATTACCATGCGAACTCTAAGGGTCCGTTTGATAACAATTTCATTTTTTTGTTTTTATTTTTCAGTTTTTGTGTTGGAAGTTTTTGTGTTCATTTCAAAAAAACGAAAACAAAAAATGCGTTTGGTAACGTTGTTTCCTTTTTTAAAAAAAGAAAATAAAAACAAAAAAATGCGTTTGGTAACTCTGTTTTGTTTTCGAAACAAAAATCAAAATATCAAATATTTAACAATATTGAGTATAATATTGTAATATTCATGCCTGTATGCATTTAACTATGGCATAAAAAAGCAACCAAATTAAAGTGAAATAGAAATTTCATTAAAAAAAAAGAGCTCTCTCTTTCTTCCTCATAGAAAAATAAAACATAAAGTTCATATATTGTCCAAACACAGAAATTGGTAAATTTGCAAGTAATGTTCAATGATGAACATTATCCCAAAGCTGACTCGCAATTTGATCTCTAACATGAGACATTTGGCGCAGTTGGCTTTGACTCACATCAATGTCAACTGGGGCTCTAGAACTACTTCCTGGTGTCTCTCCCTCGTTTCCATTGGTCATCACTTGTTCATTCCCATATTCTTCAAATAAGCGATCTATTGAACCATGCATCCTGATAAAGTTATGGACAGTACAACAAGCAGTAGGAATATATTTTTGTGTTTGTAAGGAGTAAGGAGGCATTTTCGTCAATATTGGAAATCGAGCCTTTAGCACCCCAAAGCATCGTTCTATGACATTACGCAACGAAGAGTGACGATGATTGAACAACTCTTCATGATTAGTTGGTTGACGCCCACTTCCTCGAAAGTCTCGTAAATGATATCGTTCCCCTCGATATGGAGAAAGAAATCCCGGCATGTTGGTATACCCAGAATCAACGACATAGTACTTGTCTGTAAAAGTCACAACATAATTATTTATAAGAAATTGCACAGAATAATTGAAATGTTTTTTGCCAAATAAAGGAATACCTCTAGGTGGTTTTGGAAATTTATTCTCTGGATTATTAACGCACTCAATGAATACTCGGGCATCATTTGCAGTCCCTTCCCAACCCGTCAATACATATGTGAAACGCATGTCGAAGGAGCAAGCACACATAACATTTTGTGTTGGATCTGTCTTCTTGCCACGGCATGGTATTTGCTCATTAACCGGCACAGATGCATCAACATGTGTTCCATCAATAACACCAATACAGTTCTTTAATAATAACACAAGTAACAAAATTCAATTTACAATACTCCTTCATTTTCTCTGTCATAAATGCCCAAGACTTCTTAGTGAAAGTTGTTGTAGTCTTATTTTGTTTTGCAACCTCTTCGTCCATTAGATCGATGAAAAAATCCTCGTGCTTTGAAATCCAAGGACCATCATTCTTAACATCATCTTTTCCCACCTCAATAACATCATCATCCTTATTGATTGACATCTACATTCCCACAACACATTTTAAAATAATTAAAACTTGCACCTCAATGAAAGTACACAAACACAAAATCAGGTAAAGAAATCCTCAACAAAACCAAAAACACACAGACAACCAAATAGAAAACTCAGCAGTAAATTCAATTTTTCTTTTTTTCTTCAGCAATGCAGAGATACAAAACACCAAAAGTAGCCATGAAAAGAACAGGGTTGAAAAGCAAAATAAAAAAATCAATCTTCAGTCCGTTTGAAATCGATTCCTAAAAGAAGAGTCCAATACAACCAAGTGTCTAATCCTCAAAAAACGTATGCTTGATCTAATAATACCAGTAACTATAGTCTTGAAATGAAAAGGATAACTTTAGGAAACCCACCTGAATTGAAACTCCATTGTGGTTTACATTATGTTAAGAGGTCAAGTCTCAGCATCAGGAATGAGAAAATCATATAAAAGGGGAAGTCATCTAGCAAATTTTAGTGGAAAATTTGAAGTGTATCTCAGGGCAAGTAAAATCTGACCCCGTATCGATATGCCCTGTTTGCTTAAAGGGGGGAAAAAAAAAAGGGAAGAAGAAAAAACAAGGGAGAATCCAAAGGATGAAGATTCATAATATAGGAGCTTCATGGGGGGTGGGGTGTAGACAGAGAATGAACAAATTCATTTCCTTGGTATACAATCATAAATGGCTACTTCTCAAACCAATTAACTAATTAAACCCATCCAAGCACTAATGAAAGACAAAAATAATACAGTAGTAAAAACTACATCCATCCATGATCATTTCCGACGGCTTCATTATTTTTGCTTCTACCTTCATAAGCATATTTCATTACCACCCTTTTCATTCCTATTTCTTTTGAAAAATAATAGGAATGTACCAATAAAAAAAATAAGGCATTTATATAGAAAGCATAAATTACTGCAGTGACAATCAATCAAAAAGATAAATAGCAATCAAAGCCATAGTAGCATTACAGCAAATGAACAGGACCCAAAAATATCAAAATCACTATGGAGACGTTCACACTAGATCACAGCTTTATCACACCACAACATACCACTAATCAGATTTAATCATGAAGAAGACACTCGCAACAAAGGAATTTGTGAGGATGAATTTGTCAAAATAACTTAATTCGTCAATATTAAAATGAGGATGAATTTGTGAAACAATTGGTGTCATAAGTATACAAAAACTGCATATATCTACAACTATTTAATGACATTTTACATACCTAGCACATATTCATCACAGATGAACAAATATGGGTGAAAATAAACAAATCAAAGATGAATGAGTGTACCTTTTACTATTGAAGATGAAGATGACAAAGTCAGTTCCCCAAATCTGCAATGCGAAAATTGATTTTAGGGTTTCAGATCGAGAGAGACATAGCTTTTAGGGTTTTAGATCAAGACAACCAAAATACAAATCCATTATGATTACCCATATATATATATATATATAGAGAGAGAGAGAGAGAGAGAGAGAGAGACGATACAGTTGAGAGGGACGATATAGTTGAGACGAGAGAGAGAGACAGAGAGAGAGACAGAGAGAGGGAGACGATACAGTTGAGAGAGAGAGCCCATACCTCAGTTGATTGAGAGAGACGATCTTCTGGTTTCAGATCTGATCGGGTTTTGTCTTTCGCCAACCCGTCGTTTCAATTTTTTTTATAAAATCGATTTTGCTTTTTTTCAAAGTTACTTATTTGTGTTTTCATTTTTGGTCCCTTTTTTAAAATTGTTTTTGAAAAAAAAAAATAGAATGAGGTTTACCAAACGCTTTTTTTATTGTCATTTTCAAAAAAATGAAAACAAAAACAAAAAAAACCAAAACAAAATGGTTATCAAACAGACCCTAAGTTTTCCATCAAAACTAGCGAATTACATACATTTCTTCTCCGTGATTAGACCTCTTCTCACTTTACATTTCTATGGTTCAAATATCCACACTTAAATTTATTGAGGTTGTGATTGAAGTCAAATGTTAAGGAAAATTGTACTTACACCCCCTGTACTTAAGGCTATTTTTTTTTTATCATGATCCATGTATTTGTGACACTAGTTATTCCTCCTATGCTTTGAATTACATTAAAGACTCATCGTTGTTAATAAATTTATTAAATTTAACGGAATATAGCCTATATAAAGATGTGTATGAAAGAACGTGCTAACTACATCAGAAAGTGTAACTACGAAGAATGAATTTAAAATGTATAAATAGAAAACAACAGAATTCAAACCTTCTACTTGGTGGGCATAAAGTTGATCAAATCCCTTGTACCTAGCTAGCCAATCTCGAGTCAAGCCCATACAACAGTCCCATAAATTTTGTTGGAATATATATCACATGTGGGATATTTTTATTAATTTAGTGATTAATATTTTGGTTAGATTTCTATTGTAATTTGGTTTTTTTTTTTTTTTTTTTTTTTTTTTTTTTTTTTTTTTGTGGTCGAGTTGTATTAGTTGTCTAATAAATAATGTGTTACAAACTCTATTTAAGGGGATGTTACATAGGAATTTAGGAAGCCCTTAGTGTACTAAGTTGGGGGGTCTCTCTTTATGGGAATACATGGTCTAGAGTGAGAGAGTGAGGGTTCTTTGTTTATTGAGAGTGGGTATACAAAGTGTTTTGGGTTGGGTTATGGGATTTAACTTAAGTATTTTCTTATAGCAGATCTTATTCTCAATAATAAAGAATAGTCTCTCGGGTGTGACATAGGTATGATTTTGTCGAACCACATAAAAATTTGTATTTCTTTGATGTGCTTGTTTATTATTGTTGATATGTGTGTATTTATTGAAGGAATTTACTTCCTTATTTTTAAACTCGCAATAAATTCTGCAATAATTGAATTGATAAGAAAGACCAAGATTAATCCTACTTTAAAAGGCCCAATGAAGCACTTCCATCTGTATATAGTACCAACAAAAATCACATTGCACATTTTACATCAAATTTGAAAGTTTTTGCTTTTTAGTTGACAAGATGGGATAGAATAGGATAAAAGAACAAAAACAGTTCTACTGTACAATAATTCAATTTCTGCTAATCATAGAGAAAAGTAATGACGAGCGATCACTTTTTATAAATGAGCAAACATGGGACCATTTGAGTTGTGTTTGTCACAATTTGAGGCTTTTTATCAACAGTATTGTGTGTTTTTAGCTAGAGTATTTTTGCTCAACTTTTTTAGTTTATTATTATTTACTCAGATTTTTATTGGTTGATATTTATCTTATTTTATTTTTATTTTATTCTTTTATTATCAATATAATTATTAAAATGAGACACATGTCACCTAGTGAAGTCTTAAATGAGCAATGGTGAACTAAGATTGAATGAGCAAAAAATACTGTCTTAAACTAGTATTTGAAATTATCTAAAACCATTAATATTGGCTCTGAGGGTAGGCGAGAGATCAGGTGGCCGTTTATGGTTCTCAAAATTTGTTCTTTTCTTTTACTTTAAGACGGGTTCCAAAAAATATTGGCTTAGGCAAAAAAAAATACAAATTTTATAGAGGATTACAATTTGCACCCTTATAGTTTGGGTGTGATATCACTTTGGTCCGTATAATTTTAATAAAGATACTTTAATTTTTATAGTTTCAATTCAGGTTCAATGTAGTTCAATAATCAAAATCCCTTGTAATTTTCTGACGAATTTGGGTTCAATATATACAAGTATAAAGTGTAATTTTTTCTACTTAATTTAGAATTATGCTCTTATTGATAAGTACTCACGTGTGCATCATGTAACCTATTTATATAAAAATTTGTAAGAAAAATTTCACAGTGGATACATTGAATCTAAATTAAAACTATAGGGATCGAACTGTCATGTTTGGATTAAAACTATAGAGACTAAAATGACATTGTACTCAAATTATGGGGTCGCAAAAATTAATTTACCCTTTTATATATATATATATATATATATATATACGTCGGTCCAATTACAATCTAAAACGCCTAAAAAAAAATTAAATTTGTGTATGTAATACATTGGCCCAATTGATATCCAATCCACCAAATGTGTGCCCCCAACAACTTTCTTCTCACTTCCAGTTTTACCCAACCCAATTTTTTACTATCAGTCCAAACTTCACATATTACAATCAGTGATCAACTCTTTACATCGAAAAAAAAAAAAGTGATAATCTACGAATTGGGGCAAAATTAGGAACGAGGGCTAGTGGTGTCAAATGGGCCGGGCCGGGCCGGGCCTCACCTAAAATCGGGCCGGGCTGGGCCGGGCTTGGGAAGGGAGGGGGGATGTCCGCCCTGGACCGGTGGCCCGGGCCTAGCGGGCCGGACATCGGGCCGGGCCGGACGGGCTAGCGGGCTTCCTTAGACTTTTGGCCTTGACCGTGGTGGGCTTCGGGCCGGGCCAAGCCGGAACCGGGCTTTTTCTTCATTTCGGGCCGGGCCGGGCCGGGCCATGGACGGAAGAATGTGTGTCCACCCCGGCCCGGGGTATGTGAACCGGGCCTAGCGGGTCGGGCCTTGTGGCGGGCCGGGCCGGACTTTTAGCCCGAAAAAAGCGGGCCGGGCCGGGCCAACCCGGCCCGTTTGACACCTCTAACGAGGGCCAAGCCTCACTTATCGCTTAAAATTTACAAGCACCAGACCTTTCACCAGCAAATAGTGATAAAAATTCAAATAGCAAACACGACCTATTAGGGGTACATGAATGGACGGTGACATCATGGTGTGGAACGGTGACAAATGACTTTTGTCACGGTTTTAAACATTGACAAATCGGGTAGTATTGTGTTGTGAAAATTGTAATATTCCTTAGACAAAAAATCCTACACAAAATTATAAATAATTTCAATTTTTTTTGTCTAAAGAACACAACACCTAAACACCCCCGTGATTAGGAACCGCCCTTGTTCAAGAGGGCCTGTATTTAATGTTGTGCTACGGAAGCGATTTTCAAATAAAGATAATATAATCCAAATGATAAATAAAGGGTGATGCTATTTCCACTCCATCATTGAACCAAGGCACTCCATAGTACCATTCTTAAAGCATGTAGTACCATGCATGTCATGCATTGCATACATGGTACCACATGCTCTGAGAGTTGTACCATGGAGTGCCTTGGTTCAATGATGGAGTGGAAATAACAATTCCCTAAATAAATGGAGAAAACAATCACACACACAAGAACACAAGATTTCACGTGTAGTTCACCCAACTATGCTTACGTCCACACACCGGAGTCAAGAAACAATTCCACTAATTCAATTGGATGATTACAATGTGCCAAACGAGAGTTAACAATCCTCACCAAAACAAAACAAAATTGATCTCTCCAAACAAAGTCTTACACAATCACTCAAAGGTTAAACAAGCAAGAGATCCTAAATGAATCATAATTAAGGTTCTCCAATGAACAATCTCTCTCTCTCTCTCTCTCTCTCTCTCTCTCTCTCTCTCTCTCTCCAAATTTAAAGTTTCTAAACAACCAGGAACAATACAACTCTCTATTGTAAAAGATGTAAAGGTTCTCCAAATAACCAAATTGAACCAAGAGGTTCTCCAAATTGAATCCTAAGGTTCTCCAAGAACAATAAATCCTAAAATGTCTTAAAGTTACTCCCAAATTGACCTAAAGAGTCCTTATATATGGCATCATATATTTGCTATTCCAATATGCAAAGGATTTGCTGGCAAAAATAAATTAGAATCCAAATGTGAATCGGAAATCTTATTTCCGTCACAGCTGTCAAAACTGAAATTCACGTTTCCGCTCGAGCAAGCCACCTAGAGGGCGACATTTTGAAAGCAAAACACGTAATCCTCGTACACAGCTCCACTGAAGCTTGCTCAAGCGAGGGCTCACTAGAGCGGTCCATTCGAGCGACAACGGGCTTTTCTGATTCCTTTTTCTTCTTCAATCAAATCGAACAAATTTCCAGCAATATTGCGCGAGATTTCTTCAACTTTGCAAATTGAGCCATAGGACTCCAAATCCAACATTTAAGTTCACCAATGACCTCCAAATTGTCAGCCCCGATCATTAAAATGGTCGCTGCACTGTAGTTTCATATTTAATTATTGGGTTAATTATATTTTACCCCTTATGGTCAGGCCAATTTTTACTTTACCCCATGTACTTCAAAAGTGAACACTTTCCCCCTTGTGTTTTCGGACTAAAGTGAAACTGTAAAGATTTCGTTCAAAACTTAAAATTGGCCAAAAATATTAACACTTAACCCCCTTTGTAAAGTTAATTTTGGAATTAAACCCTTATGTGGGGGATAATGCTGCCATTTAAATCAACTCTCTAGAACTAATTTTTAACACTCTACCCCTTTGTGAGCTAATTTTTAACAATCACCCCTTTTATGGGGCTAACTGTCTATATGTGGGTTAATTTTGACATTTAAACTCTCCTTTGTGGGGTTATTTTTAAAATTTTAATCCCCCGCGTGGGGCTATTTTGAGAGAAATCTTAGTCGTTTCACTTTAGTCTGAAACTACAGAGATGAGGGGGGGGGGGGGGGGGGGGGTTGTGTGTTTAAGTATCCACTTTTGAAATACATGCACTACTAGAAAAGTGCCGTAAAAGTTTTGACTCTTTTTCAGTGCTTCACATACTTCTGTAAGAAGTACCAGAAAAAATCAACTTTTTGCGATACAATACCGTTGAAATAAAAGTCGGAAAAATCACTTTTTATGGCAATTTACATAGCGTTGTAATTATCATCGAAGAAAATCACATTTTCCTGGCACTATTTTATCACCGTTTGAATAACGGAGAAAAAAATAATCTTTTCGGCAGTTTTTCAAGTGCTAAAAATAACCACTGAGAAAAGCCTATTTTCCTATAGTGATGGAGGTAGAGTAAAAATATGTAACATCGGGGTAATATGTAATTAACCCTTAATTAAATTTGACCCCTTAATAGCTTTGGCAAGCCTTGCTAATCGAGATTCATATATAGAGAAAGGGTGAAAAAAAAGTGAGTAAATTATATAGACACCCCACTATGTATTATACTTTTTCAGTAATACCCCCTAAACTAAAAAAAAAAACCTCAATAAACCGAGCCCCTCAACTATTTATAGGGGGGGGGGGGGGGGGGGGGGGGGGGGGGGTGTTGGTGGGGTTTGAAGAGTCAATTTGTTGAATTTTTAATTTAGGGGATATTAGTGAATATGGGCAATAGATGCAGGGTGTTTATATAATTTACCAAAAAAATAAAAACACACTTACTTTTTTTTTTTTTTTTTGGGTATTCCAAACAACACTTTCATTTAAACGAAATATAGCTTGTTTCGCAATGCCTCATTTGAATTGCGCCTTCAAAACAACTGCGTTTGTCCAGAAGCAGGTATGCGAAACCATCGCCAAACAAACCCATGATACAGTAGAAAGGCATGATGGGAGGTTTCACTTTCACCTACATGGCTTTTGCTTCATTTTCTTCAAATTTAGGCCACTGGCGACATGTTTGTTGTGTTTGGTGGCCTACTCTTTCTATATAGTCCAAAATATTTGGTATGTACTGCTAAAAAAAGCTTTTTCTAAAGTTTTCCATAAACCACAACTTTGCCAAGTTCAATGATTTCAAAACCACAAACTTTTTAAGGTTTCCTTTTAGAACTGTTACTTTTGAGGACTTCCTTTCTGACTATATAATTACAAATTACAATTCTCTTTATGAGCGGACTAGGTTTACCATATTGGTACCATCCCATGATATTCCACATTCATTGATCAACTTAATAAGAGTTTTGGTAGCATTTGAAGGTCATACAATGTCCTGAAGCCCTTCATCATTTTACAGATAAGAAAGGAAAAAAAAAAAAAAAAAGTCAGTTACATTTTAGTTTACTTTTTGAAACATAAATGTGTCAATCAATTGATTATTGCATCTTAAAGGACTTCTACCTTAGGTAAGAATTTGTCTCCGAGTGGACGTCCCCTAGCTTATCCTCAATGCAATATTTGGGATCTCTGCTAGTATTTCAGACAGTTTATTTAATACTGTTTTATTAAAGTATATAATAAGGATGTTGGGTGTGACTCATATTGTAATGAATCCGTTACACAAGGCCAAAGAGTCAAGGGGAGGGCCCTTGACTGCCCTAAATTGTTTTTATCAAAGTATATATGATGTAGCCCTAAATCATTTTTTATAGTGGAAAACTTCTGGCTCTCTGGTGTGGACGTAGGCACATTGCAGAACCACGTGATAATTCTCTGTGTCTCTTTGATCTTTCAATTTTTCATATATTGTTTGCGTGTGATTGTTTCGATCCAATAAGGGACAAAACCCAGGTATGTACACCGATCTGATAGCACACGCACCAATAAAGTAAGGGGGCCAAGTTAGTAGTAGGATCCGAACCCACACCAAGTAGGAATTTTTTTAGAGTAATGCTAGAAATACCTAGGGGTGGGCATTCGGTTAGATCGGTTCGGTTTGGGTTCGGCTCGGTTTGCAAAACGTCAACTGTTAACTGACTAAAATTTTATTCGGTTGGTTCGGTTTGGTTAACTGAATTACAAATTCGGTTGGGTTTGGTTAATTATTCGGTTAACTGAATTATAAAAAAAATTATTTGTTATTTGTTATTTTATTTTTTCATTTTTCACAACTTATATATATATATATATATTTTCCTTTCTCTTTCATATTGCAAAGAAAACATACTGATGATGCCAAAAATTGGTAAGAGTAAAGTAAAGCAATTTTAGGAGAGAGAGAGAGAGAGTGAGAGACTATTTTTTGCATGTGGTTCGGCCCTGTTAATGAAGGTACCTACGTCCACGGGTGTGTCTGAGCACGTTCACTAGCAGATCACCGGCGGGTCTGGTGAGCCAACAAAGAGGGGCGGCACTACTAGTAATACCGGCCGGGTGTATGCATATAATGGTGAATTTTTGTAGAGGTGCTGTGTAGACTCAAGAGTTGGCCGCCCCCTCCATGGGGGGTGAGAGGTCTCTTTTATAGATGTAAGAGACCTACTCATACATGGATAAGGAAATATAATCCTATTGGGGTGTGATTGACACCAATCAAGTAAGTTTCCTAATTGTATTAGGATTGGTTGACATTAATTGTGGGGGTTTCCTAATTGGATTAGGAAATAGATGCACTTTCCATTAGTCTTCTAGCTTGAGTAGGAAACTGCCCATAATTTTGGGCGTATCAGCTGCCCCCCATTTCCAAGATTGGCCAGATGCTATATCGGGGCAAGTTTGGAAATTAGTTTGATGTTACTTGTCGCTGTCTGAGTGCTTGTGGAAGCTGCCTCGGGGCTTCTGAGCCTGGTGAGCCCTCGGGAACTGGCTGAGAGTTGAGACCCGGCTTAGCTCGGGACCTTTAGGTGCTCGGGAACTGACCGGGAGTTGAGACCCGGCCTAATTCGGAGTCTTTGAATGCTCGGGAAGTGACCGAGAGTTGAGACTCGGCCTACTTTGGAGTCTTTTTTACTTGAGTTAGCTCCCAGGATGGTTATCTTCTGCCCGTAAACCTTCGTCAAGGCTGTGGGTAGAAGGATTTTACCATGTTGGAAAAGCCGACCTAAAGCGTATTGCTCTAGGGTCCTTTTTACTGTTAACTCCCCAGGATGGTTGTCTTCCGCCCGGCCAGCCTTCGTCAAGACTATTGGGAGAAGAGCTTGACCATGTTGGTGGAGCCGACCTAAATCACGTTGCTTTAGGGTCCTTTTGCTCCTCTATCGTCGGCCAACCTAAGAGATTTTAGTCACCTCTATCGTCGGTCTGGACCTAAGTGGAGTTTAAGCCTCTGAGTACTGTAGGTGCTCAGGTTGTCCAAGATTTTGACTTGGTTATCCGCGAGGCCTGTAAATACCCGGTGTGATTACCTGTTTAGTTCACTACGCCATCTTGCCCCCCAAGCTTTCGCTAAGACGAGGGTCTTAAAGAGGCTATGATCTGTAGGTAACCGACCTGGAACATGGTGGTTGCAGGGTCTTTTGAAGCTTGCCATCATCAGGCACCTAGGGGGTTTGCCCCCATCGTCGGTTGGACCTAAGCGAAGCCGGTGCCTCGGGCATGACCACGAGGTCTTTGGTGCCTGGGTTCGGAGCCCGAGGTCTTTTTAGTGCCTGAGTTCGGAGCTCGAGGTCTTTTGAGTGCTTGGGTTCGGAGCCCGAGGTCTTTGTAGATGCCTCGGGGAGGCCCGAGGTCTTTGGATGAGCTCTCTGACAATCGGTGGAGCCTCACGTAGTGATCAGACAAGTACCATTGTAGTCGGGCTCATCTAGAATGATGGAGACAGGGGGTCGGATCAGGATCGTCGGGCTCCTGATTTTTATATGCTGGAGGCAAAGCCGAAATTGCTTGATCCTGACCGATGTGAACTGGAGGTCGGGTTGGGACTGTCGAACCATGCTTGTTGTGAGCTGGAGGTCCGGTCGGGACTGTCTGACCCGGACTGCTGTGAACCTGTGGTCCAGTCGGGATTGCCGGACTCAGACTGCTTTGAACTGGTAGAACTGTCAGAGCTCCCGGGCTGATCTCGCTTTCGCTTACTTCTGGAAGACTTGTTGCTATCTTGGCCGGGGTTTTTGATCTTTAGAAACTCTTCAGTGTCGATGTATTTTCCAACCCTCTCAGAGAGCTCAACCAAAGTTTCCGGTCGGTTTTTGTGGAACGACGCGGCACACTTGGTGTGTTGAACTCCCGAGCAGAAGGCTTTGATGGCGATTGTCTCGTTCAGATTGCGAATTTGAAGCTTCTGTTGGTTGAACCGGTCGGTGAACTCCTTGAGGGACTCATTACTCCGTTGTCTGACTGTCAGTAGCTGCATGTCTGGCTTTGGCCGCTCGTGTATACCAGCGAACTGGTTGATAAACTACTTGCTGAGTTGTTTGAAACTGCAGACCGATAGGGGCTCTAAGAAGTAGAACCACTGCATGGCAGGGCCCTTCAAAGTGCTGGGGAAGGCTAGGCAGTGTAATTCATCGGAGTTGGTGGCTAGGGCCATTTGAACCTTGTAGGTTCGGACGTGGTTGACCGGGCTTCCCAAGCCATTGTATGAACCTAGCCGAGGCTGCTTGAATTTGCGCGGGATGGAGAACCTCGTGATCTGGTTGGAGAACGGTGACTCTGTCTCGGTATTGACTTGATTCGGAACACAGTTTTGACCAAGCTTTTTGGCCACTCCATCGATCTGCTTCTGTAAATCCTTGATTCGGGCTTCCACTCCTTCCCGACTGGTATCTGAGGAACTGGTCGGGTTGGTGGAAGAGGCTTCTTCTTCATGGCGGGGTGCTGTCCTCTGGGATCGGGCTCGGCTGTGACCCCGGGTAATCGTTCGCTTAGGGACGACTCGGCTCTTGACCGAGTGACCCAAGACTAATTCCCGGGCCCTATGCTCCTGCCTTTCCTCTCGGGCAGCGCGCCCACCGTTGATGTCTCTGGCATCCTCAACACGGGACGGGTTGACTCGGGCACGTTGTCTGGTCAAGATCGGTTCCCGACCGTACGCAACGTTCCCGAGCCGTTTCCCGGCCACTGGAGGATTGCTTTGCTGGGCTAACAGGGCTTCAATCTGTTGCTGGATTTGACGCTGGCCCTCTAAGAGTTGTGTGAGGGTTGCGGTGATTTGCTCAGATGTCATGACTGCTGCTGTCGACGCCGGGGCTGAAGGGACATCCCGGTCGGACTGCTGCGCAGCCTTCTTACCCTTCTTTGGTGGCATATTGATCAGTCAAGAATTTGTTGATGAGAAGAATTGTCGTTTCCCACAGACGGCGCCAAGCTGATGATGCCAAAAATTGGTAAGAGTAAAGTAAAGCAATTTTAGGAGAGAGAGAGAGAGTGAGAGACTATTTTTTGTATGTGGTTCGGCCCTGTTAATGAAGGTACCTACGTCCACGGGTGTGTCTGAGCACGTTCACTAGCAGATCACCGGCGGGCCTGGTGAGCCAACAAAGAGGGGTGACACTACCAGTAATACCGGCCGGGTGTATGCATATAATGGTGAATTTTTGTAGAGGTGCTGTGTAGACTCAAGAGTTGGCCGCCCCCTCTATGGGGGGTGAGAGGTCTCTTTTATAGATGTAAGAGACCTACTCATACATGGATAAGGAAATATAATCCTATTGGGGTGTGATTGACACCAATCAAGTAAGTTTCCTAATTGTATTAGGATTGGTTGACATTAATTGTGGGGGTTTCCTAATTGGATTAGGAAATAGATGCACTTTCCATTAGTCTTCTAGCTTGAGTAGGAAACTGCCCATAATTTTGGGCGTATCACATACTTTTCTTTATTTTCAATTGTAAAAATACTTGTATTTTATTATCTATAGTTATATATAAGCGGTGAGGATCTAAAGTGAATTGGGTTGAGTGAACTTACCCAGTGAACTGACTTTTAAGCCTAAAAGAACCCGCTGGCCAGCGGTGCGCACGGGTCAGCGGAGCAACCCACGGGTTCTTTCAGGCTTAAAAGTCAGTTCACTGGGTAAGTTCACTCAACCCAGTTCACTTTAGATCCTCTCCCTATATATAAATATGTTAATAATATAGTAAATAAAAAATAAATAAATAATTCTGTTTTTTGGTTCAGTTCGATTTGTCTAGAGGCAATTGTTAACCGAACTGAAATTTTTAATTCGGTTCAGTTTTTAACTGAATTGAAATTTTTAACTGAAATAACTGAATTAAAATTAAAAATTCGGTTCGGTTTGTTCGGTTAACCAAACTGTTTGCCCACCCCTAAATATACCTAAATATGACACATGTTGTGAATAACTAAAACTCTTCTTTATTTACAGTGCAAAATAACTTAAAATTAGAATTTATTCCAAAGTTGTCGTTGATATATCAACTGGTAAATAATAGGCGTCTAAATCTGATATACTTATCATTGTTTTTTTTTTTTTACTTTTAATGTCCCTTGAGGTACATTTTTCTTAATTATCTTACTTCAGTCCCGGGAGATTTGAACCCTACCTTCCAGGAAGTCAAAGGCTCTAGCTAGGCCTAGTTGATTTAAGAAAATTAGTTTGCATGTAAGGTAACTATAGTGGGCTTGAACCTGCACTTTTAAGTTTGGGCAGCGGCCCGAAGGCGTCTTTGATGTTTCTCTAGGACAGGTTTGGAATGGGATGAAGGCCATTGACGTTCATTCTTGATGTTAAAGTTCTTATCTATCTATCTATTGGGAGAATTTTTATTCACCTATTTTTGTTAATCTATTGTTTATTCAGATTTTTATTAGGTGATATGTTTTATTTCAGTAATTATAATGATAAGGCCTAATTGCATTTTACACTCTCCAACTATACTCTTATTTTCAATTGGGTACATAAACTATCAATATCATTGCAATTGACTCCAAACGATAACGGCGTCCATTAAAGCTAACGGAAACCACATGTGCCACGCACGTGAGCTGTCATGTGCCACGCACGCGAACTGTCTTCTAAACTGAAGACCTCACAAACAGAGATATAGAGTAATGCTAGATGCACAAAAAAAGTGCACAACGAAATGCACAACCTGCTTTAATTTGTTGGACCTCGTGTTGAAAAAAATTGTTCACTCCTTTTTTTGTCTTTTTGTGTGTACAGACTTTTCAGCACGAAGTCCAATAATTTTAAGCTGATTATGCATTTCGTTGTGCACTTTTTTTGTGCATCTAGCATTTCCGCAGAGATATAATTGTGAATTGCAGATTTTAGGCGCAGGTTCACATAATCACACACACACATATGTATATATGTAAATTCACACTTATATCTCTGTTTATGTGTCTGATTATTAATGTCAATTGTGAAATTGCAGAGTTTAGGCACAGGTTCACACAATGAGTCACAATCACATACACATATGTATATATGCCTATGAAAGTCCGATCACTGGCGATTGTGAAAACTACCAAACACTTCCTGTCGTCGACGATCTCCGCCGCCTCGAAGTTCACGCCGTCGCCGAGAAAGAAAATCTTGACGGAGAGGAACGACCCTGTTCGATCTTCTCTCTCCTTCTCTGAACCAAAACCCCAATTTAGTTCCATGAATCTCTCTGAAGATTCAAAAGAAACTAACCCCAACAACGAAGAAACCCAAGTTGCATCGCATGATCAAGACGATTTGGTGGTGGAATGGTGGGGGATTTGGGTTTCTGAAAGGATTTGGAGGTGGAGGCTTTGATGGGTGGAGGAGGAAGCGAAATGGGAGATTGGCTTTTCTTGGGATTGTGATGGTGGACGCTCTGTGTGTGTGTGTGTGTTTTAGGGTATCAATTCATGGTTAGAAAAGAGGAATAGTAAATAAAGTTATGTATAAATATATGTATATATACGTTATATATGTATATGCACATACTCTGTGCAAAATGGGGAAGAAGAACTTTGGGCCTAAGTCCCGTTTGTCTAATTAGCTTAGGAGAACTCAACTTAGGAGTAGGTGAAAAACACGAGAAGTGTTAGGCACACATTCCAAACCACATTCTAAATCACACCTTATGCTTTAAATGCATGTACCCTGCGCTGTGTAAGTAGAACACAGAAAAATGTGATGACACAGCGCATGATACATGCATTTAAAGTAAAAGTGTGATTTGAGGTGTGGTTTGGAGTGTGTGCTTAGCATTATTATTTTTCTTTTCCTTTTTAAACATATAAATGCCACATCAGCAACTCCGTTTGCCAACTCAGCAAATTGGTAACGGCACTTTCGGATTGGGTCTAATTGAAATGAGATTGAAAGTTCATGTATCCAATTGCAAAAAAAAATAATAATTCATGTATCTAATTAAAAACACGGATATAATTTGAGGGTACAAAGTGCAATTAGGCCTATTGATGATATAGGGACAAAATGAGAATAAAATGTGACACGTCTCCTAATAGAGGCTTGGGTGAGCAAAAACTTATCTATCTACTAATAATACTAATTTAGCAAAATTTTTAGCTACGGGTTAATGCAGTTGACACATGGCATTTTTATTTCATTTTTTAAAATCAACCGTATCTATCAATTTCCTCTCGAATAATGTTAAAGATACAATTACTTTTTTTTTATAATGATTGTAAATAAATATAAAAAATAGTGATTCCTGTAACATTACTTTTTTTTTTTTTTTTTTTTGTTCTTTTTCTCTACACCAGTTGTGCAACAAGTATATTTCATGTACTGGTCAATTCTTAAAGTGGGTGAAGAAATAAATTGAGTGATTGTACTTGGCATCTCTTAATTTACTTTAATTTTTTAATTTTTTTTTTGGCTTTGCTACATTTTATATCCTCTTAGTTTGCCCTTTGTGTCAGTTTAGTCATTGTAGTTTAGAGCATCATTTTAGTCCTTGTAATTTCATAAGTGTCTCATTTCAGTCTCTCAAACACTTTTTGTGACAAATTTTTTACTTTCAGTAACAAAGTTATTCGTCACTAAAGGACTTATTAGACTTATTTGACACATTTATGAAACTACATACACTAATGTGATACTTTTTTAAATTACAAGACCAAACTAACACAAATAATAAACTACAAGAGTACTTCTCAAAAAAAAAATAAACTACAAGAGTATAAAATATAATTTTTTTTCGGCTCATCCTACTAAGTACCAACTTAAGATTCCAACACTTAAACTGCCCATTTCTCTCTGTCTCTCTCTATTCTTTTTTTTTTGCTGAAAACTCTATTCTGTCTCTCTCTATTCTTATTCAAACTATATAGGCTTCACTCTTAAATCAATTCCCTTGACAGTTGACAACTGCCTCCACATTCATATTTATTTATATATTAGGAGGATGGCCCGTGTAAGGTCAGGGGTGTTGAATTTGATTAAAAAAATGTACTCCCTCCGTCCTATTTTATGTGTCCATCTTTCCTTTTTGGGATGTCCCAAAATTGTTGTCCACTTTCCTAAATTAGTATATAAATTTTACTTAGTTTCCCCAACTACCCTTCCTTGCAATCAATACCAAAATAAAATAATAATAAAAAAAGTGCAATGATTATGGGCAATTATGGAAAGTAGGTGTAGATTCTTTTTGTCCCCTTAAATAGTTGGACTCCCCAAGATGGACACATAAAATGGGACGGAGGGAGTAATATATATATATATATATTTTGTTAATGTGTACACAAAAGATTAATAAATCTATTAATTTTTAAGATAATGTTAGATAAAATATGCTTGAATAATATTTATATTAACTGACGTTAAACCTACAATTTCTTGCTGGTTAAATATTACTAATAAAAAAATTCAAAAATTTGAAGTGAAATATTATAGACGTCAAACATACTTGCTATTTCTTTGACTAGTTAGATATTGTGTTCGAAATTCGTAGGAAATAAATTTTGAGTCGAAGTAGAGAAATAAAATTTAGTTGCGTTTATTGTAGATACATTTCATAAATTTATGATTTGAAAAATAAATGAAATCAAATGTTAAACCCTAAATGTATTGAACATGCACCACGTCGATAAAAGAATTGAATTATTTGAGTAATGTTCATATTCAATAATTATATACAATTTAAATTTTTACATAAGGGTACTATACACAAGATAAAAAGGTAATTAATTTATAAGTGTACACACTTTAAATTTTAAGGCTCTTTTCTTTAACACATAACATAACACATAGATAATATATATATATATGTGTGTGTGTGTGTGTACAAATATCTACACTAATATAGAAAGAAAAAGGAAGGTGTGCCAAAAAAGATTTTCTCACTCCAACAATTACAGTAAAACCTACACAGTTTCCTTATGAAAATAATTTCACAAAGTATTAAAATGTCATTTCAATAAATAAATAAATAAATAAAATAATTTCTCTCAACCACCCACCCCCACTTTTTCTCTCTTGCACTCACATAGTGAGTGACACTCCTCTAGTATATACAAAAATGATAGTTTATAAAAGACAAAAGGGTAATTTGATAATTCGATTTAACAAAAGAGAAATTTGCAAGAGGCATAAGGGTAATTTGGTTATTCAATTTATAATTGTATACACTTTAAACTTTTAGGCTACATACACATGTATACAAAAGTGTAATTAATTACGACATGCAAAGGGTAATTTGGTAATTCGATTTAACAAAAGGGTAATTTGCAAAAGGCATATAGATAATTTGGTTGTTCAATTATATATAGGCTTAAATGCATTTTACACCCTCAAACTATACTGTGTTTGGCACTTTGGTCCCTAAACAAATTTTTTTTTTCGCATTTTGGTTCCTTAACTAACATTTTGTGACAGTTTGCCCCTTCATCAGTTTTAGTGACAGAAAAAGTCACTTATAGAGACGCCAAAAGTGACGCTAAAAGTGACAGAGGGGCAAATTACCACAAAATGTTAGTTGAGGGACCAAAATGCGAAAAAAATTTGTTTAGGGATTGAGTGTCAAATATGGTATAGTTTGAGGGTGCAAAATGCATTTTACCCATATATATATATATATACATCATAATAGAATAAAATAATATACAAGTACACATACACACAAGGGTAATTTACAAAAGGGAAATTTTTTTTTTTGGTAATTCCAATTAACGCGATCAAATTTATAATTGTGCACACTTGAAACTTTAATGTTTTTTCTTTAATAATCTATTCAATATATATCTAATAAAAACAGTGTATGTATATATGTACACAAGGGTAATTTATAAAAGGCAAAAAGTTAATTTAGTAATTCAATTTATTATTGTACACACTCTAAATACATAAATAATAACAATGAATATAACATATATATACACACACATATATACAAAAGGGTAATTTACAAAAGAAAAAAATACAAGTTAGTAATTCAATGTATAATTGTATACACTTTAAACTTTAACAAAATGTTACAAAAGGCAAAATTGTAATTTTATATAAGAAAATAATATATGTATACACACACACACACACACACACAAGGGCAATTACAAAACGCAATGGATAATTTGATAATTCAATTTAACAAAATGGTAGTTTGTTTATTCAATATACAATTGTACACATTTTAAATATATAAATAATATTAAGGTTAGCATATTTTCACATCACCCCCTCTCTCTTTCAAATCGTAACAACCAACCCCCTGTAATCTCGGGCAAAACTGAAACTGTTAATAAAAGTGTGAAATCTAACTGAATCATTGAAAGGACAAGGGTTAATACATTTTACCCCCCCTGGGTTAAGGTCATATACATTTTACCCCATGTGGTTTTGGCCTAAAGTGAAACTGTTAAGATTTCTCACAAAACTTATGAAAATTCTAAAATTGGCCAAAATTATTAACATTTAACCCACTTTAGGGGCTACTTTTGGGTTAATTGCATATGTGGGGTGGATTTTGACCCCTAAACTCTCTTATGTGGGCCATTTAATCCAGGTATGCGATGACACTCTCCAAATATTCGCATATGAATCTAGGTCATGTGTCACGTCACCGAGGCTCTTCCTACTCATTTAAAAGTTGTAGCAGTAGAAAAAGAACTTTAAAGATAACAATGAGTATTTGCTCATTTGAAACAATACACCCGAAAGTTAGTAAAATCTGTATAAATTTGAAAACGTAATTATATTTTGAAACAAATGAATTTATATTCAAAGGGGGTACCAAAGGTGCCTTAAGAACCAATCAAATCATTTAAATAATTTTCGGAAGTGGTAGAAAAAAAAAACATGCAGGGGTATTTCGACTGGTCGAGATGCCCCGTTTGACCGATCGAGATGCCCCGTCCAATCGGTCAAATAACCATTCGGCAATGATCCTTCACAGTATAGGGCACTTCGATCAGTCGAACTGTCCCTTTCAACTGGTCGAATGACCCCCTGATAGGAATCCTTATTGCACTAGGATAATGCCTAAGGTCAAGTTATCCTTGCGATCGTTAACTACCTTAATCATTAAACTAAAACATTAAGTCGATAAGTAAAATATTCAAAACGCAAACTCGAGGGTTCAGATACAAACCTGAATAGGTGGAGCCTGAATGTTCATCTAGTCTCGTTCACTTACAGCTTGAACAAAATTTTCCACCATAGTCACTATGTGATCCATACGCTAATGCGGTGACAACTCTCTTATCGGATCGGCCATAACATATCAAGTATTCGCCCTGATGAGTAGAATGCATAAAGACTATGCATGCTATGCCACAATATATATATATATATATATATATGCGCATAGATCATTATTACAATCAACAAATGCAAACATGTGAAGCATTTCTACAATGATAACAATGTTATCATCACAATTATACACTCCACTTGACATCACCCAGCATATATTGTCACTCGTTCGCAAGGTTCTAAACCTATTTCTTTGATACCACTAAATGTCACGCCCTAAATCCACGCATATGAATCTAGGTCACGTGGCACACTACCGAGGCTCTTCCTACTCATTTAAAAGTTGTAGCAGCGGAAAAAGAATTTTAAAGATAACAATGAGTAATCGTTCCTTTGAAACAATACACCCGAAGTTAGTAAAATCCATATAAATTTGAAAACGTAATTATATTTTGAAACAAATGAATACATATTCAAAGGTGTCCTAAAGGTACCCTAAGAACCAATCAAAATATTTAAATAATTTTCGAAAGTGGTGTAAAAAGAAAACATGCAGGGGGTATTTTGACCAGTTGAGATGCCCCGTTTGATTGGTCGAATGACCCCTCGGCTTTGATACCACTAAATGTCACGCCCTAAATCCACACATATGAATCTAGGTCACGTGGCATGCTACCGATGCTCTTCCTACACATTTAAAAGTTGTAGCAGTGGAAACAGAACTTTAAAGATAATAATGAGTAATCGTTCCTTTGAAACAATACACCCAAAATTAGTAAAATTCGTATAAATTTAAAAATGTAAGTATATTTTGAAACCATTGAATTTTTATTCAAAGGGGTCCAACAGACGCCCTAAGAGCCAATAAAAAAATTGTATGATTTTCAGAAGTGGTAGAAAAAGAAAACATGAAAGAGGTAATTCGATCGGTCGAGATGCCTCGTTTGACCGGTCGAATACCCCTTGGCAATAATCCTTCACAGTAGAGGGCATTTCGACCGGTCGAACTATCCCCTTCAATCGGTCGAATGACCCCCTGAAAACAATCCTTCTTATACTAGGATATTGCCTAAGGTCAAGCGACCCTTACGACCGTTAACTACCTTAATCATTAAACCAAAATATTAAGTCGATAAGTAAAACATTCAAATCACAAACTTGAGGGTTCGGATTCATAAGAACTTAACCAACCCATTCATGTTTTCCAAGTCAATACAAAACGTAGTTCTAGTTACTCGAAAGTAATTCCTTACAACGTTTGGAAAGGAAATAAAACATATACAATGCTATTATCCACTTCTATTACAAAACTACGAGATGAAACGTGATGAGTCGCCTTCTAGGTGAATTCCCAACATCTCGTGATCACCTCTCCGATTCTTCGCTGACATTAACACCTGAAATGGTTATTTAAATAATTACAAATATTTTGATTTGTTTAAGCTAATGCTTAAATGAATAAATCAATGATGCACATGAATGATAAACATGCTCGCATTCACATCTCTACAATTCATACTAGTCTCTGCAGTCTAACATGTACGGTCCACACTTCTAGTCCGCGACTCTTTGCCAATAAGTCCACGCGACTAGGTAAGATCCATGTTTCTTTTCTTCAAACGTGCGACCTTATGCCTATAACGGCTCCACAACAATAGCTTGGTGTAAGGAAACTGCGTTCCCAGAATCCATTGACAGTGCGTATAAGTTGGTACTGCAAAAAATTACGTGAAAGCTATAATAACCCTATAAGGACAGAACTAGGGTTACCTTGAACTACAAAACCAGATTACTGTAGTAGACGAATCGAAAACATGAGCTCGATAACAGCTTACGGTCTTCTACCATATTCCTCTGCTGCCTGAATATGGAACTGAGTGTAGGTTCTTTCGAAATCCTTTATGTTTTTTGCTCTCCCCTTTTACGCTCTCTTTTCTACTCCGAGTTATGATACTTTTGATGGAAAAATGCAAATTGAGAAGAGAGCCAAAAGCAGCATATATATAGGCTACGATAGGGACGATAAGAAGTCAATAAGGAATAGGCTTCCTTATGGAATTAGAAAATCTTAATTCAAATTGAATCAGATTCCTATTTCCATAAATTATAATTCATACCACTAAAGAATTAAAATTGCACTCCTACCCTTATCTCAAAATATATTTCGAGCTCTATGTTATTAAATGCTTATTATCTCCCCACATTAAGATTGCAGATACTCATTAATTAAATATAATTATTAACAATCATATTTAATTAATCTCTTAAAATTTCTTGAGATCCTCTGCTTAACTTATCTGATATGTCGAATACAAAATCCACTTGCAGGGTTTGACATAATCAAAACTTATAGCCTTTCTCAAGGGGATATCATCAATCCTAAAATTGAGACATAGATTCCATCATTAATTAATATTCACCACACAATTAATATTGTCACCTAATCCAATGAGATATTGACCCATTTAAGGATCTCACCCTTTTAAAGACCGAAGCGTAAATATCAAATGTATGTGTCTATAAATTAACTTAGGATTTAGAGCATAAGCACTCATAATAGCCATGAGGTATTAATCATCTTATAAGTCAGTACAAAGATAATTACCCCAAGTCGATCCCGTTTAATGCACAAAAAGTACCAATATAGTGAGTTGAAACTATACCGTTTCCTCGAGTCAAGACAAGCCTATTACATTATCATACTACAGTCCTATTGATGGCGTATCCAATCCCATCTAAGACTGTAAACCAAAATCTTAAATTCTACAAGATTCAATGATCTGATCTTCAGTGTGCAAGCCGGACTCTACACACTAAACCATCTACTATGTAGAATAAGAGACACACATGCACAATATTAAATAAACAATATAATACAAACATTGCCCACACAGATTCTCATAAAATGGAATAACTTATTTTAATAAATGAATAATAAATCAACTACATAAAGCATGCCTTTTAGTATATATTCCTAACACTTGGTACAAACACTCCTTTGACCCAAATAGCAACTAAACATGCTCAAATACATTTCACCTTACTTTTGACGTAAGTCAAATATTTCACCGTCCGATTAGGCCTACTTATCAATATAATCGCCCAATATGAACTAAACAACATATAGCTATGAATTGAAACATGCTTTTCGTACAAAACATGAATACACGTCAAGGAATTATTCCAAAATACATAGTTGAATCATTAACGGTCCTTAATCCTGTTCCAAGGAAAACTCGAGCACAAGGAACGTGTAGAAGTCCGTCAAATACAATTCCTTTGGATCAAAAGTTTGATTAACAACTTTCTATGAAAATTTCCAAAAATGAGTTTTCAGAAAACTTATCCAAATATGACCTAATGAATATTAAAACGTAGCTCTTACTTCGAGAGATCCAAAAGTATAATTTTAGTTGAAACCCAACGGACGAACGGTCATCGTGAAGATCAAAGCTCCAAAATCCCCCCTTTGGCCTCTCTTGAATTTAGGTTAGAAAACTTTACAAATGAAAATATTTCACCTCTTTTTATATATATATAGGCACCGCACGACTCTTAAAAATTACATTTAACTCCCCACGAGTTCTCGAATCATCCAATTATCTAAAAAAAAAACTGTCTTGACTAAGTTATTGCTTCACAAGTGAAAATCTCAAATTATAAAAGTTTTCGTTTAAGTTCTGTTTATCTGCTAAAACGCGGTCTCACGTAGTTTTACGAAATTATTAATTAACCTCCCAATTATGTAGCGTGTTAATTCGTCCCATGAGGATACTAGAATTAACGACAGATATATATATATATATTCTAAACCACATAATAATACAGATAGTGAAATAACACAGGTAAATATTATTTTCAGATAAATAATTAGGGCATTCGACAATGAACTTCTCAATCTCGGAGAGACTTAACAACAACAAAATATCTATTCTATACTGTCTCAGAGGGCTCTCTTACACAGACACCTAAATTGACTTGTGAATTACAACTCGCTCACACATGTGCCACAAATGCACATCACATTACATTATCATGCATGACAAATGTAATGAAATACGATAAACACGCACACGAGTGTTATATGTGAGGTTAATTTTTAACACTTAATCTCTTTGTGGGGCTATTTTGAGAGAATTATTTCCATATAGAAAATTAACCCCACATAAAATGGGACGGAGGGAGTATAATATGTATATATATACACACACACACACACACACATATATATATACTAGCGTTGACCCGTGCTATGCACGGAAATAACTTTTTTTTTTAAACATAGAATTGTTGAACAATATTTAAGAAGGAAGTTATTTTCAAAATAGAATGGAATGAGGAATTACTTATATATGTACTTAATTTTTATAATTGTGTACTATATTAGAGATAAAATAATATAGATAACGATTATTTAAAGTTGTGTGTTTATTAGTAGTATGTAGGACTGTGAATTTTTTTTAAACATTATAATTTGCATAATTTTGTGGATTCATTTTATCTTGAAAATTGGAGGATGATGTTATTTTCAAATTAGAATGGTTAACAATGGTGACCTTGAATATAGAGTAAATACAAATGCAATTAAGTTTCCATAGATCAACCAAAGTAACCCAAGATAAATAGTTGAAGTTTCCATATAAAGTATTGTGAGAGTAGTGCACATAGCAAATTTTAGTTTTTTTTTTTCGTCACTGTTTATTTACATTTGTATTTTTGCATGTGAACACTACAAAATGGTGTAATGAATTAAAATGATGTGATGATGTAACTTATAATCATGCACAATGCATAGTCACATACCTGATCGAGAGGTGTAAAACTTTGCAGTAGAGAGAAGCCACAAATGGTGATATGGAAAGAGGAAGGGATTGAGTGTGAACCAAAGAGAGTTTACAATGTGACAGAAAATGACAGAGATGTTGCAGTTATTGAGAAAAAAGTGATTCTAATGTGATAGAAGGGATGGAGGTGGCGGTTAGAGGGTGATTTAAAATGGCAGTTTTTTGAGATGGATTTCGAAAATGTCAGTAGTGGGTGGGTTTGCAATTATGAAATTTGTAATGTTATAAAACAAATGTGTTTAAATCAAATTAAATATATATATATATATATTTACAGCAATATGTATAGATATATAATAGGCTAATGAAATGCTATGTGGCATCTCAAGTGCATTAAATAGCCACGTGGAATAGTAAATACATTCCTATCTATATATTTATAGATATGTAGAAAATTATAATTTACATAATTAACATAAGGGTTGTTTGTTAATACAAAGATTCATTAAAAGACCTTATGGCTCAAACAAGCCTTGCCAAACAACCCTAAATTTACAAAAGTAACTTAAGTCTTGTTTGGTAATTCAAAGATTCCTTGAAAATGTCTTAAGGCTCAAACAAATCTTGCCAAACAAGCCTTAAGTTACTATTGGCACATAATACCTTAAGTTACTATTGGCACATTACATTTATCTACATCAAGATACTATCCAATAGTAACATAAGGCTTGTTTGGTTATTTAATGGTTTCTTGAAGATGTCTTAAGACTCAAACAAGCCTTGCCAAACAAGCCTCAAGAACCATTCAACAGTAACTTGTATAGATAGATGTGATGTAAAATTACCAATAACCAAATTATAAATCCAAAATGACCATTAAAGTCAAATTAATTTGACATCTATACAATATTTCATCTTGGGCTCTTTTAGTATATATGAGTAATATCACAACTCACAAGTCATATCATTGACTGTCATCTCATCCGGCAAGGACTCCATAGAACCTTTAGCCCCATTAATACGATTTCTTGATCCAAACTCAGTGGTGGTAATAGATGCCGAAGAATAGTTAAATGATACACAAATCGCACTGGGCCTTGATTGTGGCAAGCCCATAAGAGGCTCATCAGGGTTCATAAAGATTTGGGCCACTTTTCTCATTGTGGGCCTAAACTTGTAATCCGGGTGCAAACAAGCAAGCCCAACAACCAAAGTCCTCTTCACTTGTTCCTCATCAAATTCACCTTCAAGCTTTTTATCCACACAAGTTACCAATTTACCCATTTCATTAAAATTCCACACACCATCCACCAAACTATCCTCTTCCATAATACCCTTTGATCTTTTCCCACAAACAACTTCAAGTACAACCATTCCAAAGCTATAGACATCGCTCTCAGGGGTGGCCCTGCCTGTGAAGCTGACCTCCGGGGCTAAATAACCCGGTGTTCCAGCTATCATGGTTTTGACTGATGTTTCGTTATGGAGCAATCGGGCTAGCCCGAAGTCGCCTAAATGGGCATTGTACTCCGAGTCTAACATTACGTTGTTGGGCTTCACATCGCGGTGGACTACTGGGCTACCACATTCTTCGTGGAGATAGACTAACGCTGAGGCTAACCCGGTAAGTACTTTGTAACGGATTTTCCAGTCAAGAAATCCACCTCTTCCGATGAAGCGATCAAGGCTACCATTGGGCATGTATTCGTAGACTAAGAGGAGTTGCCCGCGCTCATGGCACCAACCTTGGAGTTGGACCAAGTTTTTGTGCCTAAAGCGCCCTATAGTGCATATTTCTGCCAAGTACTCCTTCTCACCTAGATAGAAGAACGAAAATTGGTATTACATCAAGAGAGGAAAGAAAGTTGGGTATGCTTGCTCTATATATAACGTTTCAAATGATGAAAAAAAATAGAAAAAGTCATGCTTATTGAATATCACGTTGAAGATTGATTGAGAAAAAATTGACAAAGGTTTTAACCAAGTCATCAAACAATTGAAAGTTAATCAGATATACTGAACAAAACAAGCCTTCTATTCAGTGGAATAAGCATTTAAATGGGGCAAACAAATAATAATAAAATCCCTAATATATTTCACAAAAATTTAAGAATTTGTAAAAAAAAAAAATGTATGCCATTTGAGTGCCAGATAAGATCATACTCTTTTTTTATAACTTTCAAATTTTGTTTATAAATTCCTGAAATAAATTGGGAGTCTTACAGTCATGTTCATTATTTCCGTCTAACTGTTGGGTGTGAATTATGTCACAAACGTAAAAAGAAATAGTTGCAAGTGTAATTAGATAAAATATTTGGTGATAACTTATATGAAGTAAAAAAATCAGGGGAGATAGGTATTTACTCTTGATATATATATATACTAGTTTAAACGCACGTGCGTTGCACGTGAACGGTGTCTGTCTATAAAAAAAAATTTAAAAAAAGATAAAAAATAAAAAATAAAAAAACAACAATCAATTCATAGGGTAAAAATAATAAAAACTGTTGAATTATTATTCTTAGACCATTTGTTTATTTGTTCAATAATAATTTTTTTATGTTGCTATTTAATTGTTACCACATGTCCTTGCTAGAATTCTTTCTTACATCTTTAATATTTTGAATTTACTATTTTCTTTGCTCATTACTTAATAATGACTATATATTTATTTATTGTATGACCACATATGTTAGTATTTCATTAATTTACCGTATTTGTATAGTAATTTATTAAACTATAAAATTATTTCATATGTTCTAATTAGAATAAGTTACAAATCAATCATTATCTAGCTTTCTTAATTTTTTTTTTTATATACATTAAAATTTGATTCCTACAAAAAGGATTTAGGGAGCCCTCTACGTTCAAGATGGTCAAACTTTTTGTGCTGTGTGGCTTGAAAATTCTTAAAATCTTCAACCAAAATTTTTCATAAAGTCTCTATTGCTAAATTGCCAATATAATTGAAAGAATCACATAAGAAAAAAATTTTATAACGGGAATTGATATTATAAAGTAATTGCTTATCCATGGAGTTCACCTAAAGAAAGAGAAAAGATATTGAAACATGACAGAAGAAGGGAAAAAAAATGGAATCCACTAAGACCAAAATAGAAAAAACCAATAGGATGGTAGTTTTAATTTAATTTAAAGTTCTAAAATTCTGAAAATGTATTGATAATCTATATCGAAAGAGACTTTTAGGCTCTATTTGGTGCACATATTGAGGGATAGGAAAGAAACGAAAACACTAAAGAAAATATTTTCCTTTGTTCATGAGCTAAAAAGGGCCTAAGGGTGTCCATTAATTTGAAAAAATTGAAAATTAAGTGTTGAATTTTAAGTACTGGAAGTTTTAAGCAGTTGAATTTGCTGTACATAACACATGAGTATTTCAAGTATTGAAATAGACTGCAATTAGTGAATATTTCTAGTCGAATTTTTTCAATTAAGATATTCAATGGATTTTTGGCTGCATTTCAATTAGAATAATGCTAAAGTCACAAAGAGATGCTTACAAAAGGATATGGTATCTCATATGGCAGAATTAAGTGTGGTGACTCTTGCAATTAAGTGGTACATTATCAAATGTATTGTACAAAAAATGTGCATAAAATTTTATTTTACCACTTAATTGGTTATAATCACAAGCTAAATTTGTCTAGCTAACTTCCTATCTTTCTTGTGGAACTTAAACAATGATAACAATTCTACGAATTATTGCTAATAAAGATAACAATAGTAACTTTTCATAAAGAAAAATACTCAATTAAGTTTTACATTCAATAATTGTGTTGCTAAACGCATGGGTAAAATGGACACATGTCAGCATGGTAGTGGTGGATAAGCAAGAGTGAGAAAAATACACTCTATGTTAAATAGGTAACCAAATATTAAGTGGTTGAAATTGAATCCTAAAATTTTTTGAATGCATATCTTACCTAGAATAGGTTCGATAGAAGTTACCTATATTATTGTTGGTATAGAATAAACAAAATCGTGAGTGACTCATCATAGAGCTCCAAAAAAGAAAAAAGAAGAAGAAGAAGAAGAAGAAGAAGAAGAAGAAGAAGAAGAATAAAACAAATCAAGATTCTTTAAAAAGAGTTATGTAATACTAAGAATTGATATCAGGAGTTGATGGGTATAGTTTTATGTCTGTGAAATTACTTCAGTACCCTTAATGAAAACTGAATCCAATAACTGTAAATAGAAGTCCCGTCATGAGAAGGGGACTGATGTTACTATAACTAATAGTTTTTTTGTTTTCATTTTGACCATTAAGTTATTGAAAATATTACATTAATAGTAATGAGAATGAAATTATAAGTAAGTTGAATGAATGAATAAAAGAGTAAGGAATAATAATTACCTTCAATGCAAAGCTTGAAAGTGCACACTTGTGTAAAGATCAATCGTGTTTAGTTCATCATAGCACATTATTAAGAGAACATGAAGAGTAGACTGTTTTGTGAATCTTAATTAAAGTGTAAAAAAATGTCCAAGGCTATAGAGAACTTGGGAAGTGGAGACGTATAATAGAAATTAGATAATACCAGTAGGTTCTTTAATACTATCATTAGTCTTCTAGTCCAACAAAAAAAGGAAAAAAAAAAAAAGAAAAAGAAAGGAGAGAGAGAGAGAACTAAAATAATGTCTTAACAATTAGGGCTAAAAGTAAACCTGGGACTGAGAGGCATGTGAATTCAGGTTATTCTTCTACACGATTAATTTCTAGTACGCAATTCTTTTATTTATTCCTAATACTTGATTTCCTTATTTATCCTAATTTAGATTGGACTTTGTTTCATCCAATGATCCAATGCTCAATTAATCCATTCTGGTCCACTTTAATCAAAGAAGCAGAAAATTGTTACACAATTACTCAAGGAACATACTTGGGTAAAGTTCTTTAGGTGTGGTTTGTTAGGTTCCCTCTCACAAGGGTCTAGGGATTAAAAAAAATAATGTTTAAAATTATTTTATTTATTTATTTATTTATTTATTTTCTAGTTAATTAGGGTCTCACAATTGTGAGAGGAATCTAACAAACCATGTACAGCTAAGGAACTTTTGCCCAAATGTGTTCAATTACTAAAATTCTTCTATTAATTAGCTATTGATTAAATGTGAGCTTTTAGATGGATTAGCTCTCAAATATTTGTATTAATTGGAGGTTTAATGCAAGATTTATAATTGGAAGGTAAAATTTTTAAACTTCGCAAGTGTAAAAAGAATCATATACTACTAAGAAATTGGTAATAGGAATTTAGTTAAGAGTCCTAAAATTCTTCATAGACATTTATTATAACTCTTTAAGAGATATATATGTTACTAATCCATCATTCACGTAACCCACCGTGGAGTCCAAAAAAAGAAAAGAAAAGAGGGGTTATTACACTAACACCCCTTCAACTACGACCATTTTCAATTGCCCTCAACTATAAAACTCAACAAATTGATCTTATCAACTATTTTAACTTTCAATTCACTAACAACCCTTCTATTAGGTTGTAGTTAAAAAATTGATTACTTTTGTATCATGTTACCAATATAAAAGTGTTAACAACATAACATTTTTGTCTCTTCTTTGAGTCATTGAAATTTTAATAACAAAATTGCCTAAAATTTGGTGTACAACACAGGACAATTATTATGCAACAAAGGATATTTTTGTCATAAAATTTCCAATGACTCCAAGGAGGGACAAATATCATGTTGCTAATAGTTTGTATCATATGTTGCTCACATGATAATAAAAAAATAAAATATAAATTTTTAAAAAAAAAAAGAAAAAAAAAGCGTTCTTTTTCCGGGACAGAATTCTAATGGAAGGGGTTTTAGATAAAAATGCAATAGTTGAGGGGAGTTAGTTTGTCAAGTTTTATAGTTTAGGGGCGTATTTAAAAAAGAGTCATATTTGAACTAAAGTGTGATTGACTTTTTTCTTTTCTTTTTTTATTTTTATTTTTTATTTGTAAATTCTGATGAGAACTTGAGTTGTTTGGAAGGAGTTGTAATACACAATAGGATTAATGTCGAATACCATTAATATTAAGAAGTTGTAAAATTGTAGGGATTGTACATAACATGATTTATCCAAAGCAAAAAAATAAAAAGTTAGGATTATCATGGACGGACCCAAAAAAAAAAATGGTATACTAAAGTTGTTAAAACTCTAAGAAAATTACTTAAGTGAAAGTGCACCGATTGATAAAAGTGTAAACCACTTATGGGCATCGGTAATTATTAGTTACTTTATATCTAAAATACTAAAACCATCCCACAAATGAATTTACCAAAATAACCACTACGATCTAAGATTTGTAATATTTGTTGATCTATCTCTGCACATAAACATACACATAACAAACAAATATACATACGCATATAATATATACAAAAAGAGGTTATAAAAAAAAAAGTCCAAGAAAAAGAAAAAAAAAATCAATGGATTTAGTTTATTCTAGAGTCCAACAAAAAGAAAGTTGATCTATGAGGCACATAAACATACACATAACATACAAATATGCATACGTATATAATATATATACAAAAAGAGGTTTAAAAAAAAAAAAAAAAGTTCAACAAAACGAAAAAAAAAAAAAAAAAAACCACCAATAGATTTAGTTTATTCTAGAGTCCAAAAAGAAAAAATCAACCATACACATAGATGTTATTAAGTTGTAGGACTCTTATGGCATGGACACACTACAAATAAAAAAGTGGTATACTAAACTTTAAAAACTCTAAATTCTAAGGAAAATAGTTAAGTAAAAGTGCACCGATTGATAAAAGTGTAAAACACTTATCCATATTGGTACATTTATAGATATTATAGATATATATACATATATATATATATTTTAAGGATACTCTTGATTTTTAATATACATATTATATATATATATATATATATATATTGGCATGATTAACACCATTAAATCAATGTGATATTGAAAATAGAGCATACCTTGTGTCGATGTTGCAGAAACTCTTTTAACGGCTATAGTTGTCCTTGAGTCCGATAAAACCCCTTTGTAAACACTTCCAAACCCACCTGTCCCCAATAAATTCTCTTTACTAAACTTATGTGTAGCCTTTGAGAGCTGCCTATACGTGAACATCTTAGGGGCATTAGCGGCATTTCTAGTCAACATTTCAATATCTTCCTTCCTCATAATCTTTTCCCTTCTCTTCCTTCTAGCTCTAATGACAAAAGGTGACCCAAACGCCAACAATACCAACAATGCCCCTATAATTGGAACAACCACAATCAATGTGGTCCTATTCTTATTTCCTTTCCTTTCCTTCAAAGATTCCCTCGGCAATTCTGTCGATGTGAAATTCCAATTAAGGACTTGATGGGTCTCCGAGAGAGTACCCGTTGAAGCGGTAAATCCCACATAAACATAGCTAGGGACTAGGTTTTTCATCATTAGTGTGTGGTTTAGAAAACTCACTAGGGGTTCACCGGCGTAACCTACAGAAATTTGGAGAATTTTTGTCCATCCATTGTATTCAAGATTGAAAGTAATGTTTCTACCGCTCTTTAGATCAATGCCGGTGTTATTTAGGCTCTTCGCGACAAGGGGGTTTGAGACACTTATTGTGTCGATGGCGATGTGGTTGGAATCTGGATCGAACTCGTTCTTGTACGTGTCTAGCTCGAGCGCGAGTTGATGAACAACACCACCTATAATTTAGATGAAATAAATTGAGTGCTTCATAGATTGAATATATGGTTCTTAGGAGTAAATTAAATCAACAAGCTTGATTGCTTTTAAATCGGAGGTTGTTAGTTTGTATATTTAGAGACAAATATATATATAAGTCTGCTAGGGTAAAGTTATGCGTGACCTTCTCAGTAGGAGAAAATATTCATTGCAGCGGTTATTTTACTGACATGATATCACAATCCAATCAAAACTATTTATCTATCCATTTGCACCCTCTATTTTTAGGAGAAATCTCACCTACATAAGCAAAAATCTCAAATCTATTAGTACGTAATATTTAGTGATGTGATATCCCGTTGCATTCAATATTTACTAATCAAATAGTTCCGTTGAATTAATCAAAAAAAGAAAGCAAAATAAAATAAAATAAAATTCGAAAGGATGATTAAATGTTCCCTTTTTTTTGGGTTGATTTATGCCATTATTTTGGTCAAATTCCATCGTTTTTGAAAGCTTTGAGTTATTAATTGTACTATGTTGGGTTTTCTGTTTAGATGCCGTACGTTAATTTGTGGCAGGTTTCAATTAGTATTCTGCTATGAAGCACGGATAGGGACACACTGACACGAATACGATACGATCCAGATATATCGACACGACAATATTCTAAAAAATTGCACGTCGACACTCTAGAAAAAGTGTTCGTGAAGTGTCGTGTTCGTGTGTCGGACATGATACTACATGCGACACGTTACCTTCTTAGTAGTGTCGGTGCTTCCTAGGTATTATGATGATTCAATATTCCCTTCTTTTTTTGTCTACCTTTTTTTTTTAATATATATTTTTATTTTTTTTCTTGAGTCTAATATTCCCTTTATTCATATCTGAAATGTACTTATTATTTTCCCTTGCTATGCTAAAACTATGTTTTCGGTCCTATATATTTTGTTAAGAGTAATACTTCACCAAAACTTTCACACAATATTTTGTTTAAAATCCACAAAACTGTGTCTATTTCTCTTCTGTGTCACTGTGGAATCCACTGACATCACAGGATGACATAAGAGAGAGATGGACATAGTTTTGTGGGTTGTAAACAAAAAGTTGTGTAAAAGTTATGGGTGAAGTATTACTCTTATTATAAACTGCATTGTGGCATATTGTATAAATAAAAAAAATTTTATTTGGTTTATGAATTTTGTGAAGAAAATGAAGTAGGAAAAACCCAAGGAAAACACCCGTTTTGCTAGTAATAAAAGAACCATTTTTTTTTTTTTTTGTATAGAATAAAAGAACCATTGGAAAGGATAGAAAGTGAGATACAATAAGGTAGCAATAAGGAAAATAAATTTTAAGTTTGTTCATTATTTTTCTTCCTCTTTTCTTGATTTTTTTTACTATACTCTTGAAAATATTAAATTCTAATTTTATTTAAGAATGAAAAAAAGCACTACCGAAAATTTTCCTTCTCTCATATATATAAATATATATTTATATGTATATATATATATTACTTCTGTAAATCCGTATAAACATTTTGTTTTTATGTACGAATTCTTTTCTCTATAGGCAGAATCCATGTAATTCTTAGATAGTCATTTGCGCAATGAAGATATGAGCAACTTCTATTCTAAACAACAGTTGTACCGATTTCATTTAAATAAATATACACTTCTTGAGTTGTGGCTAGTGCATTTTTTAGATTTCCCAACCATTAGAAAATGCTCTAAAATTTAATAGTAGAAAAAAAAAAAAGTTTACATAGTTATATTCTTGGATTAGTAACAAATATATAGACCCTTTTTGCATATACACCTCCTATGTAAGCTCTATCCTGTTAAACTAATTAATTGTTACACATTAGTCCAAAGTACCTGGAGTATTAGCGACACACTTTGTAATTTACCATTTATAAAAACTATATGTATAACCATATTTACCTTGAGTCGATTGATCCATAATGCCCATATAAGAACCAAAGCTCTCAGAGGGTGAAGGTTTACTATCCTGCGCCATAATAAAAGCCATCCCATCACCATACCCAGAGGAATTCACATCCCTCACAATCCTTACAGTGAAGGTGATAGATAGAGAGGCTGGCCACACAAGCACAGCCTCTCTATACAAGACCCTCCCAATCCGATTAATCGACGAATTCGGATCGCTCAATCGCTGTTGTTGGTTATTATCCGGTGTGATGTTCAACGTCCCATTGCCCGAACTGACCGAATCCATGCATATCAGACTGCTATGATTGTCGTCACAACTGCCCGGATCAAACGATGGGTATGCGAAGCTGTATGGCTCCACCATGATGTTGGGTGGTATGATAGCAAAGCAACACAGGATTAGAAGCAATATGAACATTGTTGTTTGTTTTCTTAGAGAGAGAGAGAGAGAGAGAGAGAGAGAGAGCAGGGAGGACTATATGAGGAGGGGGGGACTATATGGACTATTAAGCGGTAGGACAAGTTTTAAGACCAACGGATTTTATTGTTGGTTTTTAGTGTTTATTTTTTTGGCTATAAAGTTGGAATTTCGTACAAGGGATTTACATGATTATGAATATGAATTCTTTAATTTGTATGGTTTTGGGATCTCTTTATGGCCTGCAATTTGACTAGCTAGTGAGTGAAACAAGAAATTCAGGGTTTTGTCTTATTTCATATATAAAAAAATGGACATAATTGCAAATGCATTTCAATTTGACTTCTAAAAAAGAACATTTATGCGTTTTTGGAAAAGAGAGAATAAAAGGCACGTAGTTGTAGCTGAATAAGAGAATAAAGGAGTCAAAAGACATTGATAATTAAGTAGGTAAATTACACTAACCTCAACTGAGATAAATTGTAATTTACGGAGATCACCTCACTCGCATGTTCAAAAATTACATTAACCTTATTGAGATTTCTCGTTGTGTAACACTCACCTTACTTTCTTTGGCCAAGGGTAAGTTGATCTTTGATTTTCTGGTTAAAATTATTTAACTACTATGCCCTTCTTAAAGTAAAAAATAAAAATGAAGCAAAAAAATTTGAAGAAGGTTTTTTTTTCCTCCTCTTTGTCTTAAGGGATATCTTAAGGACACATTTGCCATTTCATAACTATTTTAGTCATTGTTAAACAAAGGTATTTTATTTTAATGGTAAATCAATACATCTGCATGAAACTTCAACATCGTTGGAATTTCATCTCTGACAATGGAGGTAGTCTAATTTTAAAACTATAAGAGAGGTGCATCTTTTGCTATCATGGAAGCTTTTCAATCAACTTCGGTTGCCCTCTTTGGTGAAGCTTCTTCACTTATTTGGGCTTGACTTCGTGTCATCTTATTTTTTTGGGTGGTCTCTACTCTAATCTCCTGTATTTTTGGAGTGTATAATAATACAAAAGACTTGGTATTGATTCCTAAACATCTATATAATCCTTAACCTTCTATTGGTAAATTTGAGTTTCAATCGATCGAGGTGTTTTCAATCGATCGAACTTTTTCATTCTTCAATCGATCAAACAATTTTCAAGTGATCGAAATCCTACTGACATAAATTTATTACGTGGTCCAGTAAGATATTTTTATGTCCCACATAATATATCCCATATATATTGAGTTTAATAATATTATGTTTCCAATTTAAAAACTATTATTTTATTGGTCAAACGAGAAGTGGTTTCCTAAAAACAGTTCTACTATGATGGGTAAGTGAAAATATAGCAGTATAAGGAAATTGGTCCTCTCTCTGCCTATAGAAGATAAGTTTAGGGTTGATTTCCCATTAACTGATAGTGTCTCTAATTGAAGCCCTGAATGAAAGTAAATAGGCCAAGAGAGAGAAACCGTTTCCCACCACAGCGGCTGAAGAATTCAACATCAAGGTTTGATCTCTTTGAATGTTGTATCATGGATTCAGATATGCAATATATATACGATTTATTTCCGCATAATGTTTATGGGTATAATCATTATAGTTATAGTTCTTGGGCTAACGATTAAGATTTTATGTTTAATGCTTAATATAATAAATTTACATATGATATCAGAGCAAGGTTGAGAACCATCATGATTTTCTATAAAGATGAATAACATATAATTTTTATTTTAAAAAAAAGGGCTACTGTTTATAAAGCATGGGCCTTCCGATGTAGATTTAGGACTTTGTTTTTTGGACTACATACGATTTGTATACGTGTATACTCATGGCATGCGTGTATACGTGTATATGATTACTCATAGTCATGGATCAAGATCCTTTTTATCCTTGATGATATTCACGCACAACACACCAGGGAGATTGAGTTTTGGTGACAACTTTCACACAACCTCTTAAAAGATGTGTCTATCTCTCTCCTATGATGTCACTGGACTAGAGAGAGATAGACACATCTTTTAAGAGGTTGTGTGAAAGTTGTCACCAAAGAATTACTCAAGGAGATTCGCGACTATGGGTAGGGTATATATGTTCTAGATGTTCTAGAAACAGTTTGTGAAAGAGCCTATATGTTCAGAGTTTTATGAGTTATTGCATATATTATGGTGAAATAAATAAATATTATGTCCAATATAATGTTTATGCAGTGTCATAAGTGATTTTTAATTTATATTATGATATAGTTTGGTAGCCAACAAAGTGGCCCAACTAGAATGTTTCATGAATTATTAGTCACGTGATGAAACTTAATGCCTACCCAAGGGTTAAGTCATAATGACATTGTAAATAGCAATTCTTTTATCACAAGAATTTTAAGTAGGCCCAAAGGTGCACCACTTTCAAGTGATAAATGAATTGAGACAGGATAATTGGTTGGTATTTTTATTAGGCTAATACTAGATACCCAAAGGTAGCAGATCTACCTAATTATTAACACATAACCAATTAGTCCTATTAGGTGAAACGGAATCACCATAATAGCTTGATTAGTACACTATTAGATTAACCCAAAGGTGAATCACGATGTCACTAATTTTGTTAAAATATGTATTTTATTTTGACATATTATTGTATTAATAACTCGAAGCCTAAAGTTGTGAGCATTTAAATTAACGGTAGTGATCAGTTCCCATTTCACTGTAGTCGCACACTTTGTTTGTCTAACTTCATAATGAGTTGAATTTTTTAGACTTGTGAGAACAAATTCAGTTCCCCATACGTGTTCTGGATCCAGATTTGTCACTCCTAACTAAGAAACTGCCTACTCTTACCAATTTAAGCAATGTAAAAGGAAAGACTTTTACAACAGGTATGGGAAAGTTGAACAAACTAAGTAGTATGCTTATGCGAATGATAATAAAATTTAACAAGAAGTCAATTTTTATGAACTGATGATTAATTAGTCCCTTGCTGGACACTAATTAATGATTGACCGTACCACCAAGCAATTTGATGGTATACTAAGGATGCTTGAATTTGTTCCTAAAATTACAAATATTACCTTAATTAAAGGTTTTAGGGATGAATGTGGATGATTTCTTTCTTGTGCAATATATTTTAAACTCCTTACCTCCTCGGTATTGGTCCTTTCAAATTCATTGCAAACACTATTATGCATTAGTGAATGTAAATGAATTGGACATTATGCTTATTCAAGAAGAGGCAAGACTAAAGCAATAAGAACATCATCCACTTAATCCCGTAAGTCAAGGAGCTGAAAGAAAAATGAAGGAAACCCGGAAAAGGCATAAAGTTAGGACCACTCAAGTTTATGGCCTACTTAAATTACTCAGGCTTATAAGAAGGAACCGAATGATAAGTATGACTTCTTAAAAAAAAAAGGGACTGCCCGAAACGATGGTTTGAAAGAAAAGGTAAGCATTTAGCTTATGTATGTTTTGAATCAAACTTTACTGAAGTTCCTTCTAATTATTGTTGGATTGACTGCAGTACTATTACGAGTATTTCACATTCAAAAGAAAATAGATTCTATACAATCCAAACCATAAATCCAAATGGAAGTTCGTATTTAAGGAATTGGGTTAAAGGTTGTGTGAGTTCTTTAGTGATGTGTATGAGATATATGGATGGGTATAACACGTAAGTAGGTTAGTATATGTGGAACAACAGATAAAATATGATAAAATAATGTAGAAAGTGTAGTAGAATGATAATGTATAAAAATGCAGTAGAGAAATGGGAGTCAGAGAGGACATGGCTCGAGTGAGAACCATAGTAGTCTCAAATAAGAGAGAGAGAAAACAATACGGGTCGGTTGGAGACTAGTGTATGGAAAGGAGTTATTTTGTGAGGCTAAAGGAGAGGTAGGGGGAGGTTGAGTATTGGCTGAGAGTTGTGTTTCCATGGGTTTTGGAGAAGGTGATGAATGTCTTAAGTGCTAGAGGTGAAGCTTAAGACTGGGTTAGAGCATAAGACCCGGTTGTTGGATATATTGAATGGGATTGGTATTTATACATGGTTTATGAGGCTCTTGATGCAGCTGGAAGTAGCTGAGTTGACTTCTTTAGAGTGGTTCGTCTGTTCGAGGTAGATGGGGACTTAAATGTGTATGTTTAAGGTAATTGGGGCAATTAAATGGGATATGGACAAGGCTGTAGTGTGTTAAGAAGGCACGTGATGCAAAAAGGGGTATCGTTGTTTAGAGGTGAACCAATACCATTGGTTGGTCAAAGGGAGACAAAAAGGGAGGAATGCTATTGGTGCAGAAGATGTAGCGAGGGAGGGAATCGAGGTTCCCTTTTATTGGTTCGAAGGTTTAAGTGAGGGAAAATGTGAATCGTCGATGATTCAGTACGATGGTTTTTACTGGTGATGGTGCAGAAGGTTAAGCATTAGGGTTCTTCGAGATGATGTTATTGGTCTGCAAGATACTCAGCGAGGTGGAAGTGACTAAGCGAGGTAAGAGTCGAAGGTTTTAGCTGGTCTTGTGTTCAGAAGCCTCTAATTGGTTGTGAGGTCGGAGGGGCAGGGCACGTGATGATGGTCACATGTCTCTCTTTCTCTTTGGGAACAACCCTAGCTGTGAAATGTTCAGGTAGGGAGGTGCCCCTGGTTCTAGCCACCGAACCATAAGCTCTCAACTTCCCAGTGGATCTGACCACCCTGGTACTGCTTCACGACCAAGGGTAGGGAATCCACGTGTGAGTGTGTGCTTGTGTATAGTGAAATGTTCATGGGGGTGTGGAGGAGAGATCCGTTGTAAGGTACGCTTGAGAGCGAGTGGTGACTGCATGCGATGGTCGATTCTTTAGTGATGGTAAATTTCATGGTGAATGGTCATTCGATGCCATGGTCAACTGATGATACGAATGGTCATTCTAAGTAGTGGCCAATTCCATAGCGATGGCCAATTCCGTGGTGAGTGGTCATTCCAATCGATGGCACGAATGGTCATTCCAAGCGATGGCAAGTCTTGACTCATGATCGATGGATTGACCATATGAGGTTTAAGTTTGAGATAATGTCCACGTGCCAAATGGGTGGTGGTGGAGCGAGTGGAGAGGGCTGTAGGTGAAATGGGGCCACTTTGCTATGGGATGGGCCCTCTTTGTAGTGGGCTTCATTTGTGGTTATTCTAAAGTGGGCTTTAGAGTAGGTTCCTCCGAGGTGGGCTTCTGAGGTGGGTAAACGTGCATAGTCTTGTACTGGACCCATGGTGATCATATAGGTGGAACCCATAATTGGTGGCGATATTGACACATGCGGAGTCGTTGGTGATATGTGATGGTCAAACTGTGTGAGTTGTCAACCATTACCTATATTAGCCCCCCTGTTCGTATTCTAGGTGTGGAGCGGCTAGGTGCAGGCATAATATTTCCATATCTTTCTGATATGACTTTTTGATGATGGATGGACATCTGCTGTAGTTTGTATGGTTTCCCAGCGGGAGTCATGGCGAATCTGGTTATTGATCGGTCCGATGGACGTTAGCTTTACTTGGTACCTACTTTATCTTGTCTTTGGAGAGATGCTATAAAAATAGGCATTTGGAAAATTCTTATATCTGACCATTTTTAACTTTTTTGATGAAAGTGTGAGACATGCTTCAGATTGCAGAAAGCTCCCTCTCTGGGCTATTACCATGTAAGTTTGCAAGAGTGTGTTGGCGATGGCGTGGGGACCGGTGGGGTTAAAACTTCTTGGGACCTTTGCCATGCTTTATATCAAGCTTCTATGTGTAGAAGATGCAGTGAGGGAGGGAACCGAGGTTCCCTTTTATTGGTTCGAAGGTTTAAGTGAGGGGAAATGTGAATTGTCAATGATTCAGTACGATGGTTTCTACTGGTGATGGTATAGAAGGTTAAGCATTAGGGTTTGAGATGATGCTATTGGTCTGCAAGATACTCAGCAAGGTGGAAGTGACTAGGTGAGGTGAGAGTCAAAGGTTTTAGCTGGTCTTGTGTTCAGAGGCCTCTAATTGATTGTGAGGTCGGAGGGGCAGGGCACGTGATGATGGTCACGTGTCTCTCTTTCTCTTTGGGACCAACCTAGATGTTAAATGTTCAGGTAGGGAGGTGCCCTTGGTTCGAGCCACCGAACCATGAATTCTCAAGTTCCCAGTGGATCTGGCCACCCTGGTACTGATTCACGACCAAGGGTGGGGAATCCACGTGTGAGTGTGCACTTGTGTGTAGTGAAGTGTTCATGGGGGTGTGGAGGAGAGATCCGTTGTAAGCTACGCTTGAGAGCGAGTGGTGACTGCATGCGATGGTCGATTCTTTAGTGATGGTAAATTTTTTGGTGAGTGGCCATTCGATGCCATGGTCAATTGATGATACGAATGGTCATTCCAAGCGGTGGCCAATTCCATGGCGGTGGCCAATTCCATGGCGATGGCCAATTCCGTGGTGAATGGTCATTCCAATCGATTGCACAAATGGTCATTCCAAGCGATGGCAAGTCTTAACTCATGATCGATGGATTGACCATATGAGGTTTAAGTTGGAGATAGTGTCCACATGCCAAATGGGTGGTGGTGGAGCGAGTGGAAAGGGCAGTAGGTGAAATAGGGTTACTTTGCTTTGGGTGGGCCCTCTTCGTAGTGGGCTTCGTTTGTGATTATTCTGAAGTAGGCCTCGGAGTAGGTTTCTCTGAGGTGGGCTTCTGAGGTGGGTAAAAGTGCACAGTCTTGGACTGGACCCATGGTGATCATATAGGTGGAACCCATAATTGGTGGCGATATTGATACACATGGAGTCGTTGGTGACATGTGATGGTCAAACTGTGTGAGTTGTCAACCATTACCTACAAAGATCATGTTGAAATCATTTTGACCTTTTTTTTATACGCTGGTCACCATTTAGGTTTGTTTCGGAAAATTTATGTTCCTTAAGTTTTCAGTAAATTTAATTTTCTTATATATACTTGATCTCAATAACTACTCCTTTACATTAAAGTATTTCCTTGGTTGGTGATGATATTCTTTTGATAGTTTACCAACTAAAGTTTGAAAATATTTTTATTGGATTTCTTATTTTCTTGTGTCATAATGTTGAAACTAAGTGTAGCCTGATTAATGGAAGGTTCCATAACTTGTGGCATAAAAGGCTGAGTCACATTTCCAGAGAAAGATTAGAGAGATTAGTAAGGGATGGGTTCTCTTGAACCTAGATTTTACTGATCTAGGTGTGTATGTGTATTGTATTAAGTGAAAACAAACTAAACACGCCAAGAAAGATGCCACAATAAGTTCAAGTATCCTTGAAGGTTTCCATACTGATATTTGTGAACCAATTGACACCCAATTTTTTGGTGGAGAAAGTTTATCTAATCACCTTCATAAATGATTTTTTCATTACATTTATATCTACTTATCACGTGATTTATCTTAGTAAATGAATGCTATTGAATTGTTCATTAACGAGATTGAAAGAAAGTTAAATGAAAAGATAAAATTATCACATTGGATAACGATGACAAATTTTATAGTAAGCATAATGAATCGGGCCAGTACCCTGACCCATTTGCTAAACTCCATGAAAGGCATGTCATATAAGCAATGTACTATACTGGGTACATTTTAGTAGAATGGTGCAATTGAAAGGTATATTCATACTATAATGGATATGGTTAGAAGTATGCTAAATTATTCCATGCCTTCCATGTTATTGTGAATCCTTTTAGATTACGATCTATTTATTGATTGGGTTCCTAGTAGGGCAGTTCAAAGACAATTTTTTTTAAAAATTATGAATAGGAAGGAAATCAAGTATGTGACGTTTGTATATTTGAGATTGTTCCAAAAAAAAAGTTAAGGTTTAGTATTTAAAAGAAAAAGAATTTAGATTTTAGCACAGTTGCTGGTCATTTTTTTTAGGTTACCCTGAAAAATAAATAGATATAGTTTCACTCTCCTATTAATAGTACGAAAATTATAGAAAGCGGTAATGTTAAATTCATTAAGAATGGTGACATCAGTGGGAGTGGTGAACTATGAAATGTGGTTACTGGAGAAGTTAGGGTACAAGTCTAATTACCCATAACTTTGAAGGAATTTGTTGTTCGTACAATTGTTGAATGATCTAACAATGTTGAATGATCAACCATTCCATAATAAGATTGTCACTGATGAACCAATGGTAGATAAACCACAAAGAATAGCATTAAGAAGACCCCAAAGGGAAAGTAAATCTGTTATTCTGAACGGTTACGTGGTATATCTACAAAATCTGAATTTGACCAAAAGACAAGTAGATTTCTGCTTTCGTTTTCATGTGTCATAAAAGTATGATTCTGCTAAATGAATTGATGCCATGAAAGATGAGTTGACATCAATGGAGTAGAATGATGTTTGAGACCTTGTTGAATTGTCCAAAGATCATAGGAAAGTCGGCTGTAAATGAGTCTTTTAAGACAAATAGCGCGACTTAGAGGGCAATGTTAAACGACATAAAGTTAGACTTGTAACTAAAGATTTCTCTCAGAAAGAAGTCATTGATCATAAAGAAAGCTTTTCACTTGAAAAAAATCATTATGGTGTTAGTATCTCATTATGATTTAGAGTCATATACGATAGTTCATAGAACTCTCTACTTCTCAGCATCCCTCTTGAAAATGGATGGCTAAAGATTATACCATGTGTTTAGGTTCTAATGGTGGAAAGTGTTCTAGAACGTACCTTATTTTTGAAACGAAGTTTAGATAAAAAGATGTAAATATGGATAAACCTAAAGGGTTCACACCGAAGAGAATGAAATAGTTGGCTTGCAAATTTAAGAAGCCAACATATCGACGTAAACGAGCTCCCCACCAAAGATATCTCATGTTTAACAATACTGTTACTTCCTTTAAATTTTAAGGAAAAATTATTGTATATATCTAAAGGTTAGTGGGAGCAAGTTTAAATTGAGGATTTTATATGTTAATGGTATATTGCTTGCAAGTAATGATCTTGGTTTCTTGGACGAAATCAAGAAATTTCTCTTAAAGAACTTTGTAGTGAAATATATATGAATGAGGCAATTTACATGATAGGAATTGAAATATTCTGGAATGGATCATGTGGATTGTTAAGGTTGTCTCGAAAAGCATATATAGAAAGAGTTCTAGAGAGAATTGATACGGAAAATGTTCAGTTATTGATGCCCCTATCTAAAAAGGGCATAAGCTCAACTTTATGCAATGCTCATAGAATGACTAGGAACGTAAAGAAATGAAATCAAATTTGTGGCATGAATTATGGCTGCGGAATTTTATATCAGGACTTAGAGTTGTCGACTCTAATGCCAAGTCGCTGAGTATTTATTATGAAAACTGCAGCGGCATTTTTATCCGAGGATGATAAATTTTCTAATGGTGCTAAACGCATGGAGATAAAATACATTGCCATTAGGGAAGAAAGTCAGAAACATAGAGTGTCTATTGAACATATAAACACTAAGCTTATGATTGCAAATCCGTAAAGGAAAGGGTTACCATTAAAGAAATATAAGCAAAACATTAGTAGAATGGGTCTTGAATATAGCCCATAATGTTGTTGCATTACGTTTAATGATGTGGACTTACTTAATATTTTGTTCTGTTGTATGACACTCTAAGATATCACTTAAGGTGTTTATGAAATTTCCTGTTTTCTATTATGTATATACATGTATGATTTATTGGATGAACGATACAGTAATAGTCTTTGGCAAAGACATTATTGTTGGACCTTTATTGACACTTCTCACTTATAGACCATATTCAACAACTTGAGTGTTGTAGTACATGGAAGGGACTGTGTCATTCCATTGACACACGACCGCCATGACTCGCAAGAGTGGGTTGTTTAATTATGGTATTATGATGACCAAATAAAAGCAAAAGTAAATTGGAATTTTTATGCGCGCCTTATGTTATCATTATTGAACTCAATGCTTAATTTATTGTATGGGCCAAATGGGAGAATGTAAGATATTTTTATGTCCACATGATATATCCCATATATATTGAGTTTAATAATATTATGTTTCCATTTTAAAAACTATTATCTTATTGGTCAAACGAGAAGTGGTTTCCTAAAAACAGTTCTACTATGATAGGTAAGTTGAAATATAGCAGTATAAGGAAAATGGTCCTCTCTCTGCCTATAAAAGATAAGATTTGGGTTGATTTCCCATTAACTAATACGGTCTCTAATAGAAATCCTAAATGAAAGTAAATTGGCCAAGAGAGAGAAACTATTTCCCACCGCAGCAGGTGAAGAATTCAACATCAAGGTTTGATCTCTTTGAATGTTGTATCAAGGATTCAGGTATTCAATATGTATACGATTTATTTCCGCATAATGTTTATGGGTAAAATCATGATAGTTCTAGTTATTGGGCTAATGATTAAGTGTTTATGTTTAATGCTTAATATAACAAATTTACAGGTCCCCCTTTCAATCGACTGAACCACTTCAATTGATCGGATCTTGACCGACCTACTTTCAAGCGATCGAACTTGTCTCGATCGATCGAACTTGACTGAAAATCTTATCCCAGTTTGTGCGCTGGAAATGCCACCTTGCATCCCCTCAGCTGTTTTATTATTACTAGCTTGCATTTAACCCATGCGATGTACGAAAAACTATTATTAAAATTAGTAATTTTTTTCAGTATAAAAACCTAGTTACCCTAAGGAATGAAATAACTACCCTTGTGGACTATAATTGGAGTATATGATGTAAAATCACACTTGATATGGATTGTATTCCGTATTGAAATTCTGAATAAAGTAGTTACTTTAATAATTAATTAATATATATTCGCAGCACATGTTCGAACTGTTAGTAAATGTGCTTACAAATATCAAAATCCCATTTAAATGGAAATGCTACCAAATAATCATCGCACTTAAATAACATTTCATTTAAAATGCCATGGTAAAGTATACGCACTTTTTAAATGAAACATGGAGTCCAAAATTATTTAGGCTTTGTTAAAATAGATTTCATGAGGGAAAAATGAGGGGAAAGAAAAACTAAATAGAAAAGTAGTCTCATCCGTAATCCATAAGGTAAAAGGAACTGATTTTCCATCTTGTTTTCCTTTTTCCTCTATTTTCACTCAGAAAAATCTAAGAACCAAACAAAGCCTTGGGGAAGTCAGTGGTATTGGTAGTGAAAAGATGTATTTGCTTGAGAAATGGATACTTAATGTGTTTCCATTTAAAAGGGATTTTGGGAACCTAACGAACCACTCCTAAAGAAATGTATGGAAGTTGTTTCCATAGAAATGGATATGACTTTCTTACAAATCCTTTGAAACATCTTGTGTTTCCCTATGAGTGAAAATAGCTATAGCTATAGATATAGATATAATAAAGGTTTGCACACTATCGGTCAAGTCGACATCAGTAGGTAAATAGTTTAGGCATCCCAAACAGGTGTATTTAACATTTTCCTAATTCAAATCACATAACCCACCCAAATTTGGTACATGACATTTGAAAATGCAATTTCAATCGAATAATCACAATCTGTTGGGACCAAAAAATTAGGCTATACAATACAACCTAAACCATTAGGTTGTATCATAGAAGCTCTAATATATATATATATTACATATAAATGTACCAATGGGGATAAGTGTTTTACACTTTTATGAATCAGTGCACTTTCACTTAAGTGATTTTTTAAGAGTTCTAATAACCTTTTTTTAGTATGCCAATTTATTTAATTTGGTCCGTCAATGAGAGTCCTACTATACCACTTTTTTTTTCCACTACTTAATTTACCCAATTCCTAATGTTTTACAGTTGCACATTTTTTTACCATTGGTCTGATCCCTATTTCGTAGGTTGAATAGAATTCTATTGGTACACAAATTATTATTATTTTTTAATTATTCTAGATTACCCATTAGGTCCCCCCACCTGAATGAGTCCTATTTGTTCTATAACGTCACTAAGTGGAGTCCTAGACCATCAAGAACTCTACTTCTTATAAGAAAGGAATATTAGGTAATAGACCTCTCAATAATATGTGTATTAGTCAAAATCCCACACGATTTGGCAATTTTTTAAAATCTCCTCGCTACTTTTTCAATTTGGTGAAAAGCCCATCGCTACCCACACATAATATTATCTGCCAATTTCAAAATACTATAGCTTACTCGCTCTTTGGTTTTTTGGAGATTTTTTTTTTAGATTTCATGTATTTTTTTTTAGATCTACGTATTGCAGTTAAAAATTGTACCCAAAATTTATAAATTTTTTTTTTGAAACCCTATTTTTTGATTTTATCTATCAAAATAGACAATATTATCTGGTGAGAGATAGATAATATTGACGAAAACGACCATATATAATTTCCTCATTTTTGGCCTTTGTGGATGATTTAATATTTGTTTATTTTGTTTATTTGATTTTATGTATTTCCTCGAGATCTATGCATTGGACTTGAAAATTTTATACAAAAAGATAAGTTGCTGCCTGATTTGGAGATTTTATCTGTCTGCAATAAGTAATATTATATGTTATCTATCTGCAAACAGGTAATATGTATTAACGACGTCAACGTTCTCAATTCTTGGGCTATTTGGTGTTTCTTTTTCTTTTTCTTTTTTTTTTTGGATTTCATGTTTTTTTTTTTTTGAAATCTACGCATTCGACTTGGAAACTTATTTTGGGATTTTGTCTGTCTACAAATAAAAAAATTAATAATTTTTCGGACTTTTTGTGTGTGTGTGTGTGTTTTTTTTCATGTATTTTTTTTAGATTTATGCATTTATAGTGCCAATTTTACAAACAGAATATGTTTTTATTATAGCAATTTGAAAATTTTTAGGCATAAAGGGCATTGTTCTAACAAAACAAGAAAAAAAAAGACTTAGTGAGTTAAAAAAAGTAGCTTAAGTTTTAGCTTAGGCATATTTTAATTGAGGGGATTGTGCATGGCTGAAGCTACCTATTAAAATTGTTTACCATATCATTGGGACTCACTATCATTGACCTAAGTAGTACAATCAAAATAGGAATTTTATGTATTGTTTTATCTTCCTCCCCATTCTACAAGTATTAACTATTGTATTCAAATAGCAGTATTAATCAGCACTATACAACATATGTTCCAACTTCTGAGAAAATGTGAGTAATAAAAAGGAATATTTATTAGACTATATGTGATAATTTTATTTTACATGTATTATGCGCATATGCATATTAGATACTTCTTTATACTTCGTTTGAATGTATTTTTTTTTTTTTTACTTCACTATTTATTAGTTAAGGATTTGTTTGGTAGTTCATGTTAGTATCTTTGGTGATATAAGATTTTAGCTATTTTCTAAAACATATTCTCTAAGTTCTACGTAAATACAAAAATGCCAATTTTTATTAACAATGTCAATGGTTTTCTGCTTTCTCTATCTATATTGTTTTCATTATTAGGTAAAACTTCAAATAAGCATCTTCAAAGTATTCACATTTTTATCCAATTAGAAGTTTGTTAATTTCTTTTCTTCGTCCTTGTGTGTGTGTGTGTGTGTGTTTGGCTCTTTATTCCCTTTTGATCATAAACAGAGGTGTTAGGAAAATTGATTGGACTGAAGCAACTGACCGACCGATCGGTTTTCAAGAAAACACATAGCTTAATAAAAAAAATTCAAATAGATAAAAACATGACAAAATCGACTGAAACGTCCCTATATGGTCGGTTATATGGTCGGTTTTTATACAAGAAAAAACAAAGGCTGACCGAACGATTAACATTGCTAGGTACAATAACCATGGCTACTTTTTTACATAGGATAGCCTTATATATATATATACTATCAATATTACTGTCATATACTTATTTACATTAGATAAATAATCTTGTAGTAAATAGAGCACATAAATATTAAGAAAATTGCATATATTGTAAAAATTTATGAGAATATCATTATAGATATAAATAATAACACATACATACAAAAATCTAGAATGTATAAAATTTGAAAAATGCATTTGAAAAGGTTTCGAATAATTATTCATGAGTAATTACATAGCTAGCTTCATTTTCATTATTAATTCTTTATAGGTGAAATGATGTTTCATTTGAAATATAAAGTTTAGACTTAAAAAAAATAACCGTGGGATTTTTGGAAAGTGTGACTGAATCAAAATTAGAAGAAAACCACATAATACAGATTAAATGTATTTTTCAAGAATAAACAGAGGTGAGAAGAGACAAAAAAGGGTAGGTGCAATGGAGGGCAGATGAGGCAAATGATACTAAGCTATTTTTTTTAAAACAATTGTTGGAATAAAAAAATAGAAGAATTCAAAGAGGAGTACAAAATCAAAACTCAATTATTTTAGAATAAATAGTTTCATAGATGATTAGGAAAAAAAAAGGTGAAACCTTATGCAGTGGAAAGTTAAAAACAAAATTAAGACTATAATTTTTCATTTTAAAATAGTCATCGAAGACATTAAATTAAAACTAAACTAAGAAGGAAACAATATATATATATATATATATATGTGGAACTAGACTTAATATTTTTTAAACAAAAACATCGACATGAGACTTAAAAAAAATGGAATCTTATGGAAGTTAGGGAGATGAATAAAATGAACATTTACAACTCATGTGACGCCCCGCCCCGCCACGGGTCCCGGCGACGGGGTGTCAACGGGCGGAAGCACAACAATAACGATAACAGTAGGCTTTGACACCATTCTGTAACTCCCCGAGTCCTAGACTTCGAGAGTTACCAGAAATATATTCATATCATTTGGAAAGCATTTATAAAACAGAAAACTAGTTTTCATTTCAAATATTCTTTTCTTGAAACAAAACGTTTTTAATATAAGCAGCGGAAAATCAGAGTTAAGCTATCTCTTTATTTAAAAGCGGGTGGACTAACATTTGTCCAATTTAAACATAATAAGTTCTTTGAAACCAAATTAATTAAATGATAATCCCCAGATACGGGGTCTTCAAACTATAGCGGAAGCATTGTCAAGTCTCGGGGCCTTGCCCTTATCTATATCACCTGAAAGAAAGGTTTAATAGTCCATAAGCCAAAAGGCTCGTATAGTCATATAACCGCACAATAACATCTGTTATATAACATGCGTGAGTGCAATGAATGCCAATGTCAATGCATGAAAACCATTTTCATGACTTTACAAACACTCACCCTCAATCGTCAATATCATTACCCGGACCATGGGTTTCTCGTCCACGTAGGCCTAGCCTCAAACGTGCGGGACTTTGGGCCTTACGAATTACACAGAGGTCTAGCCTTCAACATTACAGGAGTTTCTTGCAGCACATCCCGCAATTCGAGTTCCACGCCTACCCACAAATTTGGGATTTCTAACTTTTCATAACAAAATCCCTCCTAGAGGGTTTTATGCATGGAAGCTTCTAAGGTCTTCCCTTTTCAAAACCTGGAAAACTCTAAGGTCTTCCCTTTTAAAAATTGAAAGCCTCTAAGGTCTTTCATTCCAAAATCATTTTTGTGATTTTCGTGTTCATGCTCATGCTTATGAAATGTTATGCAACATATGTGAGCTCTAAGCATCAAGACATATTCAACATTTCATAAATTACATATCAAAACATGCTATCAATTAAAGCAACACAATAGACATGCTGAAATCACCCAAGTAAACACATAAGACATATCAATTCACTTAAACATGTAAGTACACCGTTAAACGTATTATACAACTTTATTGAGGGTTATACGGAACTAGTGTTCACCGAGGATAGACTGAATAATTAATCAGAATAGAAACTGGAACTCCTCAATCTGTTACAAATCTCTATATACAATAATGCGTGTATATTAGTGAGGTACAACACCTTTAAGCATAAGTACAACTACTATTAAAGTAAATTGCAACTCTTAAAGCTTAGGGTACAAGGTCCCTTAGCTCATAACAGACTTAAATATAACAAAATAGAATATTTTATTAAACTGCTTGAGGTCGCGCACGCAAGCCGCTCGAGCGGGACCTCGCTCGCGCTGGCCGCTCGGGCGAGTTTGTACAGAAAGGCCACAGATTTAATTTAAAAGAGTTTTTTAGAAAATAGCCTGGTCGCGCACGCGAGATGTCACAGAATTGTCTTCTTCCTTCTTCTTCTTCCCCTGTTTTGAAACCAAAATTAATTTTTACCCATTTTGAAAACTTAATCAAAATATACTTTCCAATATATGAAATTCTTCCTTTTTTCGCGTAGATTCCAATATGGAATCAGATTTTTATGAATTAAATCATAACTCTCGCATTAATTGAAAAACCGAGAGACGACAAAATTTGAAATCGACCGTTCCTCGCGATCGTTGCGAATTAGCTTTTGAAATTCGAAATGGATTCTCGTGGGATTGAGACCTTTCATTTGATATAAAGAAATCAAGTTTCTATCATAGTTTTTCTGCTCACTATTTTCGGACCCTTTAACGATATGTATATACATATGTATATATATATATATGAAATCTACAATCACAGTTTGTATAAACTAAATACAAACTAAAATTAACAAAGAAGCTTACCCAATTCTAAAATTCAAAGCTTGTATTACAACATCCTTGAATGTAACTGCTTGTATGAGTATATATGAAAAATTCTATGTGTGTGTACATAAATCAATATGTGTGTGTGAAAAAACAATATATGTGTGTGTGTATGTGTGTACCCGAGAGAGAGAGAGAGAGAGAGAGAGAGAGAGAGAGAGAATGGTTGTTGAGGGAGTTGTTGAGAGTATGAGAGGTTATGAGAGTTGCTGGAGAGTTGAGTGTATATATAACATTAATATGCTTGGGCACCAAGCACAAACACACAGTACACACCTACACACATAGTACACACGCACACACTACACATATTGATTAATTGGGCTCCAAGTTCTTCATGAGATAATCTTGTGTGTGTTGAGCTCACAAGCTTAACCACACACAGATAAAAATTATACTGCCAACAAATCCAAAACTGGTATTATTAGATTAAAAAGCGAAAATTTAAATATGGGGTATTATATGCTACCCACCTTAAAAGAAATTTCGTCTGCAAAATTCGCACAGAGATAAAAATTCAATACAGAAAAACAAATAACTCAAGAAGAGAAAAAATGCGGATATCGATCTCGCATCTCCTTCTTATTCTCCCAAGTAGTCTCCTCAGTACCATGGTGCCACCACAATATTCGAACCAAATGAATAGTTCTACTACGAAGCAGATGCTCCTTAGCTTCCAGAATCTGTACTGGTTGTTCCTCGTAGGACGCATCTTGCTCCAACGGTAAATTAGTCCAATCTAAAACATGAGACGGATCATGTTCATACTTCAGAAGCATTGAGATATGAAATACATTATGAACTTTTGCCAACTGTGGAGGCAAAGCCAACCGATAGGCGACTTCACCCACATGCTCTAAAATCTGGAAAGGTCTAATAAAACGAGGTGAAAGCTTCTTATCCTGCCCAAAACGAAGCACACCACAACGAGGTGAAACTTTGAGAAACACGTGATCTCCAACTTCAAAGGACAACGGTCTCCTCTTCTTATCAGCATAACTTTTCTGTCGGCTCTAAGCCGTAATTATCCTCGCACGAATCAGTTTTATCTTTTCAGTAGTTTTCCTTACTAGATCTGGTCCCAACAGAGACGCTTTCCCAACTTCTATCCAACATACGGGAGAACGACATGGTCGTCCATATAGGGCCTCAAACGGTGCCATCTGAATGCTTGCTTGATAACTATTGTTATACGCAAACTCAATCAATGGTAGGTGGTCTTCCCAACTACCTGTGAAGTCCATAACACAATCTCGTAACATATCTTCCAATGTCTGTATAGTACATTCTGACTGACCATCCTTCTGAGGATGAAAAGCCATACTTAATCTTAATTCTGTCCCCAAAGCTTTCTGGAGACCTTCCCAAAACAAGGAAGTAACCGCAGGTCTCGATCTGATACAATCGAAATAGGGACTCCATGTAACCGAATGATCTCTCGAATATACAAGCGACTAAGAACATTAACTGAATCGGTCAAACGCATTCCCAGAAAATGTGCAGACTTTGTCAAACGATCCACAATGACCCAAACAGCATCATGACCACGTGGTGACCTAGGAAGTGCTGTTACAAAATCCATTGTCACGTGCTCCAATTTCCACTTTGAAACTGGTAACGGTTGCAATAACCCTGCAGGTCTCTAATGTTCAGCTTTCACTTGCTGACAGGTCAAACACCGTGATACAAATTTAGCGACATCGCGCTTCATACCCTTCCACTAAAACTGATTATGGTACATTTTGTTGCCTCTCGGATGCACCGCTAATCGTGAATGATGAAATTCTTTCATCACTTGTTCACGAACCGCCAAAGGCACAAACAAACGGTCTTTGAACTTCAACCCACACTCGGAGTCAAAAGTCCAACCTTCTATAACATCACCATGAAGAATTCGCATATGAAAAGTAGATGCTACTGGATCAGATTGTTGCTCATTTTTCACTTATTGAATGATCGACGGTTGAGCCATAACAGAATATAATGAAGCACGTTCCTCAGAGTCGTCAAGCTCTACCTCAAACTCCCCAATCTGATTGAGTATGTTCCATTCCTGAATGGCCAGACAAGCCAATGAACCTCGTGACTTGTGACTCAGCGCATCTGCCACTATATTCGCCTTTCCTGGATGATTCTGTAGTTCAAAGTCATAATCTTCTAAGTATTCCATCCATCGACATTGTCGAAGATTCAGATCATATTGAGTAAAGATATACTTCAAGCTCTTGTGGTCTGAAAAGACATCATATCGTTCCCCATACAAGTAATGATGCCATGACTTTAAAGCAAACATAACGGCGATAAGCTCTAAATCATGAATCGGATAATTCTGCTCATGAGACTTCAATTGGCGAGAACCGTAGGCAATAACTTTGCCTTCTTGCATAAGCACATACCCCAAACTAAGAAATAAAGCGTCACAATAAATTGCATAGTCAACACCATGCTCCGGAATAATCAAAATCGGTGCTGAAGTCAATCGAGTCTTTAAAAGATGAAAAGCTTTCTCACACTCCTCAGTCCAAATGAATTTCACCACTTTACGCGTAAGCTTAGTCAAAGGTGAAGCAACACGAGAAAGTCCTTCACAAAGCGACGGTAATAACCAGCTAAACCCAAGAAACTACGTATCTCAAATACGTTCTTAGGTGGCTGCCAATCTATAACAGCTTCAATCTTTGACAAATTAACTGACACTCCATCTCTCGAGACAATGTGTCCCAAAAATTTCACTTCTGTCAACCAGAAATCACATTTAGATAATTTACTGAACAATCGGTGAGTACGCAATACTTGTAAGACAATTCTCAAGTGTTCTTCATGAAGTTCCTTAGAGGAAGAGTAGATAAGAATGTCATCAATAAATACAATCACGAACTTGTCCAAATAATCGTGAAATACTCGCTGCATAAGATCAATAAATGATGTTGGGGCGTTGGTCAAACCAAATGACATAACCACAAACTCGAAATGTCCATATCGAGGCCTAAAAGCTGTCTTCGGGATGTCTGACTCTCGAATACGGAGTTGATGATAACCCGATCTCAGATCAATCTTGGAGAAACAAGTGGAACCTTTGAGTTGATCAAACAAATCATCGATTCTTGGAAGTGGATACTTATTCTTGATCGTCACATGATTGAGTTTTCGATAATCAATACACAATCTCAACGTTCCATCCTTCTTCTTAACAAAGAGAACAGGAGCTCCCCACGGGGATACACTCGGGCGAATAAAACCCTTACTCTAGAGATCTTCCAACTGAAGTTTCAACTCCTTCAATTCTACTGGTGCCATACGATGTGGCAGAATAGAAATAGGCGAAGTGCCTGGTACAAGATCGATTGCAAAATTGATAGCATGGACAGGTGGCATTTCTGATAAGTCTTCTGGAAAGACGTCAGGAAATTCATAAACAATGGGTGGCAATTCCATAAGAGAATTGCCCCTCTCTATGGCCAATAAACTAGCTAGAGTTCCAAGAAAAGAGTATAAACTACTCCTTGAAAACAATGAGGGTATCGGTAAATCTAACTGATCGCCCTCGAATCTACTACTGTCTCCTTCAGGAGTGAAAAGAGTAACCCGACGCTTAAAACAATCTATGAAAGCCCGGTACTCGACCAACCAGTCCATCCCAAGGATGACATCGAATCCTAGATTCGGCATAACAATCAAATCAACACTCAATTATCGGTCTGCTATCAAAAGCATACAACCACGGCAAACCTGATTCAAATGAATAATACCTCCAACTAGAGTATCAACAGATAAGACATGCTCTAAGCATTCTATCTCTAAACCCAATACTGATGTGAATGCTGATGAGATGAATGAGTGTGATGCACTAGTGTTAAACAATATAGATGCCCAAGAGTTAAACAATGGGACGATACCTCGGATCACAGACGGTCCGGCATTTCCAGAAACATGATAAGCAGATGACATAGGCAAAGCAAAATTCCTTCCTTTGGGTTCTTGGTGTTGTTGTGGCCGAAAACCACCACAGTTTTCTGTCCTCTGATCATTACCTTGATTACCACTGTTCTGGTAGGGTTTCACGCTCTGAGCAGAAACTACCTGAGATGGTGGATAATACGGTGTCAGACCAATCGACTGAGTTTTCTTGGGTGGTGGTTGAGGACAAAACTTGATGAAATGGTTCGGATCACCACATTGGAGGCAAACTTTCTCCCCAGCGGCATTCACACCTCGCTGTAACCCCGATTGTTGAGAACTTCGATAAAAAGATCTCTGTTGTTAATAGGATCGTTGCTGTTGCTATTAAGGAGGTTGGGACAGAAATTGAGACCTTGTCTCTGTCTTGGCTTTCGTAGACTGACCTGTACTCTTGGCTGGAGTAATCATCTCCCTGGCCTTTTTCAGATCTAAATCCACACTTTCAACACCCAATGCTCTTGTCAAAATATCAGCATAAGTGGTGATAGGCGTGATAGCCAAACTTTTCCGAATAAAGGTTGGCAGACCAAAGGCAAAGCGTGTAGCCTTGAAATGATCACTGACCAACTGTTCTTGTGCAAAACGAGCCAAGGTGGAAAACATAGTAGCATATTCTGTCACTAACATATTCCCCTGTTGAAGGGTAAAGAATTCAGCCCTTTTTGCATCCCTCTGTACTTTTGGAAAGTAGTTATCGAGGAAAAGACTCTTAAATGACTTCCAATTCATGCCAGCAAGTGGATGAACACTCACAGTGCAATCCCACCAATGGGTAGCTTCTCCAAAAAACAAGTATGTAGCCAACTTGATGCGGAGAACATCCTCATGAAGATCAATGAATTCGAATATCTTCGTGATATGCTGAAGTCAATCCTCTGCAACCATTGCGTCAGAGCTACCAGAGAATTGTGGTGGCTTCCTAGCATCAAAATCTTTAGTAATCAGCCGCTCCCGAGCTCTAGCGAGATTTGTCTCACCTCTCGGAGCACGAGGGGGAGGAAGCGGCATAGCATCTCTGACTACCCTTGTAATTATATCAGCAACATTCTGTAACCCTTGCGGTCCATCAGAAAAATCAACGGGTCCTGTGGAGGCTTCAGACTCAAATACAACATCAGGGGCGTGACCTCGACCATGACCACGACCTTGACCTTGACCACGGCCTCTACCTGGACCACATCCTTGAGCACGACCTCGACTTTGGCCTCTAACTGGGACCGAAGCAGTCGATATCTTTTCATCAGTCTCAAGCTCAAAATTGCGATTCTCACATCATGGCGGCATAGCTATAACAAGATCAAATCGAGTAAACGAATCACATAACATAATCTAATCATGAAGTGCAGTCAACAATACATGTATATGTCAAAACATAATACGTAAACAGTTAACATCTTAAGTTACCAAGTAACATGTTAACATATATCAAAACATATGTCGTTTACTAACAAACATGTCTAACATGTCAACATAACTATACAAGCGAGCACATAACCCGGCGTCCAAAGTATTCGACCCGGTTATGCTCTAATACCATTCTGTGATGCCTGGCCTTCAACGTCACGGGGGTTTCTTGCAGCACATCCCGCAATTCGAGTTCCTAGTGGTACCCATCTCACACGCCTACACACAAATCCGAGATTTCTAACTTTTCAAAACAAAATCCCTCCTAGAGGGTTTTATGCATAGAAGCCTCTAAGGCTTCCCTTTTCAAAACCTGGAAGCCTTTAAGGTCTTCCCTTTTTAAAAATTGAAAGCCTCTAAGGTCTTTTATCCCAAAATCATTTTCGTGATTTCGTGTTCATGCTCATGCTTATGAAATGTTATGAAACATATATGAGCTCTAAGCATCAAGACATATTCAACATTTCATAAATTACATGTCAAAACATGCTATCGATTAAAGCAACACAATAGACATGCTAAAAACACCCAAGTAAACACATAAGACATATCAATTCACTTAAGTACACCGTTAAACATATTATACAACTTTATTGAGGGTTACACGGAACTGCCGTTCACCGAGGATAAACTGAATAATTAATAGAATAGAAACCGGAGTTGCTCAATCTGTTACAAATCTCAATATACAATAATGCGCGTATATCAGTGAGGTACAACACCTTTAAACATAAGTACAACTACTATTAAAGTAAAGTACAACTCTTCCCTTAGCTCATAACAGACCTAAATATAACAAAACAGAAAATTTTATTAAACTGCCTGAGGTCACGCGCGCGGGTCGCTCGGGCGAGTTTGTACAGAAAGCCCACGGATTTAATTTAAAACAATTCTTCAGAAAATAGCCTGGTCGCGCGCGCGAGCCACTCGTGTGACCTTTCGCTCTCGCGGGTGCGCGCGCGAGATGTCACAAAATCGTCTTCTTCCTTCTTCTTCCCCTGTTTTGAAACCAAAGATTAATTTTTACCCATTTTGAAAACTTAATCAAAATATACTTTCCAATATATGAATTTCTTCCTTTTTCCGCGTAGATTCCAAATATGGAATTAGATTTTTATGAATTAAATCATAGCTCTCGCATTAATTGAAAAACCGAGAGACGGCAAAATTTAAAATCGACCACTCGTTGCGATCGTTGTGAATTAGCTTTTGAAATTCGAAATGGAGTCTCGTGGGGTTGAGACCTTTCATTTGATATAAAGAAATCAAGTTTCTATCACAGCTTTTCTGCTCGCTATTTTTCGGACCCTTTAACGATATGTATATATATATATATATATATAAAATCTACAATCATAGTTTGTATAAACTAAATACAAACTGAAAATAAAAAAGAAGCTTACCCAATTCTAAAATCCAAAGCTTGTATTAAAATCTCCTTGAATGTAATTGCTTGTATGAGTATATATGAAATTCTATGTGTGTGTACATAAATCAATATGCGTGTGTGAAAAAGCAATATATGTGCGTATGTGTGTGTGTGTGTGTGTGTGTGTGTGTGTGTGTGTGTGTGTGTGTGTACCCGAGAGAGAGAGACAGTGAGTTGTTGAGGGAGTTGTTGAGAGTATGAGAGGTTATGAGAGTTGCTGGAGAGTTGAGTGCATATATAACATTAATATGCTTGGGCACCAAGCACAAACACACAGTACACACCCACACACATAGTACACACGCACACACTGCACAGATTGATTAATTGGGCTCCAAGTTCTTCATGAGATAATCTTTTGTGTGTTTAGCTCACAAGCTTAACCACACACAGATAAAAATTAAGCTACCAACAAATCCAAAACTGGTATTATTAGATTAAAAAGCGAAAATTTAAATACGGGGTTTTATAACTCATTTTTAAAATTATTTTAATTTAATTTGACTCAATTGTGTTATATTTCCAATATTGTTTATTAATTTAAAATGAATTATCATGCAAGATCTCTCGCTCACTGACAGTCTATCCCAAAATTGACTTTTTAAAAGATTTTTCAAACTCCAAAAATTCATATCGTTCAAATTAAAAATCAATTTTTTTTATAAAAATTGTATTTTAAAAAATGTGAAGTCGATGGTGGTGGTGAAAATCTGCTATATAGAGGGGTAGATTAGTCCAAAAATTGTGTTGATCAATTAGCTAAAGTCCTCATCACGATTATATTGTGCTAATACTTACCACTGGAATCTTTTGTTAACTATCCTTTAACCATATGGTGAGGATTTAACTCTCATTTTCTATCTAAAAAAAAATCTCAAAATAGTGTTTTAGGAAGAAAGTACAAAGCGTAGTTAATATTCAACTTGATTTAGTATTATATATAACTTCACTCATAATGATTATGACCGTACAGGTATATTACATACTTACAAAAGAACATTATTATAGGAATTCTATCATAATAAAGTTGCATATTTATTTTGTCCACTACTTTCATGCATTAAGTTTAACAACTTACAAAATTTAAGTCAGAAGTAAAAATGAAAAGGACACATCCATGTGCACGCTGGTGCTATACAACTAGATGATAAGAGAGCTCGGTTCGAATCGGTATTGGGTTGATGTGTAAAATCTAAAGTTCATATTGAGATTTAAGTTTTATTTCCTTTTTGTTTGAAGTTTTACCAGGTTCATGCTTCCAATTATTTTTAGATTAGAAGACTAATAATATATAACTACTTCTAAAAATCATCCAAATTACATCCAAATAGAGTGAAAAATGGACGTCTGCAACTTCCCTGTTCTTCATAATTTCAGAGGCTTTCTCCTTAATTTAATAGTCACGAATCAGATGCTCTTCTAATATTGTATTACAATCAAACTAAGCTTGATTGATCATTACATAGATAACATGCAAGTGATCTATTTGAGATAATCACAATTTCTTACTATTTTATTTATTCTATCAAACTAATTGTGAATTTCATTGGCATTAACTTTTTGTAATTTTATATGTCATTGCATATCTCGAACAATTTTGCAACACGATTTTGTAACAATATAATTGTTAGAGTATTTCATTTAAGACTTATTTTAGAGTTAGAAATTTTTAGTTATTAGATTATCCACTACGACTTTGATTTGATTATCTTCTAAGATAAAATATAGTATGAGAAAGATTTGATTTGAGTACATTCTACTATTTCAACATTTGTCGCATATATATATATATATATATTTTTTTTTTTTTGTTACAGAAAATAAATTTGCTCTCCCAAATTTTGCTCACCCAAGCATTTCATTGTCTATTTATGGTTTAGTTAGATAGATAATCAACATGACACTATTATGTGCTATAAACTCAATATATTTGTATAACTTTGCATTTACCATAATGAAGAATACAAGGTCGAATAATTATTTTGTCAAGATATGTAGATAAAAATTATATCCATAATGTAAGCTGCAATCAAAGGCTACTCGAGTTTTATATTCCAAAATGCGATTTTATGATTTAATTTCAAAGACTGAAGTATAAGGGCAAAATAAATTGTGTAAAGATGGACTCTCTATTTGGAACTAATTTTAACACTTAATCTCCATATGAGGCTATTTTGAGAGAAACCTTAACAGTAACCAATGGGGTTAAGTCTCGCCTTTAAAAGCATATGGGTAAAGTGAAAATGTGTCTAGCCATAAGGGGTAAAATATAATTAATCCTAAAAATTAAGACTTAAATTAAATCAAACAATTAGGAAGTGTTTGAGTACTTCACTTAAACAATCGAAATTAGGAATTGTTTGTACGAGTCAAATGTTTAGCCAGCTTGATCGTTCGAATTGTTAATATCTTCCTTTTTGTACACCAATCACGTGCAACGCACGTGGTCAAAACTAGTATATATATATATATATATATGTGTGTGTGTGTGTGTGTGTGTTGTATTATAATATTGATAATTGGGAATGCAAACCGGTGCATCACCAACTGTGTTACTAATTAACACCACCAGTGAGTTGAATCTAGTAGATCATGAGAAAATATAAAAGCCTGAAATTTAGTATCCTCTTTTAGGGGTGTCACGGCGTTCATACTTCCGGGCCCACACGTGCTTCCCTTTGATCCCAAAGTTAGCTATGTAGTCTTCATCCAGAATCTGATCAACGGTCGAAACATCACGTACCACCATTTTAGCATACAACGGTTGATCACCAGAATAAGTACCCCCCATCTAAATACTCTCCACACAATCTCCAAAATACCCCTTGAAAAGCTCCACAATTTCACCTTCAGTCACAGGATAGCCCCTAAAAAAGGTCAAGAACATAGTCCTATCATCTTCAGGAACAACTATATTCAAAGACCAACCCCATAATCCATAAACAGGATAAGTATAATCCAATGGTTTGGGGATAACACTAATCCCCCAAAAAATTGGATTAGGAAATCCAGGAATAACAAGACCCAGGTTAGAGATATCCGTGTTTTGGCCAGGCAGAACCCATTGCAGAATATCGCTGAAAATTATAGCACAAACGTTGTTTAGGAATAACTTTATCCCACTAATCGTCGAAAACTTGTTTTTATAAAACATGAAAAGCAAAAATTTTTGCCAATTGTTCGAGTTGTAACAAGCAAAATTCCTGTTACAAGAGACGACCTCATTTGCTAGTACATTGAGCATCGTGTCCGGTACGCTCAAAATTTTGGAAACAATTTTTGGGAATTTGGACTCTTCTAGCCATAGCCACATTGCCGTGACCAAAAGTGACTGAGCTGGATCGCGAGTTAGATTGATGACTAGACGAGTAAAGATTTCTATATCGATTGAATGGAAGACAAGGAGGTCCTCAAGTGTAATTGTGGCCATTGAAGCACTATGGAAGTGTGGAGTGTTATGTGATTGTAAGGACTTGTATGTATAGTTACTCATTTTTATATCTGTAACATTAAGGCTTTGTTTGGTTTAGGAATTTAGTGAGAGAAGAGAAAAGAAAAGAAAAGAAAAGATAAGAGGAAATTTTTTTCCTTTATTCGGCTAACAAGGAAAGTGGTCTATGAGGATATACATGGAGATATATATATATATATATACAGTCATGGGCTCTTAAGTGAACAGGATAGAGCGAACATACCCAGTGAATCATTTTTTTTTCTGGAAAAATCCGTGGGTCAGTGAGGCGCGCGCGGGTCAGTGGATAGCTCGCAAGTTTTTTCAGGCAAAATAAAAAAAATGAACACTGGTTATGTTCACTCTACCCTGTTCACTTAAGAGCATGACCGTGTATATAAATATATATATATATGGAAGGTAAACCAAACATTTTCCTGGCCGTTTCTTTTTCTCCTCTAAATCTGCCAACCAAACAGGGTCTAAGGATTAATAACTTAATATATATATATATATATCAAATCAATAATGCTAGGGGCACTAATAAATTCTACTAACACTCACATTTACACTCTATCTCTCTCCTAGTGACACTTTGGGTGCAATGCAGACCCCACAATGCCACTAGGAGAGAGATAGAGCGTGGGTGTGAGTGTTAGTGGAATTTGTTAGTGCCCCAAATATTACTCTATATATATATATATGTTGGGGCTAAGTACACCATATTTTTGCTAAATATACCACTACACTCACAAATGTTTCACTTTTTAACACTACAAGGTGTTGTATTTAGCATAAAAGATGGTGTATTTAATCCCACCCCTGTATATATATGGAAGGTAATTTAAGATGGGGAGTAAAGATGGTGTGTTTAACCAAAAAAAAAAAATGATAAATTTTGCAATTCCCTTTAAGATGTTGATAATGTGGGTATTAATACTAATGTCAGTACTCATCACATAAAAACAAGCACAATGTGTATAGGTTTGTTTCCAGTAGGGATGCCACTAGGCAATCCAGCTTGGATCTTTGTCGTGCGTACTTTTCATCTTTTGAAATATGATTTATTCATGATTATAATTGGACCAATAATATTTTAGAATACAATGAAAAGTACTTTAGATAAATGTACAAAAGCTGTCCATAATAAAACACTCGAAATTTTTAGTACTTAATGCTCCGTTTGGTATGGAAGGAAATTTTTTTTCGCATCATATGTATAATTTTTTTATGTACTTTAGATTTATAGAGAGAAAAAAAGATAATCGAATTGTAGAAATGGAGATGAAAACATGATAGAGAGGGTTTTTTGTTATAAAGGTGACGGAGTATGAGGTTTTATAAACCCCCAACCAATGTCTATATATGCAAGACATATCTTCTTACTTAAAAGCAGAAGCAAGTAAGATTTATTTTTTTTTAAAAGTAAAAATTGTATTACAATGTATCTTATAAATAAGTTGAAATTGAAGATAATAATGTTCTAAAATTAGGGAGAATGCATTTTACGAAAATCATTCCAAACAGACCACAACACTTTTTTTTTTTAACTTATCGATTGGCTCCGAAAATGGTTTGCTTCCACACACACCCCCAATAATTACTGAGGTAGTGTGTACATTGAAAATATATGGATATTTTAAGTTGTAAGATAAGAATTTCATCTGTGTTTTCATAGACTAGGATTTGCTTTTCAATCTGTTAATTTGGATGTTCAGTGGTAAACTGTTTGTTTCAATGAAATTTATCAATTTCGGTTATTTTTTTTCGAGTGAGTGTATCATATCCTTGCTTGAACTTGTAGAGCTGGGAAACCATAAAAAATAAGTATTAAAAAATTTATAAAAAATGACAAATCAATTTGCATAAAAACTGCATAATTAATCATTTACGACCTTTTTATATTTTTACTATATTTGGTTTACAACGGAAAAAAAAAAAAAAGGAAATATTTGAGTTTCTTTCTGCTTTCGGAGGGAATTAAGGGTTCAGGGTGGGCCCAGGCCCCCTTAGAATATTGAGAATCAAAATTTTAGCTTTAAAATTTATGAGTTTTACAAACTGGACCCCCTGAAATTTTTAAAGTTACCCTTTAATTTTTAAGTTTCTTAAAAAATATTCGGCTTATATTTTCAAACATCACATTTTAAAATTAAAAATTACATCTCTTACCCCGAAATGGGGTATAAAACAAATTCTACATCTTTTCTCCCTCTTTTAATTGGGGAATATGTTAACCAAAAAATAATAGAATTGGGAATATTTTAAAATTTTTTTTTTTCATAGGGATATTTGTGAATATTGAATTGGGATACTTGTGAATTTGTGCACATTTAAATTTGTGACTTATGTTGAACTGGGGAGTTTATGTATAATAAGTTAACCAAACACACACACACACAAACAAATCGTCTAAAGAGCGCTGCCCCTGAACCCTCGTATAACTTAGGCCCACCTGGCAAAAATTCTAAATCCGCCCCTGGGTCAACCCAAATGGAGGTTGGTTGGGATGAACCATAGATTAGCCGTGATTTTGAACAACTTCTCCTGGTGTGCATCTTTGGCGGCCTACAACTGATTGCTCAACAAACTGTAGACAGACGTGTTATGTACAACTTGTTTGCCTGTAATTATTTATTCGGGCGTGCCAGAGCCTAGTTAGGTAGACCCAAACTAATAAACAAAAAATTTCCTAAATCACTTGTGTGAGTGAAACACGAGGTTTTAAAATTTGACTTCTAACAAGTGATTGTGATGGCCAAGTAGGAAAGTACCCTTGGCCTGTAGTCCCTAGACAGTATTGAAGCATACAAGTCTAGCGAGTGATGAAAAGTAGAGAAGAAGGAATTAAATAAAAGCATGTTTTATTTAATTGATGTAAAAGAGAAATTACAAGAGAGTAATTAAAATGCTAAGAAAATAAAAGACTATTTTATTTGCCTAAAAGCTAATCCTAAGAATGCTAAGAATGATGTTGAATGCGGCTTGTCGAAGTGACGCGGAGTGCCTTGAAAGCCTGGCCGGCCTGCTAATTTATAGCGGCCATGGAGGTCTTCTAGATAAGGTAGGAAATCTGATGAATAATAATCTGATATAATTTGCCAGATTTATCTCCCATAAACTGATAAAATCTGCCATATATTCGAATAATATGTATATGCCCATATATATCTTGAATGTGGTCCATGTATATCTTGATACGGCTGCCTTCCCCTCCAAGTAATGAAATATACTTCCCAAATGATAATATTAATATTATCTTTCCAAAAGTGATAATACTATCCTTACTAAAATATTGAAATATCCCAAAAGTGATAATATTATCTTCAATATCTTCCCTTATCAACAATATGGTAATATTATCACGTAGAGAAATATTAGGAGTGATATATTTCCATAAGTGGCCCACCATATAATTTCCAATTGAATCAAATCAAACAAGGTGGTGACTTTGGAAACATGCAGCGCGATAGACATTAATACTGAGACATAATATCGAGTGGCCCCCACTGAAGCATGTCTGAAATGCTTATAACCAAATGAGGGTTTACGTTGATAATGGGCCTTGAAGCCCGTTTGGGCATGTAAATGGCATACTGTGGAGGTGTGCTGAATTTGGACTTAATTAACAACCTATAGCAGACTGGCAGTAGACCAATCAGCCCGATGACAAAACCTAAACTGCTTGTTGACTCCACATCCAGCCCGATAGAATTAAAGTGCCAAACAAAGCCTAGGCCAGGCTGAATTAATGACTACCCAAGAGGTTGGTCAGTCCGATTACAGTAATGCCCGATCAAATGATGATTAGCCGGATTGAGTAATGGTGCCAGCCCGATAATTAGTGGTTAGTCCGATCAACTTTTAACCAATCAATCATTAATTTTGCAATCGGTCTCATGAGTCCGATTAAAAAGATCCAATCGGCGACTACCAATTTTGATCTTAAAAAATGTATTTTTTAGGTGCAAACAATTGCTCCCCTGGCTGTTTAAAATGAAAAAGCTTGAATTTTGAATAGCCAAATATTTTTCCACAGACCGATTTACCTTCTAGTTGCCAAAGACTACCACTTAAGTTTCATCGGACTCACGGAACAAAATCCAAATCGGACTGTTAGACGCCATATGGGACACGTATTTGAATCTCCAACAACTAGATGCTTTGGTCTTTGTTACTTGTCTGCCACAACCAAAATTGTTGGGTCCCACACCAGTTAATGATGGAGAACAAAAATCTTTCAATCTCCTTGACAAGCGTCCCACATGCACTGTAATGGTGATTAAAACTTGATTGCAAATAGTAACACAACCAGAGAACTTAGGCCACCTAGTGGCACATCTTCCATTGATCAGCCAAATCACACCGAATCCATCAGTAATACTATTACTTTTTTTTTCTTCAGTCGGGAATAACAGTCCGAATGATTATTTGAACTAGTATCTCTCGGTCTTCCATACTTTTTTTCAATCCCTTTTGACAATAGTATTGGTGCAAGAACAACCACCAAATAATAGTTATTTTTTGGTGATATCCTCACAGCCATCGTAGATGTAAATCAATCCAAGCCAAATAATTAATTGGCCTAGTATGGAGAATATAATCGGTCACTATTACAAGACCGAAAAAATTGAACAATTCCTTGAGGCTAAGTTTCCTCAAAGGAATATGTTCAAAAACTTCATGGACCGATTTAGAATCAATCGGTCTTGGTGAAACTTGCCCCCCAAGCGCCAAATCGCCATCTTCTTCATCATCAAAGGGGTCTTCAACAACGTCCTCCTTTCTAACGGGAGGCCCTATGGCCGATACGGGATCACTCGACCTATCACGCTCTTTTCTTTCGGCCTCAACAAAATTATGAGGCTCGTCTTGAATTTGCCCCCCGGGTGCTTCATCGTCTTCTTTAATGTCGGAGAGGAGCTCTATGGCCAAAATAAGATTATTGGGCTCTTTATTTAATTTTTTGCCATCTTGCCCCCCGAGCGATTTGTACAGCGTGGAATCAAGATGACTAGAGACATCGGTCTCTTGATTTAGAGTGGTAACATCGACCTTCTTGGGCCGTTGTTGTGACTTTAAAAATTGTTCTATCTTTTGCTCTTGAGCTTCTAGTATTGCCAGGCTTGCTTTCGTGCCTTCTTCAAATCTGTCACACCCGTTCCAGAAATTTATGATTTTGAAAATGCATCAATTGAAATTTTGAAGTTATTAATGTTATTAATAATTTGAGTTGAGGTTGACTGTGAGTCAACGGTAAGGTGTCAGTGAGGACATGGGAACATGGCAGTTCATATTGCATGGGCATGAGTAAATGGCATTTATATGATTTAAATGTTATTTGACTTTATCTGATATTCTTGTGAATAGTAATTATACCTGTGTAGTATAATTCTGGTATTTGGATACTTTAGTATATCGTTTGAGAACTGTGGTGAGAACGTGAGGGATACGTTAATTAAAAAGGTAAGCTGTGTAGAGATTCCACAGATTATAGTTTTCGGACGTTATTTTTGGACCCAAACGAAACCTAGTCGAAAACTTTTAAAATTTATAATTTTCACTCGTAAAGTTATAAAATGGACGTGTGCGAAGTTTCGAGAGCTAATTAGAAGTTTGAGGAACTCGTGGGGAGGTAAACATAATTTTCAAAAAGTTTGCCTAGAAGTGGATGAGATTCATTCTCATTTAAACTTTCCAAAAATATCTAAAGAGAGGAGAGAGAAGGGAGATTTGGAGCCAACGGGCTTTGCGACGCCGATCGACGACCGTTCGTCCGTCCGTCAGATTTTCTCCAGATTTTAGATTTGAACTCGTGGAGGTAAGAGCTACGTTTTGATACTACTTAGGCCATGTTTGGAAAATTTTTGTAAAAATCTTAATTCTAGACTTTTGGAAAAAACCGAGTAAAACTTGTAGGAATCAACCCAAATTTGAAATCCGACGATTAATTAGCCCCCTAGACGATCCTTCAAAGTTTGAAGAGAATCGCACGAGGTATGAATTCTAGATCTATGAAATATATGGATTTTCATGTTTTGAACATCAACTTTGATGTCCTTGGATCCTGGCAAAATTCATGTATTAATTAGGCCCGTTAATTATGCACGTGAAATTATGTGAAAAGCACGTATAACTGTTTATGTGAGCATGTTATGTGTCTACTTGGGTCAAAGGGGAGTTTGGTGCAAATTCATCCGGGGTAAGCTCCTCGAACCTTGAGGATTATGATTGTGATTGAAATAGAATTGGAATTGTGGTTGTGTCTGGATTGGAGGTGGGCCCAACCAGTAACGGTACCTGGTATGGAGGAAGGCCCAACCAGTGTATGAGATGCGTGGGAGAGGTGGGCCTCCTACGGCATCGACCGGATGAATGCGTACCACTCACCCTAGCGACTATTTTCTATGTGTTTTAGATGCTTAAACCATGAACTGTCATATAAGCATACATTTAGAATTGTGCACTCAGCATATAGCTGAACAGTGGAGATGTACTCCATTACAGGTAAGAAGAAAGACAAGAAGTAGCATGATAAACGAAGCCGATGAATGCCGGGTAAATCACCTTTGTATATGTTGTTGTTTTAATCCTAAAACTTGTGTAAGGATTGGGAATTGTAATATGTTGTAATAGAACCATGGATTAGTTTCGTAGTATCGAAATCTTGTAATTAAATGTCTGTGGTTAAGTTTTCAATGTTGTGTTTCAGTTATGATTGTGATTGTTGTTGGTTTGGAGAAGCATGAGTTGTTAATTTTTACAACAGGGCTGCCCAGCAGGGGAGCAGTCGACTGAACTCTATGTGAGTCAACTGGATCCCGTGTGATTGAGACACTGAAAGTGAATAGTAAGAGAAGTAGTCGACTGGACCCCTTTTTAAAAATGTTGTATTTTGGTTTTGCATAACACAGTCGACTGGGGAAGAGATCAGTCGACTGACCTATAGTAGATTTTAGCTACTGATCCAAATAGTAACCATTGTAGTTGACTGAGTTCCTTGATCAGTCGACTGGACCTCTGTTGAGAATTTTGGGTTTTGGTTTCTGCTAGGCACAGTCGACTGGACCACAGTCGACGGAACCTCTGTTTTCAAAACTATTTTCCTTAGACAGGTTCAATTGGCCAAAACTTTTTGTAACTCCGATTTTCAATGTATTCTTCAACTCGGAGGGCAATGTTTCCTAAGTTTTAAAATACCCAGGGTTGTTTTAAAGTTCTTTCCGCTGCGTATAGTCATATGATGTTTGGATGAGCCTTGGTGGCGTGCCACGTGTCCTATTTCTACACGTAGTGGGATGGGTCGTGACATTTAGTGGTATCAGAGCTATAGGTAACAAAACTTTGGGAACATTCAACGACGAGTGGAGTGTTGAGTGAAGTGTCACATGTTCTAGATTGCATCCATGCATATTAGAGATGTTTGATGCATATGTATGTTATTTTACATACATGATATTGTTATTGTTGTACATGCATAGTGTTTATTCATTGAGAACTACAGGATTGTAATCATGAGTGACGAAGAGCGAGAACTATCGCCACACACTTGACGTATGAATGACATGACAGAAATGATGGGGAATATGGGTGACATGATCCGAAATATATTTGAACGGTTACCTCCAACACCTCCATTGGAACCAAAACCGATAGTTATGGTGAATGTACCTGAAAATAGGGGTTTGAGATCAATATACAAACAGTTTACAAGGAAGAAACCAATGGAATTTCATGGAACACCTGATACAACATTGGCAGAACATTGGGTCATGGACATGGAACGAATTTTTCAATCTACTCCGATGTCAGATAGGGAGAAGATTGAGAACGCAACTGACGTACAGAGGGGTGAAGCCCAGAACTGGTGGGTGAATGTCCTAGATCAAGGAGCACCAATTACTTGGGAGGGGTTTAAGGCAGAATTCAATTGCCGATTCTTTCCGCGAGCCGCCTATAATGCAAAGAAGCAAGAGTTTGATAACCTCAAACAAGGAGACATAACTGTAACGGAGTATACTTCCAAGTATAATGCGTTGTTGAGGTTTGGTAAGGGTTCAGTGCCCGAAGAGGAAGACAGGGCAAGAAAATTTGAAGAGGGTTTAAGGGATAATATCCGGTTGAGAGTAGAGACCTATGAACATTCGACTGTTGCAGCAGTACAGCAGACGACACTTGTAGCCGAAAGTAGAATAGAGAGATCGAGACAAAATCACCAAGGAAAGCGAAGTCATGAGGGTGGTGACCGAACTCAGGCGAGATCTTTTAAGAAATCATTTTCACGAGGCTCTAGTTCTAGTTTTAATGATTCTGGGAGAGTATCAAGTAATATACCATTGTGTCCGCTTTGCAACCGACCACATACCGGTCGATGTTTTCTGACCAACTTTCAGAACAGGTCTACAGGGGGAAACAGTGTGAGTTCTGCGACCTACCCGCAACTCAAATGCTTTGATTGTGGTACCTTGGGACACCGAGTGAAGGATTTCCCAAAGAAGCGTTCTCAATAAGGGGCAAGTTCTATGGCTTCTAGTGGTTCGAAGCCTAAGCAGTCTAGTGACGAAGGACAAAGGACGGAGCAACGTTAGGGGAGATCATTCCAGATGAACCCTGGAGACGTGGCTGCTACTAATACAGTGGTCTCAGGTATGGTGCTTGTATGTTCGCACTTAGCACGCATACTCGTTGATTCGGGATCTACGCATTCGTTTGTGTCTTATACCTTTGTTGAACATTTGAATGTTAAGTCCGCGCCACTAGGATATGATTTATCCATTGCCATGCCGCTTCGTAAACCGGTAGTGACATCTACGATATATAAGAACTGTGAGATCAAATTAGGCGAGAAGTTATGACCGTAGACCTTATACCGATTGTGGTGAACCATTTCGATGTGATTCTAGGAATGGATTGGTTAGCCCTTAACCAAGCTACGATAGATTGTGAATGGAAAGAAGTTAATTTTTTATCACTGGTGCATGGGAACTTTTGTTTCCAAGGGAGTGGGTTTATACCGCCGCCGTACTTGATTTCAGCTATCCGAGCGGAAAAGTTATTGAAAAAGGGATGTCAGGGATTTCTATGTTCAGTGACTGATGTCTCAGCGACCGAATTCAAAGTAGAAGACACTCCGATAGTGCGAGAATATTCAGATGTATTTCTTGATGATCTACCAGATGTTCTTATTGACAGAGAAATTGAATTCACCATTGAGGTAAAGCCAAACTCAATACCGGTATCCAAAGCACCGTATAGAATGGTACCACTAGAATTTAAGGAACTGAAAGTTCAACTACAAGAGTTACTTGAGAAAGGTTTCATCCGACCAAGTGTATCACCGTGGGGAGCTCCAGTATTGTTTGTAAAGATGAAAGATGGCTCAATGCGTATGTGTGTTGATTACCGGGAACTGAACAAGTTAACGATTAAGAATAAGTATCCGTTACCCAGAATCGATGACCTATTTGATCAACTTCGTGGGGCTCAAGTATTTTCAAAGATAGATTTGAGATCGGGTTACCACCAGTTGAAAGTGAAGGCCGAAGATGTTGAGAAAACAGCTTTTAGAACGCGTTATGGACACTATGAGTTCCTAGTTATGCCATTTGGAGTTACCAATGCACCAGCTGCGTTCATGGATCTTATGAACCGAGTATTTAAGGACTATTTGGATGATTTTGTGATAGTGTTCATTGACGATATTCTTATCTATTCACCGAGTGAGATAGAACACGAAAATCACTTGAGGTTGATACTTCAGATATTGCGAGAGAAGCAACTATTTGGAAAACTTAAGAAATGTGAATTTTGGTTACCTAGTATTACTTTTCTTGGTCATGTGATTGACAAGAATGGAGTTTCAGTTGACCCTCACAAAGTAGAAGCTGTATCAAATGGGCAGAGGCCGACATCTGTATCTGAAATTCGAAGTTTCTTGGGATTAGCGGGATACTACTGCCGTTTCATTGAACATTTCTCGAAGATTTCATTACCGATGACAAAATTAATGAGAAAGGGTGTTATTTTTTAATGGAGTCAGGAATGTGAAGACAGTTTCCAGGAGTTGAAGTCACGTTTGACAAGGGCACCTATTTTGACAATACCATCCAGAATCGAAGGATTTGTAATCTATAGTGATGCTTTACACAAAGGGTTGGGATGTGTACTTATACAAGGTGGTAAAGTAATTGTATATGCCTCTAGACAGTTAAAGACACATGAGGTTAACTATCCGACCCATGATCTTGAATTAGCCGCAGTAATTCATGCTTTGAAAATTTGGAGACACTACCAGTATGGGGAAAAGTGTGAGATATTCACGGACCACAAGAGTTTGAAGTATATTTTCACCCAACGGGACTTGAACATGAGACAGCGAAGATGGTTGGAGTTGATGAAGGATTACGATCTTTCGATTGAGTACCATCCAGGAAAGGCGAATGTAGTAGCCGATGCGTTAAGCCGGAAAACGCCGAGGAATTTAGCCGATGAGCTAACACAATAAAAAGAATTGATAAAAGAGATGGAACGCTTAGAATTGGATGTGATTCCAGGAACCAATGATGGCTTAATGATGGCGATCATAGCACACCCAGATATTATTGATGAGATCAAGAAAGAATAATTTAACGATGTTTATTTGTGTAAAATGAGGGACGAGATATCTTTGGGGAAACGACCTGGTTTTGTATTAGAACAAGGAACGTTGAAACTGGAAAATCGATTATGTGTACCGAATGTGAAAGACTTAAAAGAGAGGATTCTAGAAGAAGCTCATAGTACGAAATATTCAGTGCACCCGGGAAGTAATAAGATGTACAGAAACTTGAGAGAAAACTTCTGGTGGAAGGGTATGAAGCGTGAAGTTGCTAAGTTTGTATCTGAATATTTGACATGTCAACAGGTCAAAGCAGAGAGACAAGTACTTGCGGGATTATTACAACCTTTACTTGTGTCGGAATGGGAGTGGGACGAGATTACAATGGACTATGTTTCAGGATTTCTACGATCATTCAATAAGAATGATAAGATTTGGGTTATAGTCGACCGATTAACCAAGTCACCTCATTTTCTACCGATCAAAATGACTAAACCGTCCAAGTTAGCAGAATTGTATGTGAGAGAGATTGTAAGGCTACATGGGATACCAGTGGTGATTATATCCGATCGTGATAGTAGTTTTACGTCAAGGTTTTGGGGAAGTTTGCAAAAAGCTATGGGTACGAAGTTAAGTTTCAGTACTGCATTTCATCATCAGACCGACGGACAGTCAGAGCGTATGATTCAGACCTTGGAAGATATGTTGAGATTTTGTGTATTAGACTTTGGGAATGATTGGGAGCACCACTTGCCGTTAATTGAATTTGCTTATAACAACGGATTTCAGTCAAGTATTGGTATGGCACCATATGAAGCTCTGTATGGCCGTAAGTGTCGATCACCAGTTTGTTGGACTGAGGTTGGAGAAAGGAAGTTGTTAGGACCTGAGTTAATACAGGTGACTACTGAGAAGGTGAAGTTGATTCAAGAGTGACTCAAGGTAGCTCAGAGCCGATATAAGAGTTATGCGGACTCTAAGCGACGACCAATGAATTTTGAAGTTGGAGATTTTGTATACTTGCGAGCATCGCCTTCGAAAGGCATTGCACGATTTGGAAAGAGGGGAAAGCTCAATCCAAGATTCATAGGACCTTTTGAGATTCAAGAGAGAGTAGGTCTAATGGCTTATCGATTAGCCTTGTCATCAGAGTTGGAACATGTGCATAACGTATTTCACGTATCGATGTTGAGACGGTGTATGACTGATACGAGTAAGATCATTATACCTGAACCGCTGCAGATTCAGGGAGACTTGGCTTATGTGGAACAACCGATAGAGATTCTTGATCGAAAAGAGCAAGTCTTAAGAACTAAGACGATTCCGATGGTAAAAGTATTGTGGCATAATCACACGGTGGAGTTGTCACACCCGTTTCAGAAATTTATGATTTTGAAAATGCATCAATAGAAAATTTGAAATTATTAATGTTATTAATAATTAGAGTTGAGGTTGACTGTGAGTCAACGGTAAGGTGTCAGTGAGGACACGGTAACATGGCAGTTCAAATTGCATGGGCATGAGTAAATGGCATTTATATGATTTAAATGTTATTTGACTTTATCTGATATTCTTGTGAATAGTAATTATACCTGTGCAGTATAATTATGGTATTTGGATACTTTAGTATATCATTTGAGAATTGTGGTGAAAACGTGAGGGATACGTTAATTAAAAAGGTAGGCTGTGTAGAGATTCCACAGAATATAGTTTTCGGACGTTATTTTTGGACCCAAATGAAACCTAGTCGAAAACTTTTGAAATTTATAGTTTTCACTCGTAAAGTTATAAAATGGACGTGTGTGAAGTTTCGAGAGCTAATTAGAAGTTTGAGGAACTCGTGGGGAGGTAAACGCAATTTCTGAAAAGTATGCCTATATATAGAAGTGGATGAGATTCATTCTCATCCAAAGTTTCCAAAAATATCTAGAGAGAGGAGAGAGAAGGGAGATTTGGAGCCAACGGGCTTTGCGACGCCGATCGACGATCGTTCGTCCGTCAGATTTTCTCCAGATTTTAGATTTGAACTCGTGGAGGTAAGAGCTACGTTTTGATACTACTTAGGCCATGTTTGGCAAAATTTTTGTAAAAATCTTAATTCTAGACTTTTAGAGAAAACCCAGTAAAACTTGTAGGAATCGTCCTAAATTTGAAATCCGACGATTAATTAGCCCCCTGGACGATCCTTCAAAGTTTGAAGAGAATCGCACGAGGTATGAATTCTAGATCTATGAAATATATGGATTTTCATGTTTTGAACATCAACTTTGATGTCCTTGGATCCGGGAAAAATTCATATATTAAATAGGCTCGTTAATTATGCACGTGAAATTATGTGAAAAGCACGTATAACTGTTTATGTGAGCATGTTATGTGTCTACTTGGGTCAAAGGGGAGTTTGGTGCAAATTTATCCGGGGTAAGCTCCTCGAACCTTGAGGATTATGATTGTGATTGAAATAGAATTAGAATTGTGGTTGTGTCTGGATTGGAGGTGGGCCCAACCAGTACATGGTACCTGGTATGGAGGAATGCCCAACCAGTGTACGAGATGCATGGGAGAGGTGGGCCTCCTACGGCATCGACCGGATGAATGCGTACCACTCACCCTAGCGACTATTTTCTATGTGTTTTAGATGCTTAAACAATGAACTGTCATATAAGCATACATTTAGAATTGTGCACTCAGCATATAGCTGAACAGTGGAGATGTACTCCATTGTAGGTAAGAAGAAAGACAAGAAGTAGCGTGATGAGTGAGGCCGATGAACGCCGGGGAAATCACCTTTATATATGTTTTTGTTTTAATCCTAAAACTTGTGTAAGGATTGGGAATTGTAATATGTTGTAATAGAACCATGGATTAGTTTCGTAGTATCGAAATCTTGTAATTAAATGTCTGTGGTTAAGTTTTAAATGTTGTATTTCAGTTATGGTTGTGATTGTTGTTGGTTTGGAGAAGCATGAGTTGTTAATTTTTACAACAGGGCTGCCCAACAGGGGAGCAGTCGACTGGACTCTATGTCAGTCGACTGGAACCCGTGTGATTGAGACACTGAAAGTGAATAGTAAGAGAAGCAGTCGACTGGACCCCTTTTTAAAAATGTTGCATTTTGGTTTTGCATAACACAGTCAACTGGGGAAGAGATCAGTCGACTGACCTACTGTAGATTTTAGCTACTGATCCAAATAGTAACCATTGCAGCCGACTGGGTTCCATGATCAGTCGACTGGACCTCTGTTGAGAATTTTGGGTTTTGGTTTCTGCTAGGCACACTCAACTGGACCCTAGGCACAGTCGACTGAATTTCTGTTTTCAAAACTGTTTTCCTTAGACAGGTTCAATTGGCCAAAACTTTTTGTAACTCCGATTTTCAATGGATTCTTCAACTCGAAGGGCAATGTTTCCTAAGTTTTAAAATACCCAGTGTTGTTTTAAAGTTTTTTCCGCTGCGTATAGTCATATGATGTTTGGATGAGCCTTGGTGGCATGCCACATGTCCTATTTCCACACGTAGTGGAATGGGTCGTGACAAAATCGGCTAAGCTTTGCCTGCTGTTCTCTTGAGAACGCCTTCATATCGTCAAGAGCACGATAAATGTTGTCACAAAGTAGCTTCTTTCGCCAGTCACTGCATAGAAAATCGTCTAGAGACATGAACGAATTTCCCTCGGGCAGCGGTCATCAGCTCCACTAGAAGCTTTGAGGAGGCCGATTTCCTAATTAAAAAATCGCATGTCGGCCTCAAAACGGTCTATCTAATTATGAAGTTGACCAATTTCATTCCAATATCCATCGTTGTAGAGATGATAGATTTCTTCACAAAGTTGACGTATTGACTCATTCTGCCAACCAACCTGATTGTTGTAGAAGTGTAGCCATGCTTCAGTGTATGCATGGCTCATCACTTGGCTATCCCACCGGGTGTGCCAAAATGTTTGCCTGTAATTATTTGTTCGGGTGTGCTAGAGCCTTGCTAGGTAGACCCAAACTAATAAACACAAAATTTCCTAAATCACTTGTGTGAGTGATACACAAGGTTTTAAAAATCTGACTTCTAACAGGTGATTGTGATGGCCAAGTAGGAAAGTACCCTTGGCCTGTAGTCCCTAGACAGTATTGAAGCATACAAGTCTAGCAAGTGATGAAAAGTAGAGAAGAAGGGATTAAATAAAAGCATGTTTTATTTAATTGATGTAAAAGAGAAATTACAAGAGAGTAATTAAAATGCTAAGAAAATAAAAGACTGCTTTATTTGCCTAAAAGCTAATCCTAAGAATGCTAAGAACGATGTTGAATGCGGTTTGTTGAAGTGACGTAGAGTGCCTTGAAAGCCTGGCCGGCCTGCTAATTTATAGTGGCCATGGAGGTCTTCTAAATAAGGTAGGAAATCTGAAGAATAATAATCTGATATAATTTGCCAAATTTATCTCCCATTAATAATCCAAATATCGATCGAAACCGCGCTTCAACGCAATTCTCACCGGTGAAACCCTCTGAAATGAATCACTCGGAATGGGTGACACTCTCAAGACATGCGGGCCAAGAGTAATGGAAATGGAATGCAAAGCTACGCGCATGTCATGTGTGAAGAACGTCATTCAATGTAAAACGGGTAAAATGAATCTCATGAAAGATACCATGCATTGGAGGTGGTGAAAACAAACTCTACTTACTTGTCAAGGTCGTCTCAAACTCTGAATCGTAATCTCAAGGATCAGAAAGGACTGTGTAAGGTTAAGAAGTGGAAACGGGGTGTGAGATGTCTGGATATGGGGTCGAGAAGTGTTTAGGGTAAACTCTTGGGCTACAGGGTTCGCATAAGGGCTCACAAGACTAGGGGCAAGTCGAGAATGAGTAATTTCGATGGGGAGCGATGGAGGAGTACCTTTTTCACGATTGATTTTTGATTTTTTTTTTTTTTTTTTTTGCGGTAACTTCCCCACTAAACACAACTCAATCCCTTTAGATTTTAACAAAACGACCTTATGCAAACAATCTTCCAAGACACATTTTAAAACACTAAAGATGGTGAAAGTAAAGTGCGATGGAGTGATGGACTAGTGTAAAGGCGGTGTATGCGGGAGGGGTAAGAGAGAATGGTGCGAGATGTGACCATAAATCATTTCCTTGGTGTAATACAATTCATTGTTCTCCACTAAGGCGACAAGCAAGTGCAAGTTTATAAATTCACATGACGATCCTCTAATGCATGATCAAGCAAGAAGATGAGATTGACAACGACTTTAAAACGCTTTTCAACAAAGAGAGAAGTGCAAGTAACGCTCAAAATTGGAGGACGGCTCAAATTCTAACAAGGTTCAAATCTCCACAAGTATTTCAATCGATACGCGGATTATAAATGCATTAAACATCGCCCTGTAACAAGCGTTTGAGCAACGTGCACCAATAGTTCAAGATTTGAAACTCATGAGGTTCGCAATAATCGGGATAGTTCTGGGGATTGTGGGATTCAATGAGTGTCACATGCTAAAGTCACCAGAAAAATCAGGATAAGCGTCATCGCTCGGCACTTTAAATGGGCAGCTATGCGACAATCATAGGAGGCGTGGACCAAAAGTCCAAGAAAAGGAAAAAGGAGATTTTTTTTTTACATGTTACTTTGCAAGAAACAAAGAAGTTCGAACTGAAGATTAGCGACTAGCACACCCCCCTACTAGATCCGTGCATTGTCCACAATGTATGAGCATCGATTAATCAAAAGGGACAAGAGAGAGGGTACTACGTCACCAGCTGGGCGATCCTTGTAAAAATCAGAAGAGAGGATCCTGCACAAGTAAACACTACCAAGCATATCAAAGAGGAAAAGAATGCAAGAAATAAAGAGAACATGCACTTCCATTAAATATAAACAGCAAAAGTTACAGAAGTACATGAAAAAGTCTAAACGGCGCCGAAAGAACAAAATACAATAATAAAAAATAACGAAACTAAGCGGCCAACATGACTCTAAACAACCAAAGCAAGGAAAACCGACACAAAACCAGAATCTAGCAACTACAGAGGCGTAGCCAAGTGAGCTCGCTGCTAGTCGAGGAAGCGCCAAAAAGTCAGAATCCAAGGAAAAAGGCCTCAAGGAGGCGGTGCGGAGGGACCCACACCACCTGCGCGTGAAATAGCACTAATAAGGGCCCTGAACTGGAGCTCCTCCCTCTCAACCTGCTGGGCCACAGCCATCTCCATACTGGCCTGGAGCGAGTCAAAACGTGACATGACTCGGGCCTCCATCGCCATCATCTCATCTCTAGTCTCCCTGAGTCTCCAGTAGAAGGTGCTCTAGACGAGCAAAGTCAGGAGCAGCTGCAGGAGCTGGAAAGGGCTGCTCAACATCAACGTCCTCCTCCGGAACCTGGGGCACATCTCCCTCAGGCGGGGCATCTCCCTCAGCCGCCTGCTGTGCGGCTCGCTGCCGCTTGCGGGTCTGAGCCTGAAAGGCGCTCTTGGATTTTGCCAGAGACACTGCACCTAAGGGATCCTCGATGGAAATGAGGTGATCCTCTGGCTTAGGCTTCACCCCTTCTGAGAGGCAGAGCCGGGTAACAAGAGAGCCGTAGGGGAGGCTGCTGGACACCGTGGTCTTGGCCGAGGCATTATACATAACTTTGAGAACGAGCCGCGGCAGAGAGAACGCGTCCGCGGTGCCAAATGCGGCCAAGTGGGCGGCATAGTAGTGGCCGAGGGTGGCCTTGTGCGTTGTGAGCAACAAGGTCTGGCACACCACGATGTGGAGATCGGCATACACTCTGGTCAGCACACTAGCGGGCAACTGGATGCTAGACCAATCATGGTCGCGGTCGGTGAGGGACCGATAGACAATGGGAGGCGGTGGCAGGGAGGCCACGGTCGGGTAAGGAGCAACGGTGTCGAGCTCCTCAGGGACGCTCATGAAGCGGGCGAGGGTGTGAAGAGTGATAGTGAACCGCCTGCCTCGCACGTACGCAAAGAAGGCGTGTTCAGAGTCGGGATCCGGGATGAGACTGGAATAGAACTCCCGGACCATCACCTCGTTGACGTGGTGCTCGATGGCCACGTAATCGCCCCAACCACGGGGCTCAAATGCCTCCCTCACGGAAGTTGGAAAGGCAATGAGGTCGATGGAGTGCTCTTTGAGGACAACCCGGGTGGAGAAGTAGGCGTCGTGCCAGTCCTTAGTCTCCCTGGATCGGAAACCGCGGAAAGGGCGAGGCTTTGGGTCCAATGGCCGAGGGACTCCGATGACCTTGGGCTTTGTCATTGTAAGCCTCGATTGGGTGGGGGAGAGGGGAAATGGATGTGGTGGTGTGTGGTAGGTGAGAAAGATAGAGAGGGGGAGGAATGGAGATGGTGGGGATGAAAGAAAGAGGGATAGTTTGGGTTTTGGGAAAGGGGGGAATGGAGAGAAAGAGATCGCAGATTGGGGGTGGGGTTAGGGTTTTGGGAAAGGGGGAGGGGGTATGGTGGGGGATTGTGGTGGAGATGGTGGTTTGGAGAGGGAGAGAGAGAAAGTCACCGGAGTGGGGAGGTTCAGGAGAGAGAGAAGAGAAATGAAGAAGAAGAGAAAAGAAAAAGGATTTAAACAGCCCGCGGGTCATTCGACTGGTCGAGCGGGGGCATTCGACCGGTCGAATGCCCCTCTGCCAGAAAGCCAAAAATAACCAGACCAAGTCGACCGGTCGAGAGGGTCAGTTCGACCGGTCGACTGCCCCTCTGCCAGAAAATCAATTTAAGAACAAAGAAGGGGCAACCAACACACACAACCCCCTTTTTTTTTTTTTTTTTTTAAGAATTAAAAATGAAACGACCACCCCGCGTCGTGGACGCTTAAAAGAACAACCAAAATGCAAGTGGGATGAATTGGGAGGATCCAAACACGACCGAGGGATGCGAGGGTTGTGTGCGAACGCACACCTAGAGCAAGGATATGATCGAGGGCTCTACAAAAAAGGAACTTGCCGAGTATACTCGGCATAAAAAAAAACGTGGCAGGCGGCTATTCGACCCCGTAAACGGTATCTTCCAACGGGATCGACTCCAACGTGGAGTCAAAACCTTCCAAAAATGGCTTGAGACGTTGGTCGTTCACTTTGAACACGTTACCCTCCTTTGGGTCAAAAATTTCAATAGCACCGTGAGGATAGACCTTTTTTACGATAAAGGGGCCGGTCCACCTTGATTTTAACTTTCCCGGAAACAAATGTAAACGAGAATCATACAAAAGCACCTTTTGTTCGGGTTCGAAGTGCTTGCGCACTATGCGTTTGTCATGAAACGCCTTAGTACGTGCTTTGTAGATCTTTGAACTTTCATATACATCGTTCCGGATTTCTTCTAGCTTCGAGATTTGAAACTTTCTTTTAGCACCACCCTTATCCGGGTCAAAATTGAGCTTTTTTATGGCCCAAAATGCTCGGTGTTCAAGTTCAACCGGCAAGTGACACGCCTTTCCGTAAACTAAACGGTAGGGAGACATTCAGAGATTGGTCTTATAAGCCATCCGATACGCCCAAAGAGCATCGGTTAGCCTCAAGGACCAATCTTTTCTAGATGGATTCGCCGTTTTTCCTAGAATTCCTTTAATCTCCCTATTGGCCAATTCCGCTTGGCCGTTAGTTTGCGGATGGTAAGTGGTTGAGGTCTTATATGTTATGCCATACTTTTCCATGAGAAGTTCAAACGGATGATTGCAAAAATGCACTCCTTGGTCGCTTATGATGGCTTTTGGAATTCCGAATCGAGACAAGATGTTCTCTTTAAGGAATTTCAAAACGGTTTTGTGATCATTGCGCTTACTCGCGATTGCCTCAACCTACTTCGAAACATAATCAACCACAACGAGGATGTATTCATGCCCAAAAGAGAGAGGAAATGGGCCCATGAAGTCGATTCCCCAACAATCGAAGACTTCAATGACAAGTATTGGGTTCAACGGCATCATGTTTTTCCTCGTGACACTACCAAGCAATTGACATCTATGACATGCTTTGCAATAATTGTGGGCATCTTTGAAGAGAGTAGGCCAATATAATCCGCTTTGGAAGATCTTGGCCGAAGTCTTTTTAGATGAGAAATGCCCACCACATGCTTGGTCGTGGCAAAAAGAGAGTACACTTTGGATTTCATCATTGGGAACACAACGACGGATGATTTGGTCGGCACAATATTTGAACATGTAAGGGTCATCGAAGAAGAATGACCGTGCCTCTACCTCGAATTTATGCCTATCTTGGGGGGTCCAATGTGACGGGACGACCCCCGTCGCTAAGTAATTTGCCAAATCGGCATACCAAGGTAAAGTGGAGATAGAGAACAAGTGTTCATCGGGGAACACGTCGCGTATCGGAGTTGGGTTCGTAACTTCGACATTCACCGCCAAACGAGATAGGTGGTCGGCAACCACATTTTCAACGCCCTTTTTGTCCTTGATAGACAAATCAAATTCTTGGAGGAGAAGGATCCAACGAATCAACTGGGCTTTTTAGCATCCTTCTTATTGAGAAGGTACTTTAGAGCCGCTTGATCGGTAAAGCAAACGATTTGGGATCCAACCAAGTATTGACGAAATTTATCGAGGGCGAAAACTATGGCTAGTAGTTCTTTCTCGGTAGTAGAATAGTTCATTTGGGCGCTATCGAGAGCCCTTGTCGCGTAGTAGATGACATGTGGTTGTCTATCCTTCCTTTGGCCCAAAACCACTCCCACGGCATAATCACTCGCGTCACACATGAGCTCAAATGGGAGGGACCAATCGGGGGATTGCATTATAGGGGCAGTCATAAGCAAAGTTTTTAATTTATCAAATGCTTCTTGACACGCCTCGGTCCATTCAAAGGGGACATCTTTCCCAAGCAAATTACACATAGGGCGCGAAATTGCACTGAAATCTTTGATGAACCTCCTATAGAAACCGGCATGGCCGAAGAAAGATCTAACGTCTTTCAAACATGTGGGAGGGGGTAAGTCGGCAATGAGCTCGACTTTGGCCTTGTCAACTTGGATTCCTTCACTTGAAACGATGTGGCCAAGAACGATCCCCTTCGTCACCATAAAGTGACATTTCTCCCAATTGAGGACGAGGTTTTTCTCCTCGCACCTCTCTAGGACTCTCCTCAGGTTCCCTAGACAGTCGTCAAGAGAATCACCATATATGCTAAAGTCGTCCATGAAGACTTCCAAGCATATTTCCACCATGTCGCTGAAAATACTAAGCATACACCGTTGAAAAGTCGTCGGTGCATTGCATAGACCAAATGACATTTTCCTATAAGCAAAGGTGCCATAAGGACATGTGAACGTGGTTTTCTTTTGATCTTTGGGCGCAATCTCTATTTAGTTATATCCAGAATAACCATCTAAGAAATAATAGAATTTGTGCCCGGCTACCCTCTCTAAGATTTGATCGAGGAAGGGTAGAGGGAAGTGGTCTTTTCGGGTGACGGCGTTCAATTTTCGGTAGTCGATGCAAACTCGCCAACCGGTAGGGACGCGTGTTGGAACGAGTTCGCCTTTCAGATTCTTGACGACCGTCACCCCGGATTTCTTTGGGACGACTTGGGTAGGACTCACCCATTGACTGTCGGAAATAGGATAAATGATTCCCACATCCAACAACTTAATAACCTCGGCCCTCACGACCTCTTTTATGTGCGGGTTTAACCGCCTTTGCATTTGCCGCGAGGGCTTGGCGTCATCCTCCAAGTAAATCTTATGAGTGCACATGATTGGACTTATCCCCTTTAGGTCGGCGATTGTCCACCCCAAGGCACTCAGGTGATCTTTCAACAATTTGATCAAACTTCCTTCTTGATCGGGGTCAAGTAGGGACGAAATCACCACCGGGAATGTCTCTTCCTCTCCCAAGAAAGCGTACTTGAGCTTTTTTGGCAATTGTTTTAGCTCGAGTTTGGGGACTTCAAGATTAGACGGCAAAGGAATAGAGTCACGTGGGGGAAGTTTTTCAAATTGAGAACACCACATGACATCTTCTCCTACTTCTTTGGATTCATGGGATTCCAAGGCATCCTCCACTTCAAGCTCAAGTAGAGAGTACTCGAGCAATGAAACACCATCGGGGGTGGTTATTTGTGCCGGACATGAATCAAGAGGTTCCTCCAAGCACGTGAAGTTGAAGAATTTGTGCGTAAGAGTATCAATGAAACCAACCTCACAAATATCATCATCCTCAAGATCCGGTTGCTCCATGAGATTGTAAACATTAACCTCCGCGGTCATGTTACCGAAAACCAATTTCATGTTTCCATTCCTACAATGTATTTGGGCATTGATAGTGGCTAAGAATGGTCGACCAAGGATGATAGGAATGGGTGACATTCCACCCTCAATCGGTTGTGTATCCATGACAATGAAATCCGCCGGGTAGTAGAAAGCATCGACTTGGACTAACACATCCTCAACTATCCCTTTTGGTACCCTAATTGAGCGATCGGCTAATTGCAAGACAGTGCGTGTCTCCTTAAGTTCTCCGAGACCCAATTGTAGATAAACCGAATAGGGTAGGAGGTTAACACTAGCACCTAGATCCAAAAGGGCTTTTTCAATTTTGAAATTCCCTATGACACAAGAGACGGTGGGACAACCGGGATCTTTAAATTTCGGAGGGATATTGTCACGGATGCAAGAGGTTGCTTGTGCCGCCATATAGGCTTGCTTTTGCACATTGAACTTGCGTTTTCTTGTGCAAAGATCTTTTAAGAATTTAGCAACACCGGGAACATCCTTGATCATGTCAAGAAGAGGGATGTTGATCTTGACTTCCTTTAACATTTCAAAGATTTCAAGGGTCTTGCCCTTGTTCTCCTTTGGTTTTAACCTTTGCGGGAAGGGTGGAGTTGGGACATATTTGGAAATATTTGGCTCGAGAGGCAAGGTTACCTTGGAGGTTGATGTCCCATGCTCAACAACCGGTGGGTTGGTTGTTTCAAGATTATTGGGTTTTGACCTCTTTCCCTCTCTGTGCTCGTCAACAAGTTGTTCTTTTAGACTTTCCATAGGTTCTTCGGGGACCTCACGGACTTTATTATCAACAATTTTCCCACTCCTTAAAGTGGTGACGGCTTTAACATGTTCAGTGGTTGGATCATCAGACCTGGAAACTCCAACGGCCATTTGGCCCTTGGGGTTTGGAATTGGTTGGGCCGGAAATTTTCCCTTTTCATTCACATGTTGAGAACTAACCAATTGGCTAAAAAAATTACGCATTTCATTCATGAATTGAAGCATTTGCGCGGAATTTTGATCAAGCTTTTGAGCTTGTTGATCTTGCCTTTGCATGGGCGTTTGCATTTGATCCTTAAGGGACTTCTTATGTGGGGGTACATAAGGGTTCGATGAGGATGGACCATGGGGAAAAGGAGGAGGTGGAGGATGTGGTGGGAAATTATTTTGAAAGTGTTGTGGAGGCGGCATTTGCGGTGGTCCATGATTGGGCTCATTCCTCCATCCTTGATGAGGTGGATTTTGATTTTGGTTTTTCCATCCCGGATTGTATGATTCGCCATAAGTGGGATTGATTGGATTTTTGTACGTTCCCATGGCATTGGCTTGCTCGTGCAAGATTTCTTTGAAAGCAGGGATGGTAGGGCAAGTGTTGGTCGGGTGACCAATCTTTTCGCAAATGGCACAAGTTTCTTCCACGAAAGCCACGGGTTGTGTGGTTTTTTGTGTGGCTTGTGCCGCCGCGGCCTCTTCTTTGGCTTACTCCATTGATTCCATTTTTCTTTGAAGTTTGGCAATGGTAGCACGTAAGTCATCCTCTTGATTTAGTTCAAGGATTCCGGGAGAAGATGACTTAGTAGAAGGAGCGGCGGTGGCCGACTTTGCCTTATTGGCATTCCGATCATGGGGGTCCGATGTGTCCCAAGCTTGAGTTGTGTCGGCCACATACTCGAAGTGTGCCTCTGCTTCCTCAGGGGAAAGCATCATGAATTGTCCATGGCACATAGTTTCAATGAGTTATTTGGAGGCTAATTGGAGTCCGGCATGGAATGTCGAGACCAACCTCCATTTCTTGAAATTATGATGAGGGCACATATTGAGTAAGTCCTTAAACCTCTCCCAACACCTAGTAAATGATTCGAATTCCCCTTGCTTAAAACTTTGAATCATTTGTCTGAGAGTATTAGTGCGATGCATGGGGAAGAATTTTTTTAGGAATTGGGATTGCATTTCGTGCCATGTCCCAATGGATCGAGGTTTCAAGGAGTTGAGCCATGTCTTGGCTTTGTCCTTGAGAGAGAATGGGAAGAGTTTGAGTCGGAGGACGTCCTCCGAACAATTTTGATCGCTAAAAGTAATGCACACATCCTCAAACTCTTTAAGGTGGAGGTAGGGTTGTTCGTTATCCATACCACGGAAGGTAAGGAGTAACGAAATCATCCCAAGGCGGTAGTGGAATTGTCTGGCATTGTAAGGGAAAACAATGCAAGACGGGGTAGAGATCCTCTCCGGGTGGGGATAATCCTTGAGGGGACGCGCGTTATCCCCTTGATAATTTCTCTCACCTTGTTCACTCAAATTGTCGCCCATTGCGGCGGAATTGGTAGATGATTGAAAGAACGACGATTCGGAAGGCGTCGGGGATGAGGGTGGTGGACGCCAATAAGAGCTTGAGCTCGAGGATTCCGGGTGTTCGACGAAGGGAATGCCGCCGACACCGTTATGCATTAAAATATTGTAATAGGGTATCGGGATATGTATGATTCAAGTGCAAATCAATCGTAACAAGTAATACTCGGGTAAGTACGAGGTCGATTTCCACGGGGACTAGACCGGAAGATTATAGCTCCAAGACACGAATACACTACTACCGTAACCAATAAGAAAGAAAAGGTGGTTGTTTTGAGGGTAACTAACTCTGAATCTAAAGCTAATCAAGCAAGTATAGCTAAGGTAAAATGGTAACTAATTAAGTTAACTAGTTTAACAACAAGTACGAATTAACTATAACTAGCAAGCTAGAATAACGAGTTGTTTAACGACAAAGGAAAAAGTGCTAGGGGTCATGCTACCATCCTTGGATCACAAAAGGGTAAGTATTAGGGATTTGGAGGAAACTTCTCAAGTGAACAAAGTTCCTTGGGGGCCAACAATCAAACATGTGGGTTGTCAACCCCACTATGAAAGATGAAAGCTTGAGGGAACTAAGGGCAAATGTTGGATTTGTAATATAGATTCAATAACCTCCATTGCATGACAATGGGGGTAAAGAAACAAACATATTACAAACCCAACACTCTTCAATCACTCAAGAAGATCCAAAACCGATAGACTATCAAGAAAAACAAGGATCCATAGGTGGGTTCATGACCCCTAACCTAGAAAACTAGCTACACATGATTTTAACTATGAAAACATCAAAAGAAACATTAAATGAGTAGAGAGACATCACCATTAATGCAATCGATAACTTCAAGAGAGAGAATACAGTAAACAACTTCATTAAATGCTCCAAAAGAAGAGTCCAAGCTTGCAAGTTGAAGAATCTCTCACAATCTGGATTACAAGCCCTATATCTAACTAATCTATGAACAAAATCACAAGCAATCCTGAAGAAATACAAGAGAGATAGAAGAGAGAATTTTAGCTGCTATATAAATTAGGTCAAGCCCCCCAAAACAAGTTATAATGGGGTATTTATACAAAATCCTCGGAGTGGCAAACTTGTAAAACAAAGAGTGCAGAAATAGGGTCATTCGACCGGTCGAGCGGGGACATTCGACCGGTCGAATGCCCCTCTGCCAGAATGTTATAAAAGCACACAAAAAGTGGACCGGTCGAAGAGGGCAAGTCGACCGGTCGAATACCCCTCTGCCTTGAATCTTCACAGCTTCAAGACAAGTTTGCACACCCAGCACGAAGATCTCCATAACTCCTCGTTCCGGCCTCCGATTGAGGTGAGATTCGCGGCCACGCGAAGAAGACTCGCAGAGCTAACTTTGCCAAGTTACGATCATTCTCCAAACATGTGGTCTTGGAGTCCAAAAATGAGAGAGAATTGGCCGCAAAAGACGAGATCTTCAACCGAGGCTTTGCCTCCCGACTCGGATTGTCAACAAGACCTGGAAAATACTACAATAACCCGTGTAAAAGATGTAAATAGTAGAAATGAGGGTTATGCATGAAGAGTGCGTAAATAATGTACTTAGAAGCTCCAGGAGTGGAATTTTGCGCAATAACAAATCCAAACTCAAGCAAAATATGTGATGAATCAATATCCGATCGTGATAGTAGTTTTACGTCAAGGTTTTGGAGAAGTTTGCAAAAAGCTATGGGTACGAAGTTAAGTTTCAGTACTACATTTCATCCTCAGACCGACGGACAGTCAGAGCGTATGATTCAGACCTTGGAAGATATGTTGAGATTGTGTGTATTAGACTTTGGGAATGATTGGGAGCACCACTTGCCGTTAATTGAATTTGCTTATAATAACGGATTTCAGTCAAGTATTGGTATGACACCATATGAAGCTCTGTATGGCCGTAAGTGTCACTCACCGGTTTGTTGGACTGAGGTTGGAAAAAGGAAGTTGTTAGGACCTAAGTTAATACAGGTGACTACTGAGAAGGTGAAGTTGATTCAAGAGCGACTCAAGGTAGCTCAGAGCCGATATAAGAGTTATGCGGACTCTAAACGACGACCAATGAATTTTGAAGTTGGAGATTTTGTATACTTGCGAGCATCGCCTTCGAAAGGCATTGTACGATTTGGGAAGAGGGGAAAACTCAATCCAAGATTCATAGGACCTTTTGAGATTCTAGAGAGAGTAGGTGTAGACACCCCAATTTTAACCGACCGTCGAATTTAGGAGAGTGTCACCTCCGTATCCGATGATGACAAGGACCGAAAAATTGAAGTACTCCAAGCTCTTCAGAAAATCTCCAAAACGCGATAAAATTTCACAGAAAGAGGAAAAATACCAGGTATTTAGGAGAATTCAGGTATAAGACATGATTTTTGGAAAGGATCTTCAAAACTAATTTGTTTCAAAAAGGGGGAAGACCTAAAAAAGGGAACCTCAACTAAAAACGGCACACGGCAGACTGCCGCGGCACTCACTGAGTGTCGCACGGCAGTCAGAGAGTGTCGTTCCGACTTTTACCAAGTGCCGCCAACAATTTCTGACTGCCGTTCACTTTTAAAGTCTGTATTTTGCAGTGCAATACGTATGCATATGCGAATAAGAACAAAAAACTGATAAAGTAAGACTGACAAAAACGCGACGATCCATTAATTTCTGCGGCATTTGATGAATGCCGTGCGGTAGTCATGTAGTGCCGCAACGGCAGTCATGAACTGCCGCAGCGGCAGTCACGGACTGTCGCGACAGTTTCTGGACTGCCGCGCTGGGCAGCAGTCTGTCTAATTTCAGAAAGTACACATTGTACCACCAAATGAGAAAATTACACCTGTTTGTTGCTCCGAAATTCACCAAAAATACCTGTTAATTTTGCCTATAAAAGAGAAGGGATCTTCCTTGTAAAAGGAGGACCAAGAGAAAAATATTGGGGGGGAGAACACATACAAAAAAAATAGCCATTACTCCACCAACATTTTCCTTAGAGAGAAAAAGAGAGTGGAGGAAACTAGGAGAGCTTGGAAGATCTTCAAAGAAAAGAAAAAAAGCTTTGAGGATAATTTGGAGGTGATCCTCTAACCATAGATTAGTAGCTTGCTCTTTCTTCTCTTAAAATCTCTAATCTTAAAACCTTTCATTATCTTCTTTGTTTGCCAAATAAACTTAGGAGTTCTTTTTGTTTCCAATACTTCCTTCTATTTTCTTGTCTATTTTCTTCTCTTGAAGGTCTTGGAGATCTTCAATATCTCTCTTGATCTCTTGAGCATGATCCCTTGAATCTCATGTAAGCTTATGCTCTACATGAACGTCAAAACTTGATCATCACTTTATTTCACATAGATGGATCCAAGTCCATGCTCATGACTTGGATCCTCTAAACTTGATGTCTCATGGAATCCTTTCCATATTCCTTTGAAGACTCTCAAGTATTAGTTGTACCTTCATTTCCAATGACCACCAAATGGTAGGAGAAAGTGGTTTTGAGTCTAAGCCCCTTTCCATGGTTTAGAATCCTCATCTTGAGATTTCATGAAGTCCATCCATGCTTCACTTGAAATCTATAAAAAAATAAAGTTTTAGTCTCCAATGACCATCAAATGGTAGGAGAAGTGGTTTGGTTTAACCCAACTTCATGATTTAATAGTTGGAGTTACCAAATAAAAGTTAAACTTAGCAAATGAAAACAGTGAGTTCTCAAACTGTTTTTGATCAAAGATTTTTAGTTCGAAATCTAACCGTTGAAATCGAATGAAACCAATGGGAGAGTGTCAATAACTCAATATTCTACCACTGTTATTTTTGTTTTAAGTTGGTCTCATGTCTAAAATGGTTTGGTCATGAAGTTTGTGATGCAAATGCAATCTGTCCAGAATTTCAGAATGGTTTCAGAACAGTGACACTCTTTTGAAATAAGTAAATCGGAGTTCTAATGAAGTGTTTGAGACCCAAAATAATTTTTTCTAAGTAGTTTAATGTGTTAGGAAACCCCCCTAAAAAGAATGAAGCATTTCAAATTATTTTACTATTTTTTAAAAAATCAAACAAAATCTCTGGACAGAGAGTTGTACATCTCTGAGTGATGTCTGGTTATTGTCCTTTTCCCGGAGATCCGACCGTTGAAACTTTTGATTTTCTTTTTGATTTGGAAACTAGCTCAAATGGGCATCTTGTGTCCAAAAATCACTGACATCAAACCAGGAGAGACGTGCTTTTTATTTTCTTAAAGTTCTGGTCTGCTCTCTGCAATTTTCTTAGAATTTTATGCTACATTTGAACAACCTTGTTAATAATGGGTCAAATGGTTTTTCTATGACTTAGGGCTTAAACCATGTTTCAATAATGATTAGTTGAGCTTGAATTCAAAGCTTAAAAGTATTTCATAGTTTATTCTTGTCCATGTACATATTCATCCATATAGTTTGGCACTTGTGATTAGGACTTATTCGCTTTGGATTCAATTACATTTGATAGATTTAAGCTAGAAATTCAAGATCGTTATTTCTAACTTCACCTCTTGTATATCATGTGCACTAATCTTTGTTTTGTAGCGCTATTAAGGTACGATTTCTCAACCCCTCTCTAGTTTATTGAATTCTTTGATTTTATTCGATTTTTCGACCTCATGTGCGACACCTTAGAATTAAGATTTGCCTTATGTGTATATGTGATTAGAGACTTTTCTTTTAGGACTTTCTTTTGTGTGTGTGCATTGCACGTTTAATATCGCTGCTGGATCCCGGGTAAGTTCTCTTGTTCTTTATTACATATCATATTGCTTGCTACTTGACATATGTGGTTTATGAATGATTTTTTTTGTCATTAGCAATTTTACACCCTTTGGACATGCTTTTGTGACGTATATGTATATATATGTATTAGTTGAGGGCACGCTTAGATTAATAAAATTGATTAAAAGGATGTTGAGTAAAGGCCTATCGCAAGATAGGATGAGAGAGGGTGTTTTAGTCCAACGGGCTCCTTCCTCTCTCATTCCATAATCCCCGGACCTAGTTAATCTTTGGTTTCGCAAAAGATCAGTTTCCTTTAAAGTGGTTTCTTAATTTTCCTTTTAAAATTAAGTGGCGACTCATTTGTTTTTTAAATTGAAATTTAGAAAAGATTTTAAGAAAAGCTGTGGGTAAGTCAACCTGCGATATCCACAATCTGGCGACTCTGCTGGGGATCGAACCCAGAATCTCTGGTTTCGCAGACCAGAACTCTAATTTTGGGTTCACTTGAGGATTAGACTTGAAAAACATCATTTTAATCGAATTAATTAATCTTTGTGTGCCTGTTGCATTTCACTTGCATGTCCAGCCAGTCGATTGCACGGAACTATGACCTTGGAGGCTCGGGGTAACCCGGTCGGTCAAGTCATCATGGGACTGTGTGATCACCCTTGATCTCGTACCATGATTTGGTATATCAAGCATCCTATCGGGTGTGTGTCAAGGGTCCCTTATTTGACCAAAACCCAGCTTTGCATAGTAGCTTCTATAGAACCTTTCAATCTTAGGGATTTAATTCTTGATTAGGACTATATGTTAGGGAGTTTGTGTGCCCAGAAGGGATTATTTGAGATGATGACGATGCTTGCTTGATAAAAGATGTATAATCTTTTTAATCACCTTTTAGCAGTTCCTCCTTAATCTGGAGAAAATGTTGAACCCTGATTATGAGATTGTACTTCTTATATCATATTTAGCTAAGCATCATTGACCTTGTATGTATCCAAATCCATAAAGAGTGCGGTGACAATCCGATCATGTGATCCTTCTACCCAAGGAATTTTGAATCCACCTTTGAGAGCGAATGATTTCTTTTAAAATCCAAAACTTTCAAATACTCTTTCAAAAAATCTTTTGGGTCCACTTTTGACTAAAGCTCCGAATTAATCTTTGGGAATTGTTTCTGAAAGAAAATACTTTTCTAAGCAGAATTTCATATTTGGTGAGAAATATTTTTACAGAAGACTCAAAACTCTTAAGAACTGTTTTCATCAATCTAAAAATGCTTTTCGAATGAAATTTTGAGAGGGTAATAAGGATCACAATGAGAAGAGAAATTGGCACATTCGACATGGGTGAGGATCTTATGTGTTTATGTGCTTATGTGTTAGGATTAGGATTTTCTTTTTAGCATATAGAGTAGGCACACACGCACACATGCATTGCACCCGCATGATGTATAAAATAAAAGTCATCCTCGAATAAAATGAAGGTAAAAAAGGTTTTCTAAAAAAAAAGAAATTTTCAAAATTTGCTGTAGGAGCAAAAATAGCAAATCAAGCGTGGTTTAGGGATCCTACGGCAAGGCTAGTAAGGGCAGGATACGCTGACATGGCCGAAGAGAGAAACAACGAAGAGATGACCGGGTTGAGGGTACTAGTAGAACAGCAGGCGGAACAGATGCGGAGACAGGCTGAAAACATGAACCGAATGATGGGAATGATAGAAGAACTGAACCGCCGACCACCGCATATGGTTCCACCTGTCATGGACCCATCTTTGGGAGGAGGAGAAGGAGATTGGTTTGACGATCAAGAGGCACATTGGAATGATGCACTAAGAGCCAACAGGGACAGAGAGAAAGATGAGAAGGAGAAGCTGCTGAGCGAGAAGATAGAAAAGTTGGAAAGGGTAATGCGCAAGGCTCAGGGAGTAGATACCTATCTGATGGAACTGGAAGGATTGTATGACGGAGTCCACGAGACACTGCCGGCCGATTTCAAAATGCCCGTCTTTGATAAATTTGATGGCATAGCCAACCCCCGCAGTCATGTCCGAATGTGCATAGGAGCTTTTCAGCCTAGTGGACTGAGCACTACCATGATGGCTGTCCTATTTCAACAAACCTTAACAGGAGCTGCTCTGTCGTGGTACCTTATACTTGAGCCAAGCAAAACCAAAGTATGGGAAGAAGTGATTACGGCATTTGTGGCACAGTATGAATACAATCAGGATTTGGATGTTACTGTCCGAGATTTGGAGACGACCAGGCAGGGGAACAAGGAATCATTTGCCGAGTATTTGAGTCGATGGAGAGGGAAAGCAGCCAAAATGGTACAAAGGCCGTCCGAGAAGGACCAGATCCGAATGTTGATGAAAAATCTGCAGCCAGTTTATCAGGAGAAGATGAGATTTCAGTCAATTAACACCTTTGCTGAGGTGTTCGATGTGGGGACGAGAATCGAAGACACGATTCAAGAAGGAACAATCAAGAAGGAAGAACCACAGAACCGATATCGGAGGCCCAGTTATGGATCGAATGGAGGGCATTCGGGGGGTCATTCTGGCCCCACCGATGTCAATGCACGTAGCGAGCCGGAGAGAAAAATTGATATCACCAGAAACCATCCAAGAGGAGGGGAGGATAAGCCACTGAGGAAGTTTTCAGATTTGGGAGTATCATTATCAACCGCCCTCGACAGGCTGTTAGCGAAAGGGCATCTCTGTCAGCTAGAACCTCGACCCCCGCCAAGTCCACTCCCGCCGCATTTCAAAGGAGATCTCTACTGCAAATATCATCAACAAAAGGGCCACTCGACAGATCGATGCATGAGGTTAAGGCACGAAATCCAAGACCTCATTGATAACAAAGTGATATCCGAACCACCTGCCAAAGCCCCCAATGTCACCAAGAACCCTCTACCAAACCATCGTGCTGTGCCACCGCCACGGGGCCTTTATTTCTTAGGGGTAGAAGAAGTGACATTCGATCCGTCCAAGCTAATCACAAAAGTCGGGGAACCAAGGAAGTTTTGTCAATTACCAGAAAATTCGGGGATCTGTATGCTTGGAAGCCAGCCAGAGATATGGGAAAACGAAGTGACGAGGCAGTCAGATTGGTGGATTCAAGAAAGCAATGATCGGAACATAGACCGGGTAGGGGAGGATGATCTATGGTATCAAAGCGACGAAGAGGCAAAAGAGGGCTCAAAGACCGTTTCAGAAGCCGACAACATTTGGGCAAAAGAGGAGATCAATCATTTGACTCGATCTGGCAGACACTTCAAACCGCACGAACTAGAGGAAGATCACCCAGGGAGAGATCAAGACATAGGAAAAGGGAAGATGAGTGAAGAAAAGGAAGAGGATAGGGTCCTCAAACAGATGAAGAAGACTCAGGCAAACATCACCGTTTGGGGGTTGCTGATCGCCTCCAAACGCCATAGGCAGGTGGTCCTAGACGCTCTGAATCAAGCTGACGTGTCTATCGACACCACCCCGGAGGACCTCATAGGACTGATCGGCAAAATTCCGACCTCGGCTATTACTTTCTCATCAAACGACTTGCCTTCGAGAGGACCCATGCTCAATAAGCCATTGTACGTCACTGTTGAATGTTTGGGGAACACCGTGCCCGCTTGTCTCGTTGACAACGGGTTTGCTCTTAATGTATGTCCTTTCAGCACAGCCAAGCGAATGGGCTTAGATGAATCTTCCTTTGTGCCGTCTCAACAAAAGGTCCGGGCATACGATAACACCCAAAGGGCAGTCATGGGCATCATCTTTCTTAACCTTGCTATCGGGCCGATGGACAAAGAAGCTGAGTTCCAAATCATCGATATCCCCACTTCCTTCAACCTGCTGCTGGGAAGGCCTTGGTTGGACAGTTTGGGTGCTATACCGTCAACAATCTATCAAAAGGTTAAGTACGTCTGGGAAAACAAAGTCTGTGATATTCTCGGGGACAGCTGGGTTCGTTCGTCTGAAGCATCGTCAAGTGCACCGGTCCTAGAATTACAGCTACAAGAAGAAGAAGCAAAAATGGGAGGATTCGAGTTCATCAGCATGATAGAAGAAGGAAAGCCGAGAGAGTTTCTACCACCCCATTTCGATCAGTATGCTAGCCCAGTGGTCGCAGGAATCATGAAGAAAATGGGTTTCTTTCCAGGATTGGGGTTGGGGAAGAACCTTCAGGGCCTGCCAGAGTCTCCGAGAATCCCTACTCAGACTCACACTCACGGTCTGGGGTACCAGCCAACGAAGAAGGAGCTGAGAGCAAAGAAGAAGGCCGTCAATGCGCCACTAGACCCTTACTCAAAGACTCTCAATGGGTATTTCGTGAAGGAAGGAGAAGGTTTCCCCTTCTGTGGTTTCCCAGAACCATGGATGGACCAGAAGGACAAGTGCTTGAAGCCAGGGTTTGAGATCTTTTTCTCCCACGAACTTTCCAAGTACAAAGACCCGTTCTTGCAAATGCCCAAAAAGCCTATTGTTGCCAAAGACTGGATTGGTGCGCTAGACGGCTCTGTCATGAAGAATCTGCTGATTGAAGGAAGTACAGAGGTGGTGAAAGCAGAAAAAGCCAAAGGTGAATACGTCGAAGGTCTGGTAGAAGAAGCAGCCGAAAGCGAGAAGGACGAGGAAGATCAGAAAGAGACCGACAAGGGGAAGGTTGGGGAAGAAGAAGTGGAAGCGATTACCAAAACAGAGAATCTGGAAGAATGCTTCATCACCAACGAGGGAGGGGAAAGCAAGAAAGATTGGGTCTTTGATTCTAGTGATAGGTATCCCCCACCCCCGGAGTCTGTAATGGCCCAAATGAGGCGTCTTTCAATTTCTATGTCTGTTGTAATCACCCCAAAGAAAATCAATGAAAGTATGACTGATTCTGCCTACTCGAACGCGCTTAATGAATGTGATGATCATGAAATACCTATTGAACTGCAAAAACTAATTGAAAAAGAAAAAGAATCTGCATGTAAAATCATCGAGGACACCCTAACAATTAATCTAGGAAATGAAAGTAATCCTCAAAATGTCTTTATCGGCTCTACACTTAGCAATGAAGAAAGCAAAGAACTAATCAGTCTATTAAATGAATTCAAAGATGTTTTTGCATGGTCTTATAATGATATGCCAGGTATCGATCCAAAAATAGTCCAACACCACATCCCCCTCTTTCCCAATTCAAAACCCATAAAACAAAAATTGAGGTGAATGAGGCCAGAATGGGCACTTAAAGTAAAAGAGGAGGTTGAAAAGCAGTTAAATGCTGGATTCTTGATGGTCACAGAAATTCCCGAGTGGATTGCCAACATTGTACCTATCCCAAAGAAGGATGGTCGTGTTAGGGTTTGCGTAGATTTTTGAGATTTAAACAAAGCAAGCCCTAAAGACGACTTCCCACTACCACACATCGACGTGTTGGTCGATAACACTGCGGAGCACGAGCTTCTATCTTTCATGGATGGATTCTCTGGGTATGATCAAATCCTCATGGCGCCCGAGGATAGGGAGAAAACCACGTTCATCACTCCATGGGGGACATATTGTTATAGGGTCATGCCATTCGGACTTAAGAACGCAGGAGCAACATATCAAAGGGCTGCCACCACCCTACTGCACGACATGATCCACAAAGAGGTGGAGGTGTATGTGGATGATATGATTGTAAAGTCCAAAGAAAGGGAAGGGCACCTAGGAGCTTTGAGAAAGTTCTTTGAGAGATTGAGGGAGTTCAAAATGAGGCTAAACCCGCAGAAATGCACGTTCGGAGTCACCACCGGGAAGTTATTGGGTTTCCTTATTACTCAGAGAGGAATAGAGGTGGATCCTACCAAGATAAAAGCCATAACCGAAATGCAGCCACCGAAAAACGAGAAAGAACTGAGGGGATTCTTGGGGAGAATACAGTTCATTAGCCGCTTCATTTCCAAACTCACCTTGACATGCGACCCACTTTTCAAACTACTCAGGAAGGGAGAGAGATTCAAATGGGACACCCCGTGTCAACAAGCCTTCGACAAAATCAAAACCTACCTCCAGAACCCACCTGTCTTGTCACCACCTTCGCCTGGGAGACCCCTGTTACTTTATCTCTCCGTATCCGAAGATTCAATGGGATGTATGATGGCCCAAGAAGGAGAAGAGGGGCATGTGGAGAAGGCCATTTACTACTTAAGCAAGAGAATGGTCGGATATGAGTTAAAGTATTCACCCTTAGAAAAGGCCTGTTGGGCCTTGGTTTGGTGTACCCGTCGCCTCCGCCACTACATGCTAGCCTTCCCTGTAATTCTGATATCCCGAATGGACCCATTAAAATACCTGTTAGAAAAACCCGCCTTAACCAGCAGGATTTCCCGATGGACCATGATGCTAGCCGAATTCGATATCAGATATGTCACCTCCAAGTCCGTAAAAGGAAGGGCTGTCGCCGAGTTTTTAGCCGACCTCGCTGTAGAATCTGAGGACAAAGGGGAATTCAAGTTCCCAGATGAAGGAATAATGGAGGTAAAGGAGGACCTGTGGAAGATGTACTTCGATGGGGCAGCCAACCAAATGGGTTATGGAGTTGGAATCATTCTCATAGCACCCGATGGGGTCCCTACCCCATTAGCCGTCAAACTCAAGTATAACTCGACTAACAATACCGCGGAGTACGAAGCATGCATAATTGGGATGGAAGCAGCCTTGGCTTTGAAGGTCGGAAAGATTGATGTCTTCGGAGATTCCAACTTGATCATATCCCAGGTCCGAGGAGATTGGAGGGTGAAACATGAGAAATTGAGACCTTATCATGACTATCTGGAAAGCCTGAAAGCACAATTCCAAAAAATTTCCTTTTACTACCTCCCTCGCGAAGAAAATCAACTAGCCGACTCTTTGGCTACCTTAGCCTCAATGATCGAAATCCCTTCCAAAATTGCCATGATCCCGCTGTCCATAGAAGTGAGGAATCAACCGTCATTCGAAATGATCGCGGCCATAGAAAGAGAAGATGAGGTGCCTTGGTATGAAGATGTATGGAAGTTCATCAAAGAAGGAAAGTACCCCGAAGGATCCTCAGAAAAGGACAAGAAGGCGATTCGACGATTTGCTGCTCAATTTGTGATCTACGCGGATAAACTATGGAAGAAGTCCTACACCGGGTATAATTTGGAGTGTTTATATGGAAGGGAAGCTAAGAGAATGATGGAGGAAATACATGAGGGAGTATGCAGGCCCCACATGAACGGGCACATGCTGGCGAAGAAGATCATTCGACAAGGGTACTATTGGACGACCTTGGACAAAGACTGTTGTGAATATGTTAGAAGGTGTCACAAGTGTCAGATTCATGCAAATCTGATGCACACCCCACCGTCGCAGCTCTATAGCATGACCACCCCTTGACCATTTTCCGTATGGGGGATTGATATCATTGGTGAGATAGTTCCAAAGGCTTCTAATGGGCACCGGTATATAATCGTGGCGATCGATTATTTTACAAAGTGGGTAGAAGCAGCCTCATATGCGACTTTCAAAGCCAAAGATGTGGTGAATTTTATCGAGAAGAACATATTCTGCAGGTACGGGGTCCCTAATGAGTTTATCTCCGATCATGGCAGTCATTTCCAGGGGGGAAGTTATCCCGCTCTTGGAAAAGTATAAGATCACTCGTCATCAGTCATCCCCGTATAGGCCCCAGACGAATGGAGCGGTAGAGGCAGCGAATAAGAATGTTAAAGCAATCTTGGGGAAGACGACGGATACGTATAAGGATTGGCATGAGAAACTGCCGTTTGCTTTGTGGGGATACCGGACCTCTATAAGGACTTCCACAGGAGCTACACCTTATTCACTAGTGTACGGGATGGAGGCAGTCCTCCCGGTCGAGGTAGAAATACCCTCTCTCAGGGTTTTGGCAGAGTGTGAGATTACCGAATCAGAATGGATACAAGGAACGTACGAGGAGCTGATGTTACTCGATGAGAAGAGACTGGCCGCAATAAACCATACTCGGGGGTACCAGAAGAGAATAGCTCGTGCTTTCAACAAAAAGGTTCGCCCAATGAAGCTTGCTGAGGGTGACCTGGTCCTCAAAGAACTGAAAGTGCCCGTTTATGACCCCAGAGGAAAATTCAAACCCAACTGGGTCGGGCCATACATCATTAAGACCCTTCTTTTCGGAGGAGCGGCCTATCTCATGGACTTAGACGGGGTTGAATTTAAACAGCCAATTAACCTCGATCGCCTCAAGAAATACTTTGCTTGAAACAATTTCTTTCAAAGCCTCCTACCTTGATGAACTACGCTTGACCTGATTCCCACTAGGGGATACGTAGGCAACCAACTTGGTTCGGTCATTTAAAAAAAAAAAAAAATTTGCTGCGCTAAACTAGGGGCAAACTGGCGTTTGTCCGGAGTCACTTCGAAGCCCTAAAACCAGGGGAAAACTTCGTTTGCTAGCCGAAGAACCCAGAAATAAAACCATCCTTCAGGTCGCCTGGCTGTCAAAATGAGTACTATAAAGAAACAAATGAAAATTCATGGAAAAGAATGAGTAGAAAACAAACAGTAAAGTAAGGAGCCAAGTAAAGACATTAAAAGGAGAATTCTTCATAAAAGATTAATCGAAAGGTTGAGCACTTTGATTAAGCATGCTAGAAATTTTCCTAAAGATAACAACACTTCTTGAAGTAAAAAAACAAAAAAAAAATCACATTCGGAAAGCGTAAAAAGAGTAGGCAGGGTCTGTCAGAAAGTTTTGTAAAATGGCAAACTCTTCCCTGTTTTCGTCTACTTTATTGTGCACGTGTCTTGTCAAGTCTGTCTCACAACCAAGGCCTGGATCTCTAGAAGATACTGGGCAGTGGGTACAGTCGAAGCAGGAACCCTCGGGCACGGAGCAGCCATCCTACTCGACCAAGCCTCAATGAAAGCCTTCACAATAGAAGGGCGCAAAGTGGACCCCCTGGTGAAATCAGCAGCCACAGACTCAGTAGTATCCTGCAGAAGCCCGAACTGACGGACCACCCGATCGGGAATGTAGAAAGTAGTGGCACTCAAGCTTGGTAACCAAATGCCAGGTCGCCCAGGAAGACGTACAGCAACAGAACGATGAGTCCACTGAGGGCAGATCCAGCAGATGTCACTAGAAGAGAGACCCTGGAGCCAATCGAGCCATGCATCGGCAGAATGGAATAAGCAATGGACCTCCATGCGGTCGTAAGAAAGTGGCCCACGAAGATGCGAGGGGTGAATGAAGAGGTCGAAGCGTTCCATGAGCCAAACTTGCAAGACGAAAGGTGCCCCGGCAGATAACATGGCCCCGGTAACACGGGCATGGCTCAATCCAATCAAAGTTTCGCCAAGAACCAGCATAACAGCACTTTTCATCCCTCCCAAACCACGGGCAATGGGTATGAGAGTGTCAGAAGACGACTGAAATAAGAAGTAAGAGAGCATGGCAATTGACAAGGCACTACGTCGGATGATCTGGTACTCACCATCATAAGGGTCCCCTATGGGAGCATAAACAGAAGAAAGGCGTCCAAAGTCGATCTGCCTATCATGAACAAAAGAACCCGCCGCATTTCGAGATGTGTGGAGAAGAGCGGCTAAGTCCCGGACGTACCCGGCCTGAATTAGAGGAACCATCAATTGAGCAGAGGGATCAGTGTGGAGAATGGTGCTAAATTCCTCAAACAAAGGGCAAATCTCCTGAAAGCTGAAGCGGAAAACATTAAGAGCAGGATCCCAACACTGAATGGCAGCTCGAAGTAGGCCCTCATTCAGATTCATCTGTTGAAAAGAAAAGAGATCGTTTAATCAGAAACACTCGAAGTTGAGCTTGTCAATACCTGAGAGAGTATCCATCCATGGGAAGAGGATTTGGGAGCTAATGGGGGCCATTTGAAGAGAAATGAAGGAAGAAGAAGATTGTTTTGCGGAATGTTGGAGGAATAAGGGGCATAAATAGGAGAATAAGGCTGACCACCCAATCGCGGCACTCGATAAAGTGCAGCGGCACTCCGTGAAGTGCCGCGCGGCAGTCCGTGAATGCTGTTGCGGCACTTACTGACAGCCGTCGCGGCAGTCACCAAGTGCCGCGGAGGCCTAACCGAGTGCCGTTCTAAGTTTTTCATTAGCCAGGGTTTGTTTGTAATACAATCAGCCCACCTGCAAACAGAAAACTAGGTAGAAATACAATAAAACGTGCGCATCATGCAGCACGTGCAAATACATTCATTCATTTCATTTATTTATACATGTCAAATAGATAAGAGGAATAGAAAAGAAGCATTCAAAGATAAAAATAAAGATGGGACCAAGCCATGGTCCCGCATACGGCAGGAGTTGGACCAAGCTATGGTCACACATACGGTGAGAAAGCAACAATGTAATAATAAAAGTATTTAAAGCATCTATCCTACCAACTATAAGGGAACAGCCATCAAAATAAAGCATATGTGTATATATACAGTCATCCACCAAAATGTAAATCTTCCCACAAAACTCTCAAAAACAAAAAAACAAAGGCAGGGTCAACCACGATCCCGACCCCGGCCGCGAGTGTGACGAGTCGTGCGCCTGAGAGGCTCCTCCTCCAACTCGGTCTCGCTGCCTCCACCGCTCCCTCCACGACCACTGCTACTGCCGCCTCTGCCTCTGCTAGTGCCCTCGCCGCCACCTCCGCCACGCCCAGCACCGCTACCTCCGGGGGCATCGCTGAGAGGGATGCCGAACTGCTGGAGCCGCTGCTGGAGCTGCCCCACCTGCTGGGACAGGACTCTAATTTCCTCCGCCTAAAATAAAAAAGGGAATAAGTCCAGGCAGCGTTGAAATGACGGATAAAATACTGAGAATAAAAGGAATAAAAGATCATACCTGGGCCCTCAGCTGGGTCGCAGTAGTCGCCCGAGCTCCCTCAGCCTGAAAAATAAATCCCGAGAATAAAGATTAGTAAGAAGGGAGACAATCAAAATCAAAGTCAAAGTGAAAATGAAAGTGAAAGGTGGAGGGGAGTCTCTTACCATCCACTTGCGCCCGAGAACCCACTGTCGCACGCTATGGGCATACGTCAGGCCCTCTTCCGCGTAAGCACGCGGGACAACGTCGTAGTGGAGAGGTATAATGGGAGCACCATGCGAGAGTCGGGGGATCGTCGTCGAGTGAGGCTCCCCGAACGAGACGGTCAACATGGTCCAATCCCACTTGGGTAAGGCAGGGGGATGAACCGCAGCAGGCACATGCTGCAAACAAAGGTAATAAAACATGAAAAAGGAATAAAAGGAGAACTCACAGAGATAATAAAGGAATCATTTACTCACCCGAGTCACTTCCATCAGAGGGAAGTTCGGCATCAGCTTGGCGGCACGGAAGGCCGCATATCCGTCAGGGTTGTCCAAGAAGCCGTGAATACCGAGGCCGGCTAGAGCAGCCGTGAACTCGCTGCCCTGAAGTGTATCCGTGGCCCTCATAGAGTCGGGAGGAGGGAATGGCACGAAGAATCTGGGGGCCGCTAGTGACTGCCTGGTCACCCTCTCTCCTAGATACCACGCCTGGCCCTCTGACCCACATAGAAGTCGCCTCGTCGGGTCATACCCGGCCGACTCTCGAATCCCCATACTAGCCTCAGGCAACACCCTGAGCTACGGCTGCCAGTGTACATACTCCTCCCGTAGGTTCGTCAGGAAGTTCCTGAACGAAACAAAGTCATGAGCTCCGACCTTCCGCCCAACCCTATCCTTCGCCCATTTCAGCCCCTGAGGCATGACGAGGGCGTCAGCGTCGCGTGTCTCTGGAGACATCATACGAAAATACTCGTGGGACCAGATCTGCGATAATAAAATAAGGGGGTTAGTTTCTCAAATTGAATAAATTTCTAAAAGCATAAAAAGGTCAATGAAACGTGAAAATATACCTCCCACGCTCTCCAATACCCGCTGGTAGCAGCCGACTTGTCCCTGGAGATGACGCTCATATGCCTGTACAGGATAGATAACCTTGCGCCAGCCCAATCAAACTCAGCGACCCGGTCCAGACGCTCCAGCGACGCCACCAAGGAAGCAGAAATCCGGTCACCCTTAGTTCTCAACAAGGAGCACCCCAGCATGTACATTAAGAAGCCTCGGGCCATCTGCTCGTCGGTAAAGTCGGGTTTCCCCCGGAAGGTATCCATAAACCACCGGACCGTGACCAAGGCCTCCTCCGGAACCACCCCTAACAACAGCTCCATCTGGTCCCACTCCTGGTCTGCAAATACCTCAGAGGCTCTCCGCCAAAGGCGATCCCTGTGATCATGGAGAAGTCCAATGGCGTCAACGTCATCTCGCCAAATGAAAAGTGAAAAGTACTCGTGGTATCCCACCACCGCTCAGCCAACGCATGCATCTGCTGTAGGTCATTGGAGCTCTTCGTCAAAAGTTTGACGAAGTCTCCAAACCCTGCTGCGTCAATAAGCCCCTATATGGTCTCACTCAGCTCAGTATACCACTCGTGGCCATGAGCAAGGCTGTCATGCCCCTTCAGTACCTTCGGCTGCAGCTGCAAGAAAGAATAAAAAGGTTTGTTGTTAGGGAGTGGATAAAAAAGAAAGCAACAACAGTGAATAAATAATAAATAAAGGAGTGTTCATAGGGGATTTCACAAGCAAAGCACTCATTTGCATTCAAGAGGAAATGAATAAAAGAAAACACTCAATATTCTAGCAAGAAAAAAAGAAAAAGTAGTTTGTTCACATTCTCTAAAATACATGCACATATAAGTTTCGAAAGAGATTTTTGGGCTCGAAAAAGTACAAGTTTTGAAGAGAAATACGTAATTGCAAACATTCGAGAATCAATAAATGGCACTTGGAATGCTCAAGGAAAACTCGCCAGTATAGTAAGAACAGGAGAAGGTTCAGAATTGCATTAGATTCTTTATTCACAAGCAATGTATCCCGATTAAATGGCTTTCAAGAATCTTTGAGAAAAGTCAAAGGAGAAAATAAAGGATAAGTGTTCGGAATATTCAAAACTTTCAGTTTCCGAGGTTCATGATAAGTGTTCGGAATATTCAAACATAACATTCAGTTTCCGAGGTTCATGAAAATTGAAAAGAGAATAAAATAGAATTCCTTTACAAAAGGCATGGAATAAAGTATTCGAGACGCTCGGGGACGCCACGAGCACGACATTCGGAACAGGGTATCTAGAGAGTCGTGGCAATCCTACGTTACATTCACGTAAAGAAGGAAATGCGGGAAAGAAATACGAAAAATAAAATAAAAGGGGAGCGTTTACCTCACGCTTGAACGCGCGGACCGACAAGTGCTCATCGGGGTCCCTCAGTAGGAGTGTGGCGTCCGGGTGATGAGTGGCAGTGTATCTGGCCTTCTTCTTGCGCCCTGAGCCACTCGCCATAATCTGTCAAAGAGAAAGAGAGAATCCGCGCGTTAGTTTAATGAAAATTCGGAAAAACAATGAAATAAACAGGTTTAATCAAACTCTGATCTAGCAGAACTAACCTGTGAATGTCGTAGATCAATATAGGAGTGAGGAAAGAAAAAGAGAAAATTTTCTCTAGAGAAATTTCGAGGGAAAGGAGGTTGAGAGAATGAGAGAAATGTATTGAACCCGGCGGTTTAAGCCACTGCCGTTCAAACGCGGCACTCAATTTTCCGTGCGCGGCAGTCAGTCAACTGCCGCGCGGCACTCGCCGAGTGCCGCAACGGCACTCCGTGAGTGCCGTGCGACAGTCACGGACTGCCGCGAAAAATCGCGTGTACCGCGATTAAGGCAGTTCAAGGATATTTACTCTCCCTCCAAAAATTCAAATCAAGTCCCGAAAATTGAACTTGAGCCCCCCAAAATGTGCCCTCATTGCACTTTTTGACCCCGGTTTTGTTTTTAGGTTTGAATCGACTACAAATTTCAAAATGTAGGTATAAATTTGAGCCTGTGGGCCCCCAACTCCCAGTAATTGAGATAAAATTCGAGCCTGCGGGCCCCGAATTCCAAAAGATAAAACCCTAGCCTGCGGGCCCCGGTTTTTGAAAATGTAAAGTAGATTTTAAGCCCGTGGGCTCCCGAACTTTGAAAATTTGAATCTGGAGAATATAACGGATTTATATTCCCGATTTTCGCAACAGATTTGCGTTTACCCTCGTTTTGAGAGTATAACGGATTTATATCCCCGATTTTCGCAACGGATTTGCGTTAACCCTCGTTTTGAGAGTATAACGGATTTATATTCCCGATTTTCGCAACGGATTTGCGTTTACCCTCGTTTTGAGAGTATAACGGATTTATATTCCCGGTTTTCGCGACGGATTTGCGTTAACCCTCGTTTTGAGAATATAACGGATTTGTATTCCCGGTTTTCGCGACGGATTTGCGTTAACCCTCGTTTTGAAAATATAACGGATTTATATCCCCGGTTTTCGCGACGGATTTGCGTTTATCCTCGTTTTGAGAGTATAACGGATTTATATTCCCGGTTTTCGCAACGGATTTGTGTTTACCCTCGTTTTGAGAGTATAACGGATTCATATTCCCGGTTTTCGCAACGGATTTGCGTTTACCCTCGTTTTGAGAGTATAACGGATTTATATTCCCGGTTTTCGCGACGGATTTGCGTTAACCCTCGTTTTGAGAGTATAACGGATTTATATTCCCGATTTTCGCGACGGATTTGCGTTTACCCTTGTTTTGAGAGTATAACGGATTTATACCCCCGGTTTTCGCGACGGATTTGCGTTCGTTTTGAGAGTATAACGGATTTATATTCCCGGTTTTCGCAACGGATTTGCGTTTACCCTCGTTTTGAGAGTATAACGGATTTATATTCCCGGTTTTCGCAACGGATTTGCGTTAACCCTCGTTTTGAGAGTATAACGGATTTAAATTCCCGATTTTCGCAACGGATTTGCGTTAACCCTCGTTTTGAGAGTATAACGGATTTATATTCCCGGTTTTCGAGACGGATTTGCGTTTATCCTTGCGATCAAATCAAAAGCACTTTCATGACTCCAATAACAGATTTTCGCATAGATAATCTTTCTTGACTAAATGTGCATGGGGAAAATATGATAAGCATGACATTTACATAACCAAGTTAATTCAGAAAACACCGTTGCATGGCACGTACATCACGACAGGATAGGTGCATCCATCCGTGTGACTACTTACGTTTGTGAATGTTCGACCCATGCCTGAACTACGCTTTGGTCTGATTCCTGACGGGATACGTAGGCAGCTCGTCGTAGGGCACAACCAATTAAAATTTCGCTGCACGCCTGTTTTTGCAACGCATTTTGTTTTTACCTAAATCCGACAGTCTGGTCAAAGGCTTGTCTTCACACAGGCTTCGACATTCACTAATGGGATGCATTGCTCCACAAGCTCTGTCAAAGAGGGGCAAACTGTAGACACCCCAATTTTGACCGACCGTCGAATTTAGGAGAGTGTCACCTCCGTATCCGATGATGACAAGGACCGAAAAATTGAAGTACTCCAAGCTCTTCAGAAAATCTCCAAAACGCGATAAAATTTTACAGAAAGAGGAAAAATACCAGGTATTTAGGAGAATTCAGGTATAAGACATGATTTTTGGAAAGGATCTTCAAAAATAATTTGTTTCAAAAAGGGGGAAGACCTAAAAAAGGGAACCTCAACTAAAAACGGCACACGGCAGACTGCCGCGGCACTCACTGAGTGCCGCACGGCAGTCAGAGAGTGCCGTTCCGGCTTTCACCAAGTGCCGCCAACAATTTCTGACTGTCGTTCACTTTTAAAGTCTGTATTTTGCAGTGCAATACGTATGCATATGCGAATAAGAACAAAAAACTGATAAAGTAAGATTGACAAAAACGCGGCGATCAATTAATTTCCGCGGCATTTGATGAATGCCGTGCGGCAGTCACGTAGTGCCGCAACGGCAGTCATGAACTGTCGCAGCGGCAGTCACGGACTGCCGCAATAGTTTCTGGACTGCCGCGCTGGGCAGCAGTCTGTCTAATTTCAGAAAGTACACATTGTACCACCAAATGAGAAAATTACACCTATTTTTTGCTCCGAAATTCACCAAAAATACCTGTTAATTTTGCCTATAAAAGAGAAGGGATCTTCCTTGAAAAAGGAGGACCAAGAGAAAAATATTGGGGGGGAGAACACATACAAAAAAAATAGCCATTACTCCACCAACATTTTCCTTAGAGAAAAAAAGAGAGTGGAGGAAACTAGGAGAGCTTGGAAGATCTTCAAAGAAAAGAAAAAAAGCTTTGAGGATAATTTGGAGGTGATCCTCTAACCATAGATTAGTAGCTTGCTCTTTCTTCTCTTAAAATCTCTAATCTTAAAACCTTTCATTATCTTCTTTGTTTGCCAAATAAACTTAGGAGTTCTTTTTGTTTCCAATACTTCCTTCTATTTTCTTGTCTATTTTCTTCTCTTGAAGGTCTTGGAGATCTTCAATATCTCTCTTGATCTCTTGAGCATGATCCCTTGAATCTCATGTAAGCTTATGCTCTACATGAACGTCAAAACTTGATCATCACTTTATTTCACATAGATGGATCCAAGTCCATGCTCATGACTTGGATCCTCTAAACTTGATGTCTCATGGAATCCTTTCCATATTCCTTTGAAGACTCTCAAGTATTAGTTGTACCTTCATTTCCAATGACCACCAAATGGTAGGAGAAAGTGGTTTTGAGTCTAAGCCCCTTTCCATGGTTTAGAATCCTCATCTTGAGATTTCATGAAGTCCATCCATACTTCACTTGAAATCTATAAAAAATAAAAGTTTTAGTCTCCAATGACCATCAAATGGTAGGAGAAGTGGTTTGGTTTAACCCAACTTCATGATTTAATAGTTGGAGTTACCAAATAAAAGTTAAACTTAGCAAATGAAAACAGTGAGTTCTCAAACTGTTTTTGATCAAAGATTTTTAGTTCGAAATCTAACCGTTGAAATCGAATGAAACCAACAGGAGAGTGTCAATTACTCAATATTCTACCACTGTAATTTTTATTTTAAGTTGGTCTCATGTCTAAAATGGTTTGGTCATGAAGTTTGTGATGCAAATGCAATCTGTCCAGAATTTCAGAATGGTTTCAGAACAGTGACACTCTTTTGAAATAAGTAAATCGGAGTTCTAATGAAGTGTTTGAGACCCAAAATAATTTTTTCTAAGTAGTTTAATGTGTTAGGAAACCCCCCTAAAAAGAATGAAGCATTTCGGATTATTTTACTATTTTTTAAAAAATCAAACAAAATCTCTGGACAGAGAGTTGTACATCTCTGAGTGATGTCTGGTTATTGTCCTTTTCCCGGAGATCCGACCGTTGAAACTTTGATTTTCTTTTTGATGTGGAAACTAAACTCAAATGGGCATCTTGTGTCCAAAAATCACTGACATCAAACCAGGAGAGACGTGCTTTTTATTTTCTTAAAGTTCTGGTCTGCTCTCTGCAATTTTCTTAGAATTTTATGCTACATTTGACCAACCTTGTTAATAATGGGTCAAATGGTTTTTCTATGACTTAGGGCTTAAACCATGTTTCAATAATGATTAGTTGAGCTTGAATTCAAAGCTTAAAAGTATTTCATAGTTTATTCTTGTCCATGTACATATTCATCCATATGGTTTGGCACTTGTGATTAGGACTTATTCGCTTTGGATTCAATTACATTTGATAGATTTAAGCTAGAAATTCAAGATCGTTATTTCTAACTTCACCTCTTGTATATCATGTGCACTAATCTTTGTTTTGTAGCGCTATTAAGGTACGATTTCTCAACCCCTCTCTAGTTTATTGAATTCTTTGATTTTATTCGATTTTTCGACCTCATGTGCGACACCTTAGAATTAAGATTTGCCTTATGTGTATATGTGATTAGAGACTTTTCTTTTAGGACTTTCTTTTGTGTGTGTGCATTGCACGTTTAATATCGCTGCTGGATCCCGGGTAAGTTCTCTTGTTCTTTATTACATATCATATTGCTTGCTACTTGACATATGTAGTTTATGAATGATTTTTTTTGTCATTAGCAATTTTACACCCTTTGGACATGCTTTTGTGACGTATATGTATATATATGTATTAGTTGAGGGCACGCTTAGATTAATAAATTTGATTAAAAGGATGTTGAATAAAGGCCTATCGCAAGATAGGATGAGAGAGGGTGTTTTAGTCCAATGGGCTCCTTCCTCTCTCATTCCATAATCCCCGGACCTAGTTAATCTTTGGTTTCGCAAAAGATCAGTTTCCTTTAAAATGGTTTCTTAATTTTCCTTTTAAAATTAAGTGGCGACTCATTTGTTTTTTAAATTGAAATTTAGAAAAGATTTTAAGAAAAGCTGTGGGTAAGTCAACCTGCGATATCCACAGTAGGTCTAATGGCTTATCGATTAGCCTTGTCATCAGAGTTGGAACATGTGCATAATGTATTTCACGTATCAATGTTGAGACGCTGTATGACTGATACGAGTAAGATCATTATACCTGAACCGCTGCAGATTCAGGGAGACTTGGCTTATGTAGAACAACTGATAGAGATTCTTGATCGAAAAGAGCAAGTCTTAAGAACTAAGACGATTCCGATGGTAAAAGTATTGTGGCATAATCACACGGTGGAAGAAGCTACATGGGAAAATGAGGAAGACATGAAGAATGAGTATCTGTACTTAATCGACGCATGAGGTAAAGTTTGGGGACAAACTTCCTTTTTGGAGGGGAGAGTTGTCACACCCGTTTCAGAAATTTATGATTTTGAAAATGCATCAATTGAAATTTTGAAATTATTAATGTTATTAATAATTTGAGTTGAGGTTGACTGTGAGTCAACGGTAAGGTGTCAGTGAGGACACGGTAACATGGCAGTTCAAATTGCATGGGCATGAGTAAATGGCATTTATATGATTTAAATGTTATTTGACTTTATCTGATATTCTTGTGAATAGTAATTATACATGTGCAGTATAATTATGGTATTTGCATACTTTAGTATATCATTTGAGAACTGTGGTGAAAACGTGAGGGATACGTTAATTAAAAAGGTAGGCTGTGTAGAGATTCCACAGAATATAGTTTTCGGACGTTATTTTTGGACCCAAACGAAACCTAGTCGAAAAATTTTGAAATTTACAGTTTTCACTCGTAAAGTTATAAAATGGACGTGTGTGAAGTTTCGAGAGCTAATTATAAGTTTGAGGAACTCGTGGGGAGGTAACGCAATTTCTGAAAAGTATGCCTATATATAGAAGTGGATGAGATTCATTCTCATCCAAAGTTTCCAAAAATATCTAGAGAGAGGAGAGAGAAGGGAGATTTGGAGCCAACGGGCTTTGCGACGCCGATCGACGATCGTTCGTCCGTCAGATTTTCTCCAGATTTTAGATTTGAACTCGTGGAGGTAAGAGCTACGTTTTGATACTACTTAGGCCATGTTTGGCAAATTTTTGTAAAAATCTTAATTCTAGACTTTTAGGGAAAACCCAGTAAAACTTGTAGGAATCGTCCTAAATTTGAAATCCGACGATTAATTAGCCCCCTGGACGATCCTTCAAAGTTTGAAGAGAATCGCACGAGGTATGAATCTAGATCTATGAAATATATGGATTTTCATGTTTTGAACATCAACTTTGATGTCCTTGGATCCGGGAAAAATTCATGTATTAATTAGGCTCGTTAATTATGCACGTGAAATTATGTGAAAAGCACGTATAACTGTTTATGTGAGCATGTTATGTGTCTACTTGGGTCAAAGGGGAGTTTGGTGCAAATTTATCCGGGGTAAGCTCCTCGAACCTTGAGGATTATGATTGTGATTGAAATAGAATTGGAATTGTGGTTGTGTCTGGATTGGAGGTGGGCCCAACCAGTACACGGTACCTGGTATGGAGGAATGCCCAACCAGTGTACGAGATGCGTGGGAGAGGTGGGCCTCCTACGGCATCGACCGGATGAATGCGTACCACTCACCCTAGCGACTATTTTCTATGTGTTTTAGATGATTAAACCATGAACTGTCATATAAGCATACATTTAGAATTGTGCACTCAGCATATAGCTGAACAGTGGAGATGTACTCCATTGCAGGTAAGAAGAAAGACAAGAAGTAGCGTGATGAGTGAGGCCGATGAACGCCGGGGAAATCACCTTTGTATATGTTTTTGTTTTAATCCTAAAACTTGTGTAAGGATTGGGAATTGTAATATGTTGTAATAGAACCATGGATTAGTTTCCTAGTATCGAAATCTTGTAATTAAATGTCTGTGGTTAAGTTTTAAATGTTGTATTTCAGTTATGGTTGTGATTGTTGTTGGTTTGGAGAAGCATGAGTTGTTAATTTTTACAACAGGGCTGCCCAACAGGGGAGCAGTCAACTGGACTCTATGTCAGTCGACTGGATCCCGTGTGATTGAGACACTGAAAGTGAATAGTAAGAGAAGCAGTCGACTGGACCCCTTTTTAAAAATGTTGCATTTTGGTTTTGCATAACAGAGTCAACTGGGGAAGAGATCAGTCGACTGACCTACTGTAGATTTTAGCTACTGATCCAAATAGTAACCATTGCAGTCGACTGGGTTCCTTGATCAGTCGACTGGACCTCTGTTGAGAATTTTGGGTTTTGGTTTCTGCTAGGCACACTCAACTGGACCCTAGGCACAGTCGACTGAACCTCTGTTTTCAAAACTGTTTTCCTTAGACAGGTTCAATTGGCCAAAACTTTTTGTAACTCCGATTTTCAATGGATTCTTCAACTCGGAGAGCAATGTTTCCTAAGTTTTAAAATACCCAGTGTTGTTTTAAAGTTTTTCCGCTGCGTATAGTCATATGATGTTTGGATGAGCCTTGGTGGCATGCCACATGTCCTATTTCCACACGTAGTGGAATGGGTCGTGACAAAATCGGCTAAGCTTTGCCTGCTGTTCTCTTGAGAACGCCTTCATATCGTCAAGAGCACGATAAATGTTGTCACAAAGTAGCTTCTTTCGCCAGTCACTGCATAGAAAATCGTCTAGAGACATGAACGAATTTCCCTCGGGCGGCGGTCATCAGCTCCACTAGAAGCTTTGAGGAGGCCGATTTCCTAATTAAAAAATCGCATATCGGCCTCAAAACGGTCTATCTAATTATGAAGATGACCAATTTCATTCCAATATCCATCGTTGTAGAGATGATAGATTTCTTCACAAAGTTGACGTATTGACTCATTCCGCCAACCAACCTGGTTGTTGTAGAAGTATAGCCATGCTTCAGTGTATGCATGGCTCATCACTTGGCTATCCCACCGGGTGTGCCAAAATGTTTGCATGTAATTATTTATTCGGGTGTGCCAGAGCCTTGTTAGGTAGACCCAAACTAATAAACACAAAATTTCCTAAATCACTTGTGTGAGTGATACACAAGGTTTTAAAAATCTGACTTCTAACAGGTGATTGTGATGGCCAAGTAGGAAAGTACCCTTGGCCTGTAGTCCCTAGACAGTATTGAAGCATACAAGTCTAGCAAGTGATGAAAAGTAGAGAAGAAGGGATTAAATAAAAGCATGTTTTATTTAATTGATGTAAAAGAGAAATTACAATAGAGTAATTAAAATGTTAAGAAAATAAAAGACTGCTTTATTTGCCTAAAAGCTAATCCTAAGAATGCTAAGAACGATGTTGAATGCGGTTTGTTGAAGTGACGTAGAGTGCCTTGAAAGCCTGGCCGGCCTGCTAATTTATAGCGGTCATGGAGGTCTTCTAAATAAGGTAGGAAATCTGATGAATAATAATATGATATAATTTGCCAGATTTATCTCCCATAAACTAATAAAATCTGCCATATATTCGAATAATATGTATATGCCCATATATATCTTGAATGTGGTCCATGTATATCTTGATACGGCTGCCTTCCCCTCCAAGTAATGAAATATACTTCCCAAATGATAATATTAATATTATCTTTCCAAAAGTGATAATACTATCCTTCCTAAAATATTGAAATATCACAATAGTGATAATATTATCTTCAATATCTTCCCTTATCAACAATATGGTAATATTATCACATAGAGAAATATTAAGAGTGATATATTTCCATAAGTGGCCCACCATATAATTTCCAATTGAATCAAATCAAACAAGGTGGTAACTTTGGAAACATGCAGCCCGATAGACATTAATACTGAGACATAATATCGAGTGGCCCCCACCGAAGCATGTCCGAAATGCTTATAACCAAATGAGGGTTGACGTTGATAATGGGCCTTGAAGCCCGTTTGGGCATGTAAATGGCATGCTGTGGAGGTGTGCTGAATTTGGACTTAATTAGCAACCTTTAGCAGACTGGCAGTAGACCAATCAGCCGGATGACAAAACCTAAACTACTTGTTGACTCCACATGCAGCCCGATAGAATTAAAGTGCCAAACAAAGCCTAGGCCAGACTGAATTAATGACTACCCAAGAGGTTGGTCAGTCCGATTACAGTAATGCCCGATCAAATGATGATCAGCCCATTGAGTAATGGTACCAGCCCGATCAACCAGTGGTTAGTCCGATCAACTTTTAACCAATCAATCATTAATTTTGTAATCGATCTCATGAGTCCGATTAAAAAGATCCAATCGGCCTCTACCAATTTTGACCTTAAAAAATGTATTTTTTAGGTACAAACACAACTTCTCCTAGTGTGCGCACAATGTTTGGTGGCTTACATGTGGTTGCTAGTTTTTCAGGGAAAATGATTGGTCTTTTTCCTACTTTTTTGCAGTGTAATTGGTCTACTTGTACTTGTACAAATAAATCTATGTAGCACGTAAGTAACCACAAGTGAACCAATAATTAATATGCTAGAAGAAAATGAAAAGTAACTAAGGAAAACTATTCCAAGTGTTGTCCTTCTTCAGGAGAAACTATTCAGTAGCACAAGATACCAACATATCAGATTACAGACGTGCAGGGGCGGAACTAAGTGTATAGTGGGGGGTGCCATGGCACCCTTCATATGTGATAAATTGGTTTACTAATATACATGTATATGTACTATGCCTCATATTTTCTTGTCTGTTGGCATCCCCAAACAAAAAAAATCTGCTACTCCTCATATTTTGTTGTTTATGGCATCCCCAAACCAAAAAAAAAATGCTACTCCCTTAGTCACCTTAAGCCATTTTATTGCTTTCTTTCATCTCTTAACTTTAACCACATATGTTTGAGAATCATTTGGGATACAAGATTTGAGCATAATAACATTACACTATACAATTAGACCACTCATTATTATACACTCAACCCACCACACAAAATAACCGTACATAATAAATTTGCAGTCTTACTGAAAAAAAAAAAAAAAAAAACAAGGTTTACTCATGTATAAATAGAACCAAAAAAATCGTCTCGGGAGCGCTGCCCCCGAATCCCGTGTGTCATTGTTAGATAACATAAATATTAACTCGGCACCCCCAATGACAAATTCCTAGTTCTGCCCTTGCAGACGTGGTATCACAATTAAATAAGAACTTGTCATGTGTTCAGGAGAAATTATTTAGTGAATAAGGAGAAGGTAATTGGTCAGTGACACCACGTATAAGCTCAATGACGTGATATTACCATTACATTCAATATTTTCCCCTTATTGGGTGTTTAGCCTGCAGTGGGATCCGGCCTTGAAGTGTCTCACCTCATTTGGAAAAATGTGGGGGCTCTATAAGTTCAAATGGGATCATATTTAAGCATAGGAAGCAAACTAATATATCTTTCTTTGCATAGTGGTTTCTTTGGAATATTGCATCTTTTTACTCGATTGTATCTCGGGCCATTTATATGCCTCGTTCATATTTTTTTCCCGTTAGTATTGAAATGGTAAATCATTGTGATTTGTGATGGCTATCATGTCCTAATTAATTCTGAACAACTTTTGCATGTATAGATTTTATATACTTTAGAAGAAAATAAAGGAGTAAGACAATTGAAAAGGAAAAACTTTAAAGTAAAGAGCACATGGTTGAGTTTTGGTATCTGTAGAAGGAAGCAGCAGAAATTAATAAATAAGAGAAAGAAAAACCATTTCTCTGTTCCCACTTAAGCTTCTCATAATAGACTTGCTCTTTTGAAACGGTTAAATTTATTGTAAGAAGTTTCTCATATGAGAAGGCCGGTTTAACCGTTGGATGAGAATCTGGCATTAAATGCATTTTCAGATTCTTAGGAATCTTATAACTAGATTTTCATCCAATAGTTAAAACTTGTCTTTTCATATGAGAAGCTTCTCATAATAGACTTAGGGTGCGTTTGATAAAACTGAAAATTAAGTGCTGAAAATTTAGTGCTGAATTTTAAGTGATTGAATTTGTAATACTGAAAACAGTGCTTCAACTATTGAAATAGAATGCATTCAGTGATTATTTTCAGTAGAAAATTTTCACTTAAAGTTTTCAGTGGTTTTTTGACTGCTTTTTCAATTAAGTGGTATGTTATCAAACGCACTGAAAAAAAAAGTGCTGAATCTTTTCATTTTCATCACTTAATTGGTTATCAAACATACCCTTTCCCTTTTGAAATTAGTTCACTCCTACATTAATTAATGATTAGTTATCTATATGCTACTCGTATATATAATTAGTGAGACCAAAGGGCCTTCCTGAACCCTCCACTTCAGCGACTATGTGGCATTCTAAAATCAAAGAAAAACTCCAATACATTCCGCACGGTCATAATGCCAATTTTAAACACTTTGTGGGTTGCTTTATATACCAGTTAATGAACTGCGTGATTTCCCAAAAGTAATGTTGGATATAATAGAATATAGAAAAAATGAATTGTTACTTTATTTCTTCACTATAGAACAGTTTATATATACATTACAAGGAAGATTCTAGAAAAGATAAAGAAAAGAACAAGGAGGATTCTAGAACAAAGAAGATTCTAGAAAAGAAAAGAAAGAACAAGGAGGATTCTAGAACAAAGAAGATTCTAGAAAAGAAAAGAAGGAAGGAAATAAAAATATTAATTATCCGGGATAAAAATAACTATATCCAACACTCCCCCTCAAGCTGGTGCGAATATATCCACAAGACCCAGCTTGCTCAACGAAGACTTCAATAAGGACGGTCCAACAGATTTAGTAAGCATATCAGCAGCTTGATCAGTTGAGGGAACAAAGTTTGGAACAATAGTACCAGAACGAACTTTTTCCCGAATGAAGTGAATATCCACCTCAATATGCTTGGTTCGTTCATGAAGAACTGAGTCAGAAGCAAGCATAATTGCAGACTTGTTATCACAGAAGAGTGTAGAAGGCTCACTCATGGGAAAACCCAATTCGGCTAAAAGAGAACGAAGCCAAAGTAATTCACAAGTGCCCTGAGCCATAGCACGGTATTCGGCTTCAGCAGAGGACCTAGAGACCACTGCCTGCTTCTTACTTTTCCATGATAAAAGGTGACTGCCATAGAATGTACAGAAACCGGAAGTAGAGCGCCTATCATTTTTAGACCCTGCATAATCTGCGTCAGTAAAACAAGAGACCCCAGTCTGTTTTCCTGTTGTATAAAAGAGACCAAGACCAGGGCAAGTTTTGAGATATCGCAGGATATGGTGGACAGCATCCAAGTGTGTAGTACGTGGAGAGTGCATAAATTGGCTCACGACACTCACTGCAAAAGTGATATCTGGTCTGGTGTTGGTTAGATAGATTAATCTTCCAACTAGACGCTGATAAACTGAGGGATCAGGTAACAAATCTCCAGACTCAACAGTTAACTGCAGATTAGGATCCATAGGTGTGGACGCAGGACGGCACCCCATCATACCAGTATCTTCTAAAAGGTCTAGGACATACTTCCTCTGAGTCATTAATATTCCACTACGAGACCGGGCAATTTCAATACCGAGAAAGTATTTGAGAGGCCCTAAATCCTTCACTTCAAATGCACGACTGAGATCCTTCTTAACTTGAGTAATTCCCACAGAATCATCCCCAGTAATAATTATGTCATCCACGTAAACAGAAATAATAATACAATGACCATCCATAGAACGGCGAATAAAGCATGTATGATCTGAATGACATCTAGTAAAACCAAGCGATATTACCACATCACTGAAGCGGCTAAACCAGGCTCGAGGTGACTGTTTCAGCCCATAAAGAGATTTACGAAGTCGACATACTTTACCAGAATACTCCCCCTCAGCGCGAAAACCAGGTGGAGGATCCATGTAAATAGTTTCCTCAAGATCACCATGAAGAAAAGCATTCTTGACATCCAATTGATGAAGAGGCCAAGAATGAGAAGCAGCGAGGGAAATAAGCAAGCGGACCGTAGTAAGCTTAGCCACCGGAGCAAACGTAGCGTTGAAATCTTTCCCTGGAATCTGAGTAAAGCCTTTTGCAACAAGGCGGGCCTTATATCTATCAATAGAACCATCCGCGTGATATTTAACCGTAAAAACCCACTTGCAGCCAACCGTCTTCTCACCGGGTGGAAGAGAAACAAGTTCCCATGTCTTATTCTGCTGAAGGGCATCCATTTCTACTTTCATGGCCTGGGTCCAATTTGGGTTCCGGAGAGCTTCTGACACTGACCGAGGAATAGTGACAGATTCAATATGACTAAGGAAAGCCTGGTAGGAACCTGAAAGATTAGAATAAGAGAGATACTGGGAAATAGGATGGTTAGTGGAACTTGAAAAACCATATCGATTCACAGGGCGAGAAACACGAATGGAACGTCGAAGAGGAGGAACAGGAGATGCATTACCTGACATTGGAGAAGATTCGGGCAGCTGAGGTGGAGCACGGGGACGACGAGAATAGTGATGAGCAGGAGATGACGTGACAACCGGAGGAAGTAAGTGATCAGAAGGAGGAGAGCTCTCAAAAATAGGAACAGGACGTGGGAGAGCTTCAACCGTGGTGATTGGAGTGGGTGTTTCCAAAGACTGAGGTGGCCCTGCAAAAAAAGAAGTATCCTCCAAGAAAGTAACATCCATAGAATGATAAAACCGTCGGGTGGTTGGATCGTAACACCTATACCCTTTGGACATGGGGGAATAACCAAGAAATACACACCGGATAGCTTTATCATCAAGTTTGGTTCGTAAAGGACTCCTGTTTTGCACAAAGCAAGTGCAACCAAAAACTCTAGGAATAACAGGAAAAAGTGTACAATCGGGCTGTAAGACCTGAAGAGGAGCCTTCCCTTCCAAGACACGACTGGGTGTGCGATTAATAAGATAAACGGCTGTAAGTACTGCTAAATGCCAAAAATATTTAGGGACCTCCATACCACGTAAAAGACACCGAACAACAGACATAATGTGGCGGTTCTTTCGTTCCGCAACACCGTTCTGTTCCGGTGTATAAGTACAAGTGAGTTGCTGGAGGATACCCTGTTTATTAAGTTCTGACCGAAAATCATTAGAGATATACTCACGACCGTTATCAGATCTAAGAATGCGTACCACAGTGTGAAATTGAGTTTTAATCATTTGTAGGAATTGAACGAACAAAGTAAATACCTCTGATTTTTTCTTAAGAATATAAACCCACGTGCACCGTGTATAATCATCAATAAAAGTTACATAGTACCGGTGACCAGATAAAGCAGTAATCGGGGAAGGACCCCATATATCAGAATGAATAACATCAAAGGCACAAGGAGCACGATGCATACGAGGAATATAACTAGAACGAGTATGTTTAGAGAGTTCACAAACCACACAATGAAATTTATTTGTCTTGCAGGCTTTTATTAAAGAAGGAAATAGCAAACATAGATATTGAAAATTAACATGCCCTAAACGAGCATGCCACAATTCTAGAGTTTGTAAAGAAAAAACATAAGATCCAGAATCCGGTAAAACAGATGCCTGAAGACTCGATGACTCTACGACAAGTGGTGGAGCTTCCCCAAAGTAATACAGTCCCCCGCGCTCATACCCCGTGCCAAAAATCCTCTTCGTAGTCAGGTCCTGTAAGACGCACCGATCAGGTAAGAAAATGACAGCACACTTATATTGTTTGGCAAGACAACTGACAGACACAAGATTAAAAGCAAATTTAGGAACATGGAGAACAGAGTTAAGGGTAATGGAAGATGATAAACACACATCACCTTTACTAGATACGTGAGTGGTGGATCCATCAGCAATACAAACATTTTGATTAATTGGTGTAATAGGGGAAGAGAAAAACGATAACTCACCAGTCATATGATCAGTGGCTCCAGAATCCAGAACCCAAGTCGGAGAATCCGACCGAACATGAAAGGCAGAAGAAGTACCTGAAGCAATAGTAGCAGTGGGAGCAGAGGAGGGTGTGCCTTGGTGAGAAGGCGACTGCAGAATAGAGCCAAGCTGAGACTGAATCAAACTAATCTGAGTTTGCAACTGTCCAAGATCAGGAATGGCTAGGCTAGACATAGTATCAGCAATAGCAGCAGTACGAGGAGGACCAGTATTACGATTATTACGAGCATACTGTTGCTTGAGCTCAGGATGGAGCTTAAAGCAACGATCTTTAGTATGGCCTGGAACCCCACAATAACGGCAAATAGGACGCTTGGTACCTGAACGAGAGCCAGAAGCAGCTGCAAAGGCCATCTGATCAGCAGCAGTAGGATGTGACTCAGTAGCAGGAACAGGGACAGGAACAACAGGGTGAATCAAGCGACGCCGTCGTTCGTCTCCATCTATAGTAGCAAAGGCCTCATACAGAGAAGGCATAGGTGAGGTGTTAACAATCTGAGCCCGAAGTGTTTCGAACTCAGGCTTAAGTCCCATGAGGAACTGGTAGGTGTGCAGCCGGTTAAGACGCTGGAGAGCAATAGAAGCAGCTTCAGCCGGATAGTCACTAAGAGGCTCATATTGAGCCAACTCTTCCCAGCGAGACTGTAAGTAACCAAAATAGTCAGCCACACTAAGTCCCAAAGATTCTTGGGAAGCTTGGGAAATATCCCGATACAACTCAAAAATTCGAGAATCGTTGCGCGCATGCGCATACATCTGGGTCAAAGCAAGCCATAGATCATGAACCGTATCATGGTACATAAACATGTGATAGATACGGTCTTCCATTGAATTAAAAAACCATCCCAGAATGGTGCAATTGTCAATGTTCCATTGGGCTAACTTAGGATCGGCGAGGGCTGGTTTCTTTTCTTCACCTTGAATCCAACCAATTTTTCCTTTTCCTCCTAGGTAGAGGCGAAGAGAACGAGACCACGCTGCGAAATTCTGCCCATTCAGAAGCACGCTAGTAACCCGATGAGCGGGAGTGTGCTGTGAGAGAGAGACATCCGGTCGAGTTTCGGAAGAGGTAGGTTGAACAACATCTTTCCCGGAATTGGCCATCAAAACGAAGAGATAAGAGCAGAATTTTTCACCCGTAGCAAAGAAGTATACCGATCAAAGGCTGCTGAAAAACAAGCAGCAGAAAAAGAGCCCAAGAGAAGCAAAAAATAGGGTACGAAACAACCCTAAATCATCAGAAGACCCGCAAGGGCAAGGCGCAGCCTAAAAAACTGCGCAAAAAATAGCGCAGTGACCTGCGCAGGAGAGAGGAGAGCTGCGGCCTGGTGGTGTGGGCTGTGGGGAAGCTGCGGCCTGGTGGTGGGTGGCTGTGGGAGGTTGCGGCTCGGTGGTGGAGGTTGTGAGAGGCTGCGGCTTGGTGGTGGAGGCTGCGGCTGATGCAAGGGTTAGGGTTAGGGTTTAGGTTTTGGCTCTGATACCAAATAGAATATAGAAAAAATGAATTGTTACTTTATTTCTTCACTATAGAACAGTTTATATATACATTACAAGGAAGATTCTAGAAAAGATAAAGAAAAGAACAAGGAGGATTCTAGAACAAAGAAGATTCTAGAAAAGAAAAGAAAGAACAAGGAGGATTCTAGAACAAAGAAGATTCTAGAAAAGAAAAGAAGGAAGGAAATAAAAATATTAATTATCCGGGATAAAAATAACTATATCCAACAGATATCAAGGAGTTATGGGGGACATCAAAAACCATAACAAACCAAAAAAACCTTTCTTATTCTCTCTTTTTCCCCAGTCTATTTTCCTCCAGAACCTTCTCTTATTTTCTCTCTAAAAAGATTTATCAGTATTGCACTCAATACACAGTAATATTTATGGATTTGTTGTACTTAATCACAAGACAACTCAATTTCAAAATTTTCAACCATTCAATTAGGACCTTTCAATATTGCTTCGGTTCTTTTTATGGATGCTTTATAGTTTTCTACCTGATTATGATTTAAGCTTTTTTAGATTCTCTTAATTCTACAAACCAATTTTGGGTTGCTGAGGGACTGTAAAGGAGCCTGGTAGGCAACCCAATTTCTTGGCCACATGATCAATGGAGGGTAGGTTTGGAAAGCAATGTGTAAATAGAATTTTTTTTTTTTTTTTTGAAACATCACATGCTTCCCTATGAGTGAAAATAGCTGTAGCTATAGATATAGATATAATAAAGGTTTGCACACGATAGGTCGAGTCCACATCTGCAGGTAAATAGTTTAGGTATCCCAAATAGATCTATTTACCATTTTCTTAATACAAAATCATATAAGCTTGATCAACTCAAGTTTAAGAACCTTCCATACGTTCCAGCATGCACGGAATTGTGAAATCAAACCCACCCAAATTTGGTACATGACATTTGAAAATGCAGTTTCAATCGAATAAATCACAATATGTTGGGATCAAAAAATTAGGCTATACTATACAACCTAAACCACTAGGTTGTATCATAGAAGCTCTCATATATATATATGTGTGTGTGTGTGTGTGTGTTATATTATGATATTGGGAATTGGGAATGCAAACCCGTGCATGACCAACTGTGATACTAATTAACACCACCAGTGAGTTGAATCTAGCAGATCATGAGAAAGTGTAAAAGCCTGAAATTTAGTATACTCTTTCAGGGGTGTCACGGCGTTCATACTTCCGGGCCCACACGTGCTTCCCTTTGATCCCAAATTTAGCTATGTAGTCTCCATCCAAAATCTGATCAACGGTCGAAACATCACGTACCACCATTTTAGCATACAGCGGTTGATCACCAGAATAAGTACCCCCCATCTGAATACTCTCCACACAATCTCCAAAATACCCCTTGAAAAGCTCCACAATTTCACCTTCAGTCACAGGATAGCCCTTAGAAAAGGTCAAGAACATAGTCCTATCATCTTCAGGAACAACTATATTCAAAGACCAACCCCATAATCCATCAACAGGATAAGTATAATCCAATGGTTTGGGGATAACACTAATCCCCCCAAAAATTGGATTAGGAAATCCAGGAATAACAAGACCCAGGTTAGAGATATCCGTGTTTTGGCTAGGCAGAACCCGTTGCAGAATATCGCTGAAAATTATAGCACAAACATTGTTTAGGAATAACTTTATCCCACTAATCGTCGAAAACTTGTTTTTATAAAACATGAAAAGCGAAATGTTTTTCCCAATTGTTCTAGTTGTAACAGGCAAAATTCCTCCATTGCGGCCCACCGGAAGTGTTCTTGACTCCAGCATCGTCAAACAAGAGACGGCCTCATTTGCTAGTACATTGAGCATGGTGTCCGGTACATTTAAAATTTTGGAAACAATTTTTGGGAATTTGGTCTCTTCTAGCCATAGCCACATTGCCGTGACCAAAAGTGACTGAGCTGGATCGCGAGTTAGATTGATGACTAGACGAGTAAAGACTTCTCTATCGATTGAATGGAAGACGAGGAGGTCCTCAAGTGTAATTGTGGCCATTGAAGCACTGTGGAAGTATGGATTGTTAAGTGATTGTAAGGACTTGTATGTATAGTAACTCATTTATATATATGTAACACTAAGGCTTTGTTTGGTTTAGGAATTTTGCGAGAAAAGAAAACAAAAGATAAGAGGAAAATTTTTTCCTTTATTCGACTAACAAGGAAAGCGGTCTATGAGGATATATATACACATATATATATATATATATATATCTACGGTCAGGGGCTCTTAAGTGAACAGGGTAAAGTGAACATACTCAGTGAATTAACTTTTTTTTTGCCTGAAAAAAACCGTGGGTCAGTGAGGTGCGCGCTGGTCAGTGGAGCAGCCCACGGGTTTGTTCAGACATAAAAAATTTTGTTTACTCGGTCTGTTCACTCTACCATGTTTACTTAAGAGCCTGACTATATATGTATATATATATATATATATGGAAGGTAGACCAAACATTTTCCTTGCTATTTCTTTTCCTCCTCTAAATCTGCAAACCAAACAGGGTGTAACGATTAATAACTTTATATATATATATATATATATATAGATAGGTTGGGGCTAAGTACACTATATTTTTGCTAAATGTACCACTTCACTCACAAATTTTTCATCTTTTAATACTACTAAGTGATGTATTTAGCATAAACGATGGTGTATTTAGCCCCACCCCTGTATATATGGAAGGTAATTTAAGATGGGGAGTAAAGATGGTGTGTTTAGCAAAACAAAAAAATTGATAAATTTAGCAATCCCTTTAAGATGTTGATAATGTGGGTATTAATGCTAATGTCAGAACTCATCACATAAAAACTAGCACAATGTGTATAGGTTTGTTTCCAGTAGGGATGCCACTAGGCAATCCAGCTTGGATCTTCGTCATGCGTGCTTTTCTTTTTTCTTTTTTTCATCTTTGAAATATGATTTATTCAAGAATATAATTGGATTAATAACATTTTAGAATACAACGTAAAGTACTTTAGATAAATGTACAAAAGCTGTCCATAATAAAACATGACTCAAAATTTTTAGTACTTAATGCTCCGTTTAGTATGAAAGTAACTTTTTTTGTCCGCAGCATATGAATAATTTTTTATGTACTTTAGATTTATAGATAGAAAAAAAAAAAAAAAAAAGATAAAAGAATAGTAGAAATGAAGATGAAAATATGATAGAGTGAGAGTTTTTTGTTATAAATGTGAAGGAGTATGAGGTTTTATTAACCCCCAACCATATCCCTAAATGCGAGACATGTCATCTTACTTAAAAGCAGAAGCAAGTAAGACTTGCTTTTTTAAAAAATAAAAAATTGCATTACAATGTATCTTGTAAATAAATTGAAATTGAAGATGATAATGTACTAAAATTAGGGAGAATGCATTTTACAAAAATCATTATAAACGGACCATAACACTTTCTTCTTTTTTGACTATGTTTTATAATTGATTTGTGAAATTTGATTTTAAAAAAAAACGAAATATGCATTGTTTAATATGAAAGAGAAAAAATAAAAAAAATAAAAAAAATAATAAAAGTGTAAGCTTTCACTTGGCATACATGAATATTAAGTGAAATTTCACTGAAATTGTACATGAATATTAAATGAAATTTCACTTAAATTGACATTTGACAGACTTTTTAACAAAGTAAGTATCAAATTAGATCTTAAACTCTAGAGAGTTACTAGCGACTTTTGGGATAGTTAGTGAATTTTCATTTGACCTACTAAGTGAAATCTCACTGAACGAGTACACGAATGTTAAGTTTAACTTCAAGTTTTTCAGGAAGAAAGCATGTACGGGTTCAGTGAATTTTCACTTAATATTTATGTATGCCAAATTTATATGTTTTGAGAAGAAAAAAAATTAAAAAAAGACGAATAGCAATAAAGCCATTGCTACCTCATTAAGGCTTAGTTTGGCCCCCATTTTGGTGCTTCTCCTTTTTTAAAGCACAATTTCATGTTAATTCATTTGGTAACTAGTTTATGAGCTTTGCAAAAATCGAACTTAGGATTTTTTGGGGAGAGCTTTTAATGTTTTTCGTGTATTCAGTGAAATTTCACTTAAGATTTTATGTATATCAAGTGAAATTTCACTTATTATTCATGTATGTAAAAACAAAAAATTTCATTTAATATTTTTCATGTATTCAGTGAAATTTCACTTAATTTTTTATGTATATCAAGTGAAATTTCACTTATTATTTATGTATGTAAAAACATGAAAAAAAAAATTTCTCAAAACATATCAACAATATTACTAGTTTTGTAGCTCTCGTCGACACGATTCCAATAGTATAAATTTGCGAAAAATGGAGTTGTAGGTCAAAAGTTATGGATGTTTAAAGTTTTAAAACATTTTTCGAAATTGAAAATAATACGGTACAATACTCGCACGACGCGAGCAGCCTGCAAAGGAAGACACGCGCGTGGTGCGCGTGGGTCGCGCGTGGTCGCGCGCGTGTGGCGCGTGGAAGTGAAGGCGGATGAGAGAATTGTGCATGGAAGATTCTATGGTGCGCGCACTTATACCGTGCGAGCACCACTGTCAACTTTTTGTCATTTTTGTTAAGTCACTCTCTAATTTGTACTTTAGCTTAATAAATGGTGTACTGATGTCCTTTTTGGTAAATGCCCCTAAAAAAAAAGTATAAAAAAAATTATAAAAAAAATGACAAATCAATTTCATAAAAACTGCATAATTAATCATTTAATGCCTTTTAAACTTTTTACTATATTTGATTTACTACGGAAAAAAAAAAGGGAAATATTTGAGTTTTTTTTCTGCCTCGGGAAAATACCCACCAAGGTAGGTCAACCCAAGGGCGGATGGACTTAAGGGTCGAGGGTGGGCCCAGGCCTCCTCTGGAATTTTGAGAATTAAAATTTTAGCTTTAAAATTTATGAGTTTTATGAATAGGTCCCCCTGAAATTTTAAAGGATACCCTATAATTTTTAAGCTTTTTCAAATAGATTCAGATTTTATTTCCAAACATCTCATTTTATAATTAAAAATTACCCCGAAATGGGGTATAAAACTAATTCTACATATTTTCTCCCTCTTTTAATTGGTTAATATGTTAACCAAAAAATTATAGAATTTGGAATATTTGTGAATATTGAATTGGGATACTTGTGAATTTGTGCACATATAAAGTTGTGACTTATGTTGGATTGGGGAATTTATGTATAATTAGACCCAAAAAATTCAGCAAAAAATTTAAAAAAAAAAAAAAAATTTTAAATAACACACACACACACACACACAAAATTGACTCAATTAGGGCGCTGCCCCTGAACCCCCATATAACTTAGGCCCACCCTGACAAAAATCCTGGCTCCGCACCTGGGTCAACCCAAATGGAGGTTGGTTGGGATGAACCATAGATCAGCCGTGTTTTTTACAACTTCTCCTGGTGTGCATCTTTGGCGGCTTACAAGTGATTGCTCGACGAATTGTAGACAGACGTGTTATGTACAACTTTCTCCTAGTGTGCGCACAATGTTTGGTGGCTTACATGTGGTTGCTAGTTTTTCAGGGAAAATGACTTGGTCTTTTTCCTACTTTTTTGCAATGTAATTGGTCTACTTGTACAAGTAAATCTATGTAGCACGTATGTGACCCACAAATGAACCAATAATATGTTAGAAGAAAATGAAAAGTAACTAAGGAAAACTATTCCAAGTGTTGTCCTTCTTCAGGAGAAACTATTCAGTATCACGGGATGCTAGCAGGTCAGATTGCAGACGTGGTATCACAATTAAATAAGAACTTGTCATATGTTCAGAAGAAACTATTTAGTAAATAAGGATAAGGTAATTGGTCAATGACACCACGTATAAGCTCGATGACGTGGTGTCACCATCACATTCAATGTTTTTCCCTTATTGGTGTTTAGCCTGCACAGTGGAATCCGGCCGTGAAGGGTCCCACCTCATTTGGAAAAAATGTGGGTGCTCTATAAGTTCAAATGGGATCATATTTGTGCATAGAAAGCAAACTAATATATCTTTTCCTGAGTAATATTTGGTGCACTAACAAATTTTACTAACACTCACACCCACATTTTATCTCTCTTCTAGTGGCACTGTGAGGTCCGCAGTGGACCCAAAGTACCACTAGGAGAGAGATAGAATATGGATGTGAATGTTGGTGGAATTTGTCAGTGCCCCTAACAATGTTGATCTTTCTTTGCATAGTGGTTTCTTTGGAATATTTGCATCTTTTTTACTCGATTGTATCTCGGGCCATTTATATGCCTCGTTCATATTTTTCTTCCGTTAGAATTGAAATGGTAAATCACTGTGATTTGTGATGGCTATCATGTCCTAATTAATTCTTAAAAAACAACTTTCGCATGTATATATTTATATACTTTAGAAGAAAATAAAGGAGTAATACAATTGAAAAGGTAAAACTTTTAAGTACAGAGCACATGGTTGAGTTTTGGTATCTGTAGAAGGAAGCAGCAGAAATTAATAACTAAGAGAAAGAAAAAACCATTTCTCTCTTCAGTACATACTATTTTGAAGGACAGCACTTTAATGTTGTTGTCTCAGTCCTGTTGGTACTGTTTTCCTCATATATATGAATAGTAAAATTGAGCAATTTTTTAAAAATTGCTTTTACAAAAACAGTTTTACTGTGCACGTGTGAGAGAGGGACAGCACCAACAGGACTGTAGCAACAGCACTGAAGTGTTGTCCTATTTTGAAATTAGTTCACTCCTACGTCAATTAATGATGGTTAGTCTATTGTAAGAAGATCTTCATATGAGAAGGCGGGTTTTAACCATTGAATGAGTATCTGGCCATAAGATTCCCAAGAATTTGGAGATGCATTTATTGCCAAATGCTTATCTAACGGTTAAAATCCGCATTCTCATATGAGAAGCTGCTCACTATAGACTTGCCCTTTAATGATTAGTTATCTATATACTACTCGTATATACTCTCTCCGTCCCTTTTTTTGAGTCCACATTTTGGGAACTCAACTTATTAAGGAGACAAAAAGAATCTACACCTACTTTCCACAATTGCCCCTAATCATTACAATAACTTTTTAGTTTTGTCTTGGTGTAGATTTTAAGAAATGGTAGTTTTGAGAAGTAAGTAATAATTGTATACTAATTTAGAAAAGTGGACATTGATTTTGGGACATCCCAAAATGGAATACAGGTCTCAAAAAAAAGAACAGAAAAAGTAAATAATTAGTGAGACCAATGGACTTTCCTCAACTGTCCACCACAACGCCTATGTGGCATTCTAAAATCTCCTATATGGCAATCCTAGCATTCTTAGGGGTGTGTTTCGGCCGGAACGGATCGGAAACACCCCTTTCGGAAAAAAAATTCCAAAATTTTCGGAAGCCAAAAATACATTCCGAATTCTGTTCCGAAATTTCGGAAATTCCAAAATTATTTCCGATTCCGAAATTTCGGAAATTTTGGAATTTTCGGAATTTTCGAAATTTCATCAGATTCGGAATTTTTCGGAATATTTTCGGAATTTTTCGGAATATTCGGAATTCAAGCTTAATGGGATTTCACTTGAGACTTGTAGGCCTTTTATAGAAGCACATTACATCCCATTTTTTGTGTTTTTTCGATGTGGGATGAACACAATTTTCGGAATATTTTCGAAAAATTTTCGGAAAATACAATTTCGGAATATATTCGGAAATTTTTCGGAATATTTCGGAATATTTTCGGAAAAGTTTCGGAAAATACAATTTCGGAATATTTCGGAATATTTTCGGAAAAGTTTCGAAAAATACAACTTCGGAATTTTTTCGAAAATTTTTCGGAATTTTCGGAATTCTAAAAACAATTTTGATTCCGATCCGATATTTTTTCGGAATTTTCGGAATTCGGAAATTCGAAATTCGGATTGCATATTTAGTTGCCAAAATCGAAATTTTTCGGGTCGGAATCAGAATTTCCATTCCAAATGACACCCCTAAGCTGCATTCTAAATGACCTTCAATACATTCTGCACGGTCATAATGCCAATTTGACAAAAGAAAAGGATGACAAAAGAAAAGGATTTTCCCCTGTGTCATCAATTCTGTACAGACCCAAATGTTTTTTTTTTTTTTTTTTTTTTAATTTAGGGGAAAATACCTTTTACCCCCCTGTGGTTACACTCATTTTCTCATAACTCCCATGTGGTTCATTTTGTAACACTTAACCCCCCTGTACTACGGACTGAAATGAGACTGTTAACTTTTCTAACGGTAGTCTCACTTCAGTCATTAGAACAGGAGGGTTAAGTGTTACAAAAATGAACCACATGGGGGTTATGAGAACATGGGTGTAACCATAGGGGGGTAAAAGGTATTTTTCCCTAAAGAGTATGTATAGGGGCTTGGGGGTATTAACGTCATTTCCTTTTTTTCTGTTAGAAAAGTTAACAGTCTCACTTTAGTCCGTAGTACAGGGGGTTAAGTGTTACAAAATTAACCACAGGGGGGTTATGAGAAAATTGGTATAACCACAGGGGGTAAAAGATATTTTCCCCTTTAATTTAAACACTTTGTGTTGCTTTATATACCAGTTAATGAACTGTGTGATTTCCCAAAAGTAATGTTGGATATCAAGGAGTTATGGGGGACATCAAAAACCATGACAAACCAAAAAAAAAAAAAAAAACCTTTCTTATTCTCTCTTTTTTCCCAGTCTATTTTCTTCCAGAACCTTCTCTATTTTCTCTCTAAAAAGATTTATCAGTATTGCACTCAATACACAGTACTTATTTATGGATGTGTTGTACTTAATCACAAGACAACTCAATTTCAAGTTTTTCAACCATTCAATTAGGACCTTTCAATATTGCTTCTGTTCTTTTTGTGGATGCATTATAGTTTTCTATCTGATTATGATTTAAGCTTTTTTATATTCTCTTAATTCTACAAACCAATTTTGGGTTGCTGGGGGACTGTAAAGGAGCCAGGTAGGCAACCCAATTTCTTGGCCACATGATCAATGGTGGTTAGGTTTGGAAAGCAATGTGTAAATAGATTTTCTTTTTTTCTTTCTTTTTTTCTTTTTATCTACATATCCTCAGTAAATCTTGGTTTAAACTTGCACTAACATTTGTAAGCATTCGCTATATTGATGTTTAGACTAATGTGCTTGATTCATAGTTTCACACTCATATTTTTAATTGTGGGCTCAGCATTTTAAGCAACTTACTGATACTTTTTCTTTTGTGAATTTGTTTTAGCAATTCATTGTCACCATCGAATGTATGGGGTTGGGGCTGAGTGGAACTTGGTTGGACAGACATGGGCGGGTGCTTTCAGTTTTCTTGCACTAAATTGGAGGGCATTATTGTCATCTCATTGTTAGAAACACTCTCGAGTATTTGCATTTTACACTTCTATCTACATCTACACCATGAAAATTCTTCAATACAACTATGCTTTTTTGGTTGTATGACACAATCAATTTTTAAGTCCCAAAGTATAGCAATAATGAGCCATTGGCCGACATCGGTGCCAATAAGGTGCAACATTTTTAAGTTTCCATTTGGTAGTAATAATAAATCTCATTTGATAGTAACTTTTTAACGCGACATTTTTATAGTAGCAATTCGTCATATTGTAATTTTTGATATATGAATGTATTAGAATAATTTTGTGTTTCCCAAATACTTTTAACAATCAAACCATATGTTGCGGCTATACTTTCCAAATTTAAATACTAGACAATTGTCAAATATTGACGAAACAAATTTGGAGATCATAGCATTATCTATCCATCCAATTTATAGAAAGTAACAGCGTGCCAAACATGCATGGCCCAAGGCCTTTCCCGTGCATTGCACGGGTATTCCACTAGTGTAACCCTATTCTTCGGGATTGGTATTTCAAATCTACATTGTAACCAATGTGCCAGTGGGATCATTTGGAACAATTTTTAATGAGGTGTCCCCAGTACAACTAGAGGTGACCTTTGCTATCGTGGGAGAAAATATTTAATACAATGGTGATTTTAATAACACGATATTACAAGTCAATAAAATTCTCGTGTTCAGATACATGTTTACCATACTTTAATGAAAAAGAGAGTCAAATGCAAGTATCATATCCACATATATTAGTAATGTTATATAGATGAAGTGGTATAACCACTACACAGAATAATTTAGACAAACTTTTCTCAATGCAATTAGAGCTGCAACTCGACGGAATGGGCTTTATTTTTTAGGTCTGTCTAAGTTCAACCCAAGTTTTAGTGGAGTGTGCCAAAGCCCGACTTGAGCCTGACCAACCCAACTCGACCCGTATCGTGAAACACTCTAAACAACATCAAACTCTTTTTCTTTTGTTTAGATTTGAGAAAAAAACATCTACCACTTTAATTTTCCAATAAAATCTAACAGTATATTTTTATCATTTAAAAGCACTACGATCTCACGATTAAAAATAATACACAGATAGAATACAATGTAAAATGTTTATCTACAATGTCACACGATAGAGAATATATAGTTATATTTTACATAATCCTCCTGCATCAATCCAAACTAACTACAGTCACCATACCCAGATGATGCCTATCATTTTCAAAATCAGCTGCTGCACCGCTATTCAACTCATTCTTATCCAAATAGCATCACATTAAAAAATGAAAATGAATAACCTCACATATCAGCTATGACAGAAAATAGAGTCGAAATTACCCGACGTTATAGTTACAAAACTTGAGTAGATAACAGCAGATATTGTACTAAATTCCATACACTTAAATAAATTACGGTTTTGCAATTTAACACTCATGTAAAGTTTACTTCTACCCGCGTCTACCACTAGAGCCTCAGGCAACCCAAGGAGGTTCAAAAGGTACAATAATCAAAAGCAGCATACAGCATAGAAGAATAGAGGCGACTCCATAGCTACATATGGATGCTGGCAGATCATAAAGCATAGGTCACTATGACGGCACTGCAAAAAGCAAGATTAAGAACAGCTCATAAATAATGTAACTTCCAAAAGAAAGTATGCTAAAGAATTAAGCCAGCCAACCAAGAAGCAAAAAATATCCATGATGAATTTAGTGACCACGAGTCCCTTAAACCCAAATATTGACCACAACCAACTACATTTAGGGCCGTTTGGATTCTCTGTGGCTTTTGCATTTAGACAGAATAGCCCTAACCTTAAGGGCACACTAGGAATTAAGAAAATTTTGTTAAACCCCAAATCTGATTCTTGCATCATGTTTGGGCTAAAGCACATCTGGACCTAGTGCAAGCCAAATCGTGCTTTTGGGGCTCTACAGGGCTTAAAATTTATCCAAATAGGCTAACATGTGTGTTGTAACCCAGAAGCACGTTTGGGCTCACTTGTGCTTTTAAGAAGTGGTTCCAAACAGGGCCATCAAGAGCTCTTCTCCAGAAAGGACTGCAGGTCATGAACAGGGTATTGGTGGGAAAATGTGGGTCTAGTGGCAGACAATAAATAAAGTGATGAAGTGAGACAGACATATGGGTTCCTGTGAAACCTTCTATTCTGATAGGCCCAAAAATCTTGGTATGGCACAGAGGACGAGAACAGATGGTGAATATGCAAAATACACGAAAACTCATATAGGCTTAATCAGGACATACTATATGTAGAGGTATCAATCTGCTCAGGAAGCTCCTGTATATCCACCTCAAACCTCTCCTGAACCTGCAATCAACCAAGACATAATCCAAACTATCAACAAAATTGAGGAACATTAATTTTCCGCGCAAAAAAAGATAAGATAATCTTTTTACAGGAACCAACTTGGTTCCATGCTTGATTATCAATAATTAAAATAGTTACCATCTTCCAAATTAAAAAGAGAAAAACTGCATGTATAAGACATGCTTACGGATACAATAAGATAATATGTATCATGTTTTGACTGACGAGAGATGGTTAATGTGTTTGGGAAAAGTATGTCAAAGTGCTATTCAAGAACAATTTGCACAATATATTTTTACATGACTAAAGTTTCGGACAATGAGAATAAAGAAAACTCGGTACTTCATACTGGTTATACTAAACAATTTCCATAAATCCCATCATTATAATTAGTATAGGGTGAAGAGTAATACAAACTAATTAACGGCATTACCAACCTGATTAAGAACACCAGAGTCTGACGCTGAAGAAACAAAGGTGATAGCAAGCCCTTTGGTGCCAAATCTACCAGCTCTACCCACCTATTAAGAGAGGAAAATGAAAGTAGAACAAAGAAATATAGTTCAGGAATGGAAAGAAAAAAAAGACGGTCTTTAAAAATAAAAATCAAAGGACTTACCCTGTGCAGATAAGTATCTGCAGAATCAGGCAAAAAACACGGTCTTTAAAATAAAAATCGAAGGACTTACCCTGTGCAGATAAGTATCTGCAGAATCAGGCATATCATAGTTGATGACAATGTTGACACGTTCAATGTCGATTCCCCTACCAACCAAATCTGTTGCCACAAGTATCCTCTTATGCCCCTCCTTGAATCCCTTGTAACGTGTCAACCTACAAAAGTCAAATGATAGTTTGATATACGTTGTATAAACTTAGTCACCATAAAAATTAGAGAGAAAAACATCGAGGAAATTAATGCACATTTATGCATATAAAATTTTGACGTCACAGGTGTCGCAGCAGGCCAAGCATCAAGAGAATGGGGTGGCTTTTAAAAAAACAAACAGATAAGGAAGCCAATAATAGCCTAACCGGAGCTCATATTACCATCACATACATGCATTGAGAAGGGATATACGATAAAACACATTAAAGTCAATACAAAGACAGGTGCACTACAAAGTTCATAAAATTCTGATTCCGTGAGTTTTTACATGTAAACAGAGCCTCTGATGTGCTATGGACCTTTCCTTTCTTAACCCTAAAACTCTCTACTCCAGGGAAAGAATTGGAAGCATTGTTGTCAGTCGCAAAATCCATTGTTACCATCAATTGTTAACTTGATAGTATCTTCCTGCCTCTACAATGGGAAGGTGCAAGGTTCGGGACTGGGTTGGAGTTGAGTTCAGCTTGCGCCAAGAAACAAAAAGTGGTGGCCAAATTTAGTTTTCTGGCGTCAAATGTTTGATGTCACTATACGTGTGTTAATTCAATTCTAGCATTTTGTGTTTCTGTTGTTGCTCTGATATGAACTGTGAAGCAGGCTGCTTTATGATGGAAAACAAAAAGTTAGAGATGATTGGCGGAAACAATGACGACGTTTCATTCGGAGTAAATCATTAATATTTCCGAGCACGAGGCACGGATTCTTTTAGAAGGCAGAAGAATCCACACAATGCCCACCTGCATCCGACGCGGATTTTCTCTGGTGCAGCACGGTGTTTGTTCAAATTCTTTTTGGGAAAAGAGGATTCAAACATAATTTTAAATAAAGTTTGGGTCATTTTAATAATGTTGGAAGATGGATTACACGTCAGAAGGCTAGTGTTGCTTATGTAACCTTTATACTTGTTATTCATGTCATAATAACATAATTATGTCACGACAACGTAGTTGTAGCCTTGTAGGATAGTTTATTTAATTATATAAACGTATTCTTTTTAACATTTTATACAAGTCCCCCACACTAGCATCCTAGACTTTTGCAATTTTAACGAATCCCCTGCACCCTTACCCGTGCTTCCTGGGTTTGGAGAAAAGCAGCAAGTATCTGCTAAGTATGAAAATTGGCTTCTCAACTACAATGGAAAGGATGTGAAGTTTCTCCTCAGCCACAGTAGAACGCGAACTCTCTGAGAGCAGGAGACATTTCACAGGTAGTTGAACAAGTGTTGTGCGTTCTACATGTGTTTGATCTAAAAAATCATTAGAATTTTCTCATCCCTAGAATGTTTGGTTCTTTGACCCAAGTTTACACATGGGTGTGGTAAGGTGTGCGCTAAAATCCCTTGTTTCTTAGCCACTGTAGCCTTTGTTTTAAAGGAACAAAAATATTTTAGACAGAAGGCATGGATCCTTGGTATAAACTGGTAAGAGGTGGTGGTTCTGTCACTTAGGGCCGTTTGGATCCACCGGAGCTTTTGCGTTTAGGCAGCAAGCAAAAGCAGAAGCCCTTATCACAAGGGCACCATGGGAATTTTCATTATAACACGGCTTCTTGCATCACATTTGGTGTTTTGTCCAAACAGGCTAATTCATGTGTTTTGTCTCCTAGAAGGCTAGAAGCACATTTGGGCACACACATACTTTTGAGAAGTGATTCCAAACAGGGCCTTTGTTTGGAAGAAGATATGCCCTGTGACTCAATTCCCCTATCATTCAAACATAAGAGATATTATGGACTTGCACTGGTCATCGGCGATGGTGAAATGAATGATGGCTGCCAAGGGTAAATAAATTAAGTCATTTCTATGTTGTTATCTGTTCTTCACTAAATCAACTATGAGGTAACCGGCAAAGTTGGTTCAGATGGGAAGGCTTTCAAGGTTAGTACACTCAAGGTTGCTAGTTCCGTCTTTAAGAGATGTATGGGATGTGAAGTGTAAACATACATCAAGAGACAATAGCCACGTGGACATGTGGTTGGTAGGCTTCTCCGTCGCCAAATAAATATAAAAATTCAATTCTATGCATTATGATAAAGCAAGCAAAATTCCTTAACAAGACAAGTTAAATCTTTTAACAGGGTTAACTTCAAAACTAAGTTCCCCACTGGGGTTGATACAACGGGATAATAAATATCATGATACACGACTCCCTTTGGAAATCCCATGCGAATGCAAATTTGTTGAACTTATAGTGTCAGCTAAATCCATGTTGTATTCCAAAATACAAGTACGAGGGGAGGGCAAAGCATGAATCATGTTTGGTGCAGCAAGATTGTCAAAAGACTCAAAACTGAATGCACATCATGTCTAATTGAACTATGAGAGCATTTTTGCTCACCCAAAATTTGGTACACCAATGCTCACCCAAGCATCCCATTGGCCAATGCAGTGGGGCCCAGGATTAAACAAATGTTGTTTAATATTGTTTAATCTTGGGCCCCACTGCATTGGCCATTGGGATGCTTGGGTGAGCATTGGTGTACCAAATTTTGGGTGAGCAAAAGTATTTTCTTTAACTATAGCTTAAAAGTCGAATCAGGGTTAAGGACTTAGAAGCAGGAACCTTCTAAAGTGGTCCCGCTCCCTCCCCACTCACGAAGACACCTTTGGACATCGTAAAGTTTTAACGCTTTCCCGCCCCCCGCCCCATCTCCCGCTTCGTGCAACTTAGGTTGAGCGTACTGTAAACCCAAGCAAGAGGAGCGTTTCGAGTCAAGTCATTCAATCGAACTACAAGAATTATCTAGAAAACTTCAAAATCTTGGGCTTCCATGTCCATTAATGGGGCTTCTGTGTCCGTTGCCTGACATCTCGGGAAGGCCAAAGCAAAAGGTACAGTTACCCGACTACCTCACTAACTCTTAACCCAGCTGGTTTAGGCTTTTGCCAAGTGAAACCACCACAACCCACCCATCCAACACACGCATACAGAACGTGTGTGAATATATGTGTGTGTGTGTGTGTTATTTATATATATATGTGTGTGTGTGTGTGTGACGGAAAAACAAAACCCAAGAGGAACAAAGGCAACCAAGAAAAGAAACAAACAGCAGAACACACTAATTTCCGACAAAGGAGACCAATAATTCACAGGCATAAAACACTTTGCCAATGTCGACAATTATTCTCTCATGTTTGGCAATTTTGAGGTAAAAGAATAAGTACATAAAATGTCTAACTGATGGGGCCTTCAACATGAGTTCAGTATTATACATTAATCTTACACAAACTTCACCCTGACAAAATTCCACAGAAATCAAAACCATCTTGAGATCGAATGTGTTTCAAAATTGAAGTTTAGGAGGTGAAAAACACATGATCTCAGTTAACGGGAATCTACGATAACTCTTGTTCAGCTTCTATACACATGGTACACTAAACCCACTACTAACATGCTTGCATGATATCTTTCACTCGATAAATCTAATATTGCAGTCAAAAAAACAATGATGTGTGCACAAACCTTTCTTCCTGGGACATGCCAGAATGGATGCAGATAGATGGAAAATTACACTCCCCGAGTAACTTGTTCAGCTCAGCAGCTCTACTAACACTTTTAACGAATATAACAACTTGATTGAAGTCCAATGCATCAAGGAGATCATTCAGCTTGCGATTTTTCTCCAGCTCATTCAATTTGATGTAGTGCTGCCATTTTAAATATATATATATATATAATAAAAATAAAAATAAAAATAAGAAACAAACAATATGGATAATATTAACCACCATTGCTGTCAAATAGTGAATCGGTTTGCCAAAATTATGAATCATGAAGCGAACCGAATAGACTATCGTAAGATTCATTTTCTAACACTATCGATTCACATGAATCGTTGGAAATGAAAAAAAATTAACATGTAGTGTATAATACATGTAAACACGTGTGTTGTACTTCACAAGAAGGGGGAATACATAGTTTAACAAGTTCAAATAACATCAAGGCTCAAAATTGGAAGTTTTCGACTAAAACTTTAAGGTTTAACATTATCAAATGTGAATCATATTGGGTTGTATGAAACTCGGATCTACTCATGTGAACCATAACAAAGCAAAGAACGAGAAAACAAAACTTACAAAGGCATACCTGTACAAGACCATGAAGGGTCAGCTTCGCCTCGTCGTCCACATAAATTTCCATTGGCTGAAAGTAATAAATGTCACGTTAAAGCATATTAAGAGCCTTCTGAAGCTAATGGAATCCAGTACGAAATGACTGATGGATGAGCATCCCTTCAATCACGAGATTCTGGTCCATCTGTTCCATCTCCAGGCAGATTCCTTTTTAAGCCACAACAAAGCAAGTCCATGGCCGCCCAACACAAATACTTGTAATAATAAAATAAAAAAAATAAAAAAGAGAGACTTGTACACAACTGACTGATAACCCAGTATGACACAGCATCAACTCCAACTTGACACTCACAGAGTCACTCCCACCGCCTTAAGGAACAAGAGAACATACTAAAAGACACAACATAGGAAAAGAAAGTTACTACAAAGTATAAAATGCTAATCGCACACCTGACACCACCTTCAGACCGTAAAAGATACACCACCTTCAGACCTTAAAAGGCGTCTTTCTTTCACCTACCCATCCCCTAGTACACAGCCGAACAAAGTGATATGAATAAAGATTGGGTACAGACACCAGTAAATGGTAAGTATTTTATAATGCTGGCTGCAACCACTGCTATGTCAACTATATATTTTTATATGTATGTATGTAATATCCATGCTGAAAGCGGCATTTATGAGAAAACGTTGACTTCTAAATGCAAGTAGAGCTAGCCATGGGACATTACATCTTGCATAAATTTCTTGCAAACAGGGCGAATTTCCTTGTTGAGTGTTGCTGAGAACATCATAACTTGTTTGTCATGAGGAGTCATCTTGAAAATCTCCTGCACATCTCTCCTCATATCTGTAAAACATGAAAAACGAAGAAATAATTGAGGGAACTGAAATCAACTTTATGAAACACCTACACTCCATTTGTTCTGGCGTAAAATGTGAAATCATTTTTCAAGTTAATATTTTAAAGGGAAAAAAACATTTTATTTATTATTTCCGGTGTTTCTTTGAAAATTGAAATATACTATATAAAGGGCAATGCTACTATGAGAAGCTTCTCATATGCACAAGCACTTCAGGCCGTTGGATTGTCCAAATTTCATCAAGATTGTGAATAAATAATTAATGAAATTTGGACAATCCAACGGCTTGAAGTGCTTGTGCATATGAGAAGCTTCTCATACTTGCATTGCCCTTTAACAAATAACACAACAATGCAATTTTCAGCACTTTGATAATGATAAGTATAGTATTTATGAGTTTCATTAATAAGATTATAAGTGCATGGAAACATACACAAGCGAGAATATATGAGTGCGTGTATAACATATGTATATAAAGTAATATATGCACTTATAGAAGTTTGATTATACATGTATATGGACATTTATACATTGTAAATATGCACATATGTGTGTATATGCATATATCCACATATTTGTATGCATCCATGTTGATTCACTGAGCATTTCACTTTGAAGTATTTTTCCAATAAATAAGTTACGGATTTTTTTTCCCTAAATCATTACAGCATCATAAGCTTTCACCTTATGGGAAATCTCCGGAATACATTTAAAGGACAACAAAAGACCGGAAAATGCTGAAAACATTTTCCCGAAAATGTTTCACATAGAAACAAGCGGAGTGCTGAAAAAAATTCAATGCTCCGACAATCAAACATTTAACTGTGATAAAAACCATAAATTGGAGGACGAGGGTAGTCATACCAAGTGACTCAAGCATCTTGTCACACTCATCAAGAATGAAGTGCCTCACATTCTTCAAAACAAGATCCTTGTCTCTAGCAAGTGCCAGGATCCTTCCAGGTGTTCCAACAACAACATGTGGGCATTCATTCTTCAGCAGATCCTTGTGAATTTTGATGTTGACACCACCATAAAACACAGCAACCTTGCTATCGGGCAGATAAGTGCTGAACCTCTCAAACTCGTGACAAATCTGCAAAAGTAAAAATTTAGTCACCCAATCCACTGGAGGAAGAGTGAAAAAAACAGGGAGGGATAGAAGGGAGTATGAGAGAGGGAGGGTTGTGGGATATGTAGCACAGACGAATATCATACATGGGGAAAAAAATGTGTGTTGATTTTCATTACATAGGACATACGCAGATGCGTGTGGCCAACATAACAAGGTGGCTCCTTGAACATGTTTTGAAAATTTTGACGTAATATATCCAATGGGAGATGAGTAAAGGGTCCATTTGAAAATTTAGGAAATGGGAGTGGACCAGGAACGATACAATATCATTAACTGAAAAAATCACTTCTTTTGTTCGACGTATCCTTACAGTGTATAGTGTCATATTTATGTCTCATGTCAGTAGCCGTGCTTCATAAAAAACAAAATTAGCTATACCTGGTAAGCTAATTCTCTTGTGTGACATAGAATGAGTGCGGCAACTTGACCTGCAACAGGCTCAATCTGCTGCAATGCCGACAGGACAAAGACGGCAGTTTTCCCCATCCCAGATTTTGCTTGACAGATGACATCCATGCCCAAGATGGCTTGAGGGATACATTCATGTTGCACTAGTGAATCACCAAAGAAATTGGAGCGTGGGACCCTCAGATTTAATTGAAAGGTTTACTACCGAACCATTTTAAAGAGTGTTATAGATTATTTACCTGAGAAATGCAGATCAAATTGTTTAGAGTGTACAACTCAAAGAAGCCAATTACCAACATATACATATAAATACAATGCATATTAGCAAAACGAAAATCAGAAAGACATGAAAAATTATCAGAAGCTATTATCATCATATGAACATATACACCCATACAAAGCAAAAAAGAAAACTTAAGAACCTATCCAAAAGGCAATATTGACGAAGATTTCCTTTTCTGGCTAACTACGGATCCAGGTTTCTTTGAGTCTATTGAACAAATGTAGTTTCCCAGTCCTACACGCATCAAGCAATCACTGGGATAATCCTTGCGGGTGGTCTGAGGGAGTAGCTCAAATTTAGGACCTCTATAAAAAAAAAAAAAACTTTAAGATATACACAGTTATCATGTATCAACATGTTCACTGCCTTCAAAAGTATTTAAGATGATCGCTACATCACAATACATAATTAACTAAGTGCTTATCAAAACAATCAGAGCTACACTCCCTAATACCAGGCAGCACACACCTAGAACGGAAAAGAAGAAACATCACATTACATCATAATCACAGAGATATCATGAATAAGATAATGGTGGCATCAAGAAGTGACAAACAATTGTTGCAATAAACGGAAATAGGAAAATTTTCAGTGAGTCACTTAAACCGTAGTGGACACAGTTCCAAGTATGGCTGCAACCAAGACAAGGCCCAAATCATCTGGAAAAGAAGGTTGCTTTTCGCCCAAGAATTTGTATTGAAGATGGTGTTCTTTGCGGGAGGGTTTGGAGCAGCGGTCAAAGTATCAGCCATCGTATCGGCCGAATCGTGTCCGTATCGAGGGGGTCTGCACCGATATATACTCCCGATAGAATCTAGACCTCAAAAGATGTTGTATCGCTGTATCGGCCTATACGGTTCAAGATGTTGGCTTATCGCACGTAGTATCAGCATATACAGGCCAATTCAAGCTGATATGGGCCGATACATGCCGAGATATTTTAATACGATATTCTTTTAAAAATTATAGCTGATAAATGCCGTTATATATCAAATTGCACTATTAATGTTTATGTACATTATGATGAGATTTGAAATAAGAAATACTCTAACAATTTTTTTCCCTTGAAATTTAGTTTGGTATGTTTAAAATTTGATTCATGAGTTAACAACTATTACCCAATTATGTGTAGACTGTGTAATGCTCTCAGACACTAGATCGAGAGCACGTGTATTGAATATTTATGTGATGTTATAATTGGTAGGTTACTAGGTTGTGTGTTGTGATTATCTAAATAGACTATTTTGTTATTCTTATAACTTTAGAACTTTCCATCATATTTTTAAAAAAAAAAAAAAAATTTAATCTTAAATCTAGCGTATCATTGTGTATTGTAACTAGAAGTTCATCATTTCCATCCAACACTGGCTAATGAAACATTCCTACTTTGTAACTGGAAAGAAATAAACTACCTCCTGATAGGAAATTGTCGTTATTTATGTTCCTAGTAAACTTGATAAACTAAATAGTATTTTAAATAGGTTTGTTAGTTCCCCATAGAATATAGTAAATAATTGAACTCTTCAACCCTAAATTACAATGTTTGGCCTCAAGTTTCTTAGTTGGCACCAAAACATACCTGAACAGATAACCAAATTATCATCCCAGTATGAATAAGCATAGACAAAAGTGTGACTGAGTATGAGCATCATGTTTGAATTAACAAACAATTGAAACTGGTTACAAAAGAGACCTAATGAATGTTTAAGGTGATCGCACGGGAATTCATATGCTGATTTCTATTTCTATACTTGCCGACTAGGCACCAAGCCACCAATTTAAAAAATAAATAAATTAAAAAGCAAAAAAAAAAAGCAAAAACAAAGATACATACAAAATATTGATTTTTTATACTAACATGGTCCATCAGCGACTGACTTAAAATAATTCTAGGTGCATGCAATTTTCATGTTAACTACAAGGAAAAAGTAATTCTCAAACTCAAGTAGCAGAGAACCCTGAATTCATGGGTTGACCAAATAAAAATAATATTTCCTAGACAAAATTCAATTAATGTTCAACAAAGAACATCTAAATTTGCACTAAATTGATGAACACAACATATTGGTTCAAATATTTTGAAATTATACATGAACACAACATTTTCACCAACACTCAAAGAATAAAAACTTGTGTAAATATAAAATATGTAATTGGGAAAAACATGAGTTCTACTAAACTCATGAAAGAATCACTAGATAGAGGTTATCTTGCCTTCAGAAGGATGCTCGAATCCTGAGTCAACAATAGCACGTAGTAGCTCTGGCTTCAAAAGGAAATCTCTGAATCCGGAACTGTGAATTCCAACATAGCCCCTACACAAATAAAATGAAGGATGAACAAAGAGACTCCTCCATTCAAAACTGTAGTCGAATACTTATAAATAAACATGTATATTGATAATAGAAAACCATGAAAAAACATCTGAACACAATTAAATGGAGTACAGTACACCACAAAAGCTGGTGCGGTGGTGCCTAACAACTAAGTTATGGCAAGAAATGAAAAACAGCGTGGAAAGGTAAACACAATTCATACCAAGAAGCACTAGAAATGCAAACTGAATTCTTAATTCCCAAAGACACCTCCATTCTAAACCCCCATTATTAGCAAAAAGAAGAACTCATGAGCTCCAATAATTTAACCAAACAATTCCAGCACAACTCTGTATCATGCCCATGCAGTTAAGTTAGAGAACAATATTCATGTACACCCACTATTTATTTATCGGTCTATAAATGGGCATACATATTAGTGTTTTTCTTTCAGACCAAGTGTTTAAAACTTTACATACTACACCCAAGTTGTTTTGATCTTATTTACCACACACACGTTACCATTGAAAAGCGTCTCGTATAGAGACGATGTAACGATGTTACAACCAAGAAAATTTCTAAATACATTTCTTCGAAAGACGCTTTTAAAGGAGCTAAAAACATCTTTTGGAATAACGCCTTTAAAAGCGTGTTTTCAAAAGACGCCTTTAAATTTAGCATAATTTGTCCCACCCGAAAAGTTCCAAGGAGATCTCTTTGAGTGGAACCTTTCACGGTTTTCACTATATCTTTAATGTTTTTTGTCCTATACACGCTTATCCGTCAACTTTAAGTCATATAGTCGCTTTGTCTCATTGTGGTTATTGTTACTTGTGTCATTTGAGAGAGAGAGAGAGAGAGAGAGAGAGAGAGACAGAGTCCTGTGTCTATTGGTTTCTTAATCGCTGTAATCAGAATTTTATTTTAGTTTAGTTTCATACCATGTTAGTGTTCATGAAATGCCTTTCACTCTTATGGTTCTGAAGAGTAACTTTAATACGGTTGCTACATGTATTGTGTGAGTGTGAAAATTTTATTTTCACATCTCATAGTTCATCATCTAGTTTGCAACCTTGCACTAGACATATAGTGGCTTTCAAATAGTTGTGTTTTCAGGTATTAGTCATTTAGGGTCCATTAGTCTTATCTGTGGAATGCTATGACTTTGGTTGCTTATTTACCTTTATGGATTTGCTTTTCTTCATATGCTTCTGACTTCTATTGTAAAATAAAAGTTCATCCATGTTTTGCAAGCAACTTTTATCCATGCAGAGCAGAATCATTTTTAAAGACATCAGGCTTTTAAAGTTGTCTTTTACAGACACACTTTTCAAAATAGAATTTTTTGTGCAAAAGCATCTCAAATGATATCGTGTACTTAATAAATAAGATCAACACCGCCCATCTCTTTGGTGTATAAACTTTTTAAAACAATTGGGTCCAAAAAAAAATTTCCACACTTATGTACGCCCAAATGATTCAACAAGTATGCTGGTACAATTATATAGACGCCATAAAAAAGATATCAACAAACACAATGGACGAGTCAGTAGCCATTCCCCACAAACCATCACATAGCACCCATGTGGGGGTAGGCAGCACCACAAGTTTTTTTTTTTGAAAAAAAAAAACTTTGTGGTGAGTCATTTCCCGGCAGCCAGCACCATGTGGGTAGTCAGCACCACAAGTTTTTTTTTCCTTTTTTTGTGAAAAAAAAAAAAAAAACAGCCACATGGGTGTGCCAGAATGTCAGCCAAGGATCCTCAACCCACAAGGGAAACAAGCACTGACAAGAAGAAAATCACACAAACTCCACATATCTACTTAGAAAAGCAAAAACATATTCTTATGTTTTCGCTTGATTAAAATTGTTGGGTCTATTCTGTAAAATTTAAGCTTTTGGAGCAATTGAATCTTCATCCCCTTTGTGTTTTGCATATTCAAGTTTTCATTATGATGGGATTTTATTTGTTCTCTCTACATGCAAAGTGAGGACCGCATATGAGAAAGGGTGTTGAAGTTTGATATATATTGTCGAACAAAATCTAACATTTATGGAGCTAACTGGTAACTTAAAACACATACACACACACACAGATGTAAAAATTTGAACTGTGGAACTCACTTCTTGGCGGATTCGCCGTTGACTTTGGCAGTGACGGAATCGGGAGCTTTTTCATCTTCTTCATCGTAATCGAGAAGTTCCTCCTCGTAAGCTTCGCTCTCCTTTGTCTCCCCCATTCTTCTGCTACACAGATCAGATCAAAATCTACAAGTAAGGATTTAAAGATCAGAAAAGAGAGAGAGAGAGAGAGAGAGAGTTCTGAGGAAACTCATGTCACCTCTCAATCTGTGATTGGATTGATAAGGGCTAGGGTTAGGGTTTGAAGCGTCTGCAGAGAAAATATTAGGAAAATTTGGGGGAAAAATAAACAAAATTGTTAGAACAGCGGATACGGACTCTTTGGTTAGATATAGGAGAGAGGGGATAGGGTTTGCACTTGACAATAGTGGGCCCCAAATTTCAGCATTTGACCTACATGCCCTTGTTGTAAGATATTATTGTTCACCAATGTGCCACAGTGACAACGTATTCACGTGAATAACTTCAAAATAATAATAAATAAATAAAGAAAAAGTACATAAGAAAATATTCTCAAGTTTTTTTTTCATGGATAAACTACATAAGTGTATAGAGTTGTGGCTGTATTCAGTGAAATGTGGTAATTTTTTTTTTATCATTTGATATAGTTGTATGGTGTGAGTATGTATTTGCAGGGCCCGGGAGAGGCAGCAAGGTTTAAACTCTGATATAAGCGTGGCATGAAGAGGTTTTTTTTTTTATCAAATAGGCTAAAGTTGTTGCTCATAGAAAAACAAACTTTTTCCTAATACATGTAGGGCTCTTTGATTATAAGTTCAATTTTAAAACTTGTTCGGCCAAAAGTCCTTGTCCAAAACAATTCTATTAAAATGTCCTTTTGGTATTATTATCTTTTAGTACAGATTGCCCTCAAATTAAATAGAGAAATAAAAAAAAAAACATATCTCTTAAATATCTCCTAAATCAAATTCAAAAATCAAAAATGGATGATTGTCCTAGATTTGATCCATTATGGAATTCAAACCAAACTCTAATTTACTTTTAAGAATTTTCCCAAAGTGTTTAAAATGTTGTACAAACTATTAACTTGAGGATTTTGAAAGGAAAAATAGAAAAACAAACAGAACACTTTCCGAAAATTCCACAAAGTGTTAAAAATTGTCTTTTTCGTATGTTTTCCAAAAAAAAAATTTGAGGAAGTGCGTGTTTTAAAACAAACAAATAGTTTTGAGATTTTTCACAAAGTGTTTAAAAACTGCATTTGCTTTTCCAGAACACTTTTGAGAAAATTCCCAAACTGTTAATCTGTTTTTCCAGAATCTTTTTGAGAAAATTCTCAAAGTGTTCATCTAGTTTTCTAGAATACTTTTGAGAAAATTCTCAAAGTGTTCTTTGATAAAATTCACAAATTGTTCTCTGTTGATACAAAGAGCAATACATATACATATGTATATATATATATATAGAGAGAGAGAGAGAGAGAGAGAGAGATATTACGATGGGGTGTTGAAGCTTCTCAAGAACATTATCATCGTCATCATGATCATCATCACTTAGGGTACGTTGGTACGCAGGAATGTACCTTGAAATGGAATGATTATCCCTAAATTCTTTCTATTCCTATGTTTGGTATGACCAAATATAGTGGAATGATTATTCCGTCAAAAATACCAGGTATACACACTTTTTGACACACTATACTTTAAATGCATGTACTTTGTGCTATTTAAATTTTTCACACTTTTCTGTGCACTACTTACACAACACAGGGTACATGTATTTAAAGTTGTGTGTCAAAAAGTGTGTAGAAAAGTGTGTATACCTAACATTACTCTTATTCCATTTGGATTACTTATTCCCACTTATATAGGAATATACATTCCTTATCAAAACCCAAGGAATACTCATTCCATTCCTAAAAGGAATGGACTCTTCCCTTTAATAAAAAACATGATCGTCCCTCACCTCTCTCCAACGATCGTCCCTCACCTCTCTCCAAAAATCTTCAATACCTGTTCAGGAAAAATCGATCTTTAAATCAAGTCAGTTTCTCTCTCTCTCTCTCTCCCTCTCTCTCTCTCTCTCTCTCTCTCTCTCTCTCTGCCTTTTCGTGTTTTACTTCTTCTGTTGGATGATTTAGATCTACATGGACATGGAATTCCTGCTATTTTGTCTTTGATCTACTGATGATTTACAAAAACTTTTCCCTATTTATTCCATTTTTTGTTTCGTGTATTTTTTATTATTATTTTTTAAGCTTTGGATCATATTCTATTCTCTCTTCCATGTATTGAGGTTTGAATTGTGTTTTCTGATTTTAGATCTTACATGAAGAAGCACATTAGTCGGTGTTTACGATGTTTCAATATCTATTCGCATTGTTTGTTTGATCATTAAATTTCTGTTTAGTTGGACAATTTAATGCTCTGGATTAACCTGTTTCACTCCAATATTTATTCATTTGATAGGCTTTTTGAGGTTTGTATTTTGTCGATTAGGTTGTTTATTACCCTCCTTTTGAAGCCCCTCCTCTGGTTCCTACAGTTGTTTTGGCTTTCACAAGCTTTTCTCTGTTTTTTTGGGCTACTGGTAGATCTATGTAAGGGTATAATTTATGAATTTTTATTCCTTGTATGGTTTGTTTGCTTATGGGTGATATTTGAGCTTTTGTCTATTTGTTAGTTTGAAAATAAAATTTGTTTTGAAGAACAAATTGAAAAATTAAGTTTGTTGCTTGGTTTTTTACCAAATAAATATTCACTTATTCCATATTTTACTTGTGTGTGATATTTGGTACTCGTAATAAAGAAATTGTTGGGTACAAAAAGTGTCCCAATTGAAACTTTTGACCAAAAATAAAATATAATGAGTGGTTTAGTAGAAATAAGTCCTTTAAAAAAATTATTTAATTAATTAATAGAGGTATATTGGGATATTTGACTGCGTTTAATTCAATTCCATTGAAATTTAATTTCATTCCATTAGGTTGATTACTTAAACCAAACACTAGAATTATTTAATTAATTAATAGAGGTATATTGGGATATTTGAGTACATTTAATTCAGTTCCATTGAAATTTAATTTCATTCCATTAGGTTGACTACTTAAACCAAACACTAGAATGTAATCGTGCATTCCATTCCTAGACATTTAGCCAAACAGATGAATGGAATGCCCATTCTCATTTCATTCTAGCTTCATTCCATTCCTGGACCCATTCCATTCCTGCCTTATTTCATTCCTGCATACTAAACGTATCCTTAGGGTTTTGAATTTGCATATATAGATACGTATATACATATATCTATATATAGATAGATAGAGAGAGAGAGAGATAAACCTCTAGCATTTCCTATAAGACTTGGACGAGAATAGATCCAGAAAAACTTTAGATTGTCAAAAGTCTATATAATATTGTTTTTTAGGGATTGTTATAATATCTTACTTATATAACATTAAGGTAAATCAGTCTAAAACCATTCATATTGGACTTTTCACCGAATAAGATTTGGGTAGAGGTTTTGTCACGACCCAAGTCTCGCCCAGTAAGATATTGTCTGTTTTGGGTTCAAGTCCTCACAGTTTTGTTTGTGGGCCACTGACCCACTGCCCAAAAGGCTTCTTACTAGGGAGACTTGGAACCACACATATATAGCACATAACTTTTCCACACCCAGGCGATGTGGGACAAACTTCCCATAGTGTGTAGCCTGCCAACATTTACTGCAGCCACAAAGGCACCTACAGCAACACGCCCACAACAATAGGGTCTTTACATTCTACCCCCTTAGGGCCCAACGTCCGCGTTGGCACACTTTCGGCTGGGTCTAGCTCTGATACCATTCTGTCACGACTTAAGTCTCGCTCAGTAAGATATTGTCTGCTTTAGGTCCAAGCCCTCACAATTTTGTTTTTGGGCCACTGCCCAAAAGGCCTCTTACTAAGGAGACTTGGAACCACACATATATAGCACATTACTTTTCCAAACCCAGGCGACGTGGGACGAACTTCCCATAGTGTGTAGCCTGCCAACACTTACTGTAACCATAAAGGCACCTACAGCAGCCTGCCCATAACAATAGGGTAGTTACAAGTTTTTACCACTAAAGATTACTAATAGGAGATTTTCGGCTAAAAAAACTCATATATATATAATAAGTTAGAGCGGTGTGGGCCCCTCCCAAATTAACAACTTTCAATCCGAGCCATTGAGACAAGTTTAGATATTTTAAACCCTTGGATCAAATGTTTGCCAAAAATCTTTCAGTGAATATAAGCTTTCCAAAAAACGTTTGCCACATCATTTTCTCATTAATCTCTCTGCCGAAATCTCTAACCTCATTTTAGTAATGTGAATCATCCAAACACGTATCATATCACTTTCTTTTTGGAAGTTGATTTTTTAATATATTCTTTAATATCATGATGGAAGAAACTCATTGAGAACTCATTGACAGAGAGGAATAAACATTTGTACATAAAAATAATATCATGTGTCAATTTTAAATAACACATGGTCCATGATTTCTTCTTAGCTTGATTATTATGTCTTTTTCTAGGAGAGAGCAACCTGGAAATCTAAGATTTTTTCTCTTTCTTTGATTTTTTTTAATGTGGTTGACATCTCTTGGGTAAGAGTAGTGTTGTGCTTATCCTTGCCAATTTTTTGGGCCCTATTTCATCGTAGTACATATTTTAGGGTATTTTTTCTTATCCTATTTTATACATGTTTTGCATTAGAACAACTATAGTTGTACTATGTGATGCTTTTTGCCATGTTTTTGTAATCCTTTGATTTCTTTTGACAGTTTATTGTAATTTGCGTCGAGGAACCTAATGTAGGAAGAATAGAAAAATTTGAGCACAAGTCTATTTAATGACATTCACACTTGGTGGTCACATATGTAGGCATCTTTCAATCTTGAAGTCGCGGGCGGGGTATGTTAGAAGTAAAATTCCATAGTACACAAATGTAAGAAGGTGTATAGCCTCTTCATCCACACACACACACACAAAATAAAGATAGTGCCATATGGCAATTTATGGCAATTTTAATAGAAAAAGCCGGGAAAAAAAATTTACAAGAGATGATACAAAGCCGAAAAAAAAAGTATTGCATTCTTTTTTTTTTTCGCTTCATGCTCGGGCATGGTTTATTACTATAGACGTCGGATCAACATTAAAAATAACTCAGTTTGCTTTTGATTCATGCTTTTTTTTTTCTTTTTTTTTCTTTTTTTTTTTCTTTCACTTCGTGCCCACGGACCCGGATTATAACTAGTATATAGATAATCGTCAATAGCTTTTATTATCCAATACACCAAAGTATTGAACACTACAAAGAGTATACACACTTTGAGAGAATACATATATGTCACATTAGTTAATTGCTGAAAGTATAACCTTTAATTTATCACATCAATTTTTTTTTCTTTACATTTTTTTTTATTTCTCAACATCATTTTTAACGAACACCAAAAGCTAAAAAGAAGTCACGTATGCGCTGAATGGATTTTCAAAGGTAGATAAAAAGTAAATAAAAAAAAAAGATCTAATCTCCCATTTTCTTTCCCATAATCAAAGGCTCTGTCACTACTTTATAACTTTCTCAAGCGCATTTCAATTACAAATCAGTGTTCCAACCTACATTCAAAGTTATCTTATTGCAACACGAAAATTTTAAATACATATATATATATATATTTTTTTTGAGGGAATAAAACCATTTATACATTATGGTAAAGTAACTGAAATCATTTCCCTCATAGTTTGAACTTCATTACTGCAATTTTGGGTGTATATACATTTGAGAATTATGTATACACACAAATATACTACTATTTCCCGTGTTGTGGGCAGCCCCCTTCAAAAAGAAAAAAAGAGCTTATCTGAGCGTCAAATGTACAGTAAAATTTGTTTTTTTTTTAGTCTAAACAAGAATAAATTGTACAAATTGATAGAAGATGGACAATATTAAACGGAGTAATTGGGATAATATAGCTCAGAAGGGATCCTACTATACAAAGTATATTCAAATATCTAGTTTGTTATACCTGAATCCATATAAAAATTAATTAAGGGAGAATTAACTAACAGCCCTTGCTTAAGACTGAATTGGGAATAGTCCACGTGTGTTAGTTTTAAGGTGATAAGGACAAGAGCTTTTGACTTGTTTGACACTAAGTCCGTTTTAAACTGAAAATAAGGTTATTGGAAAATTTGCCCTCATTTCACACACGTAGAACATTTTTGACAAATTTTCTCTCATTTCACATACGTAGAACATGTTGTTTTGCCACCTTAGCACGTGTTTCAAGGCAACTTTTTTTCCAAACTTTGAAATTATGTACCTTTCAAACCACTACTCTATTTTGAATAAAATTTATATATATATATATATATATATATAATCTAGAAGAAAAGATCTATCAAATAAGCTCTATAGTTGTAATACCCACTAAGCTAGTTTACTAGAAGTTTAATGCTATTATCACTAAGACCATGATAAACTAATTTGACTAGTATAAATTATTAACTTCATTATTATTAATTTGTCTATTAGTCCTTGGGCACATACTAATAAACTGTACCAACAAGCAACAATTGTAAATTTGTGCATGATTTTGTTCAATTTATACTTTTTGTTCTTCAATGTACTTTTGGGGATATGATAAAAAATTTCGTATACTCCAATTTTAGTAACAATATGCTAACAATATGCTACCTATTTTTTTTGGTAAAAGTAAGTAATAGTTGGTTAAATTATATATCATGACAGTTTCAAATTATAAACACATCAAGTTTTTGGAAGGTTATTATAGACCTTAAAAAAAATGATGAAGTGAATTTTTTTTTTTCCCTTTTTTAACGGAAGACTCTAGTGGTAAATAAAAGGAGGAAATGAAATTTTGTTTTCTCTGTGCAATTCACTATGAGCTAGATCTAATCAAAGATTTTTTTTCTCGATATTTTTAAAAGTTGCTTGTTAGACTAGGGTGAGTTGACTAGGAATAGGTAATGCAAGTGTTATCCCATGACATCACTGATATATGTGGTACTTTATACAAATCATTTCTTTGTCATTCTAATTTTTTTTTTCTTTTAGATATTGGCGGAATGTGCAAACAACTCATGCAATCAAGATGGAGCACCACCACAGACTGATTCTATTGGACTATTAGGGGCATTTGTCAAAATAATGGAACAATGAATACAAACAGAATGACTCCAGAAACACACAACTTGATTAGTAAATTCAAAGCATTACACCCAGATAAGTTTGTTGGAATAGCCGAACAAATGAAGGCTGAACAATGGATTCAACACATGGAAGATATTTTTGAAGTCCTAGGTTGCACATACATAGAAAAATGAAGGATGGCAGTGTTCCAACTAGCTGCAGAAGCATGAAATTGGAGAGAAATGGTAAAGACAATCATAGGAGAAGAGCCAGCTAGGCAAATGACCTGGACAACGTTTAACATAAAATTTTGAAGAAATACTTTCTTGAAGCAGAAAGAGAACGAAGGGAAAAAGAGTTCATAGAATTGACTCAAGGGAACTTGCCAGTTTTGGAATATCAAAATCAATTTGAAGTGTTGTCTCGATTTGCGCCCCACTTGATTGATACTCCAAAATGACAGACCCAAAAGTAATTCAAAGGATTAATTCCTCCAATTCGTCATATGATCATTGGACGTTGCCACCAAACCTACAACGAGGTAGTAGAAGAAGCATTGGCGGCCTTGGAGGAAGATAATCGAGAATTCAGGAAACAAATGGAAAGTAGGAATTAGGAAAAGAATATGAAGCAAGGAAATCGATTTTGGAAGGGTGGACCAGCCCGAAAGAAACCAAAAATAAATCCAGGAAACACTAATGCAGTATCATTTCACCATCAGTCCAAAACTGCTAACCAACCTAAAAACATTTGTTATAATTATGGTGAAATGGGCCATAACGCTTGAGAATGTACAAAGCCAAGAGCTATAACTGTGACTTGCAACAATTGTAGTGAGAAAAGCCATATAGTCGAGACTGTAAAAAGCCAAGGAAGTACAACAACAATGGACCACAATAGGGACAAGGAGGCCAAGCCAGAATGTACGTAGTAGTTCTAGAGCAAGCTGGGTTAGAAGGTACCCTAACTTTGTTTAACAGTCGTGCAAAGTTTTTATTTGATACTGGCGCTACGCACTCATTCATATCTTCTAAAATGGTTCAAGAATAGAACTAACTCTTGAGCGCTTGGTCATGCCTTTAGTGGTAGTCGCACTACTAGGCTCTACCATAACATTTGATCGTGTGTAAAAACTATATGGTAAAGCTAGGGCCAGCCCTGAGATGACAAAATTTGTCTGAGGCCTCAAGCGAACTTTCAAAGGTGTAACAACCTGTAATTTCTTTTAAATTCTATTTCATTTCCATATTTTTAATTTGTCCTACTTGCTTTGACTTAATAGAAATTCTTTAATTGGGGCCTAATTGCAATTCTTTATAAGTTTCAGAATACCTGTGTTATGTTTTCACAACTGGTTTTCTTAAGACTGGTAATACTTGAGATGGATTTCAAAATATGCATTTTCAAAACGGTAAAAATAATTACCTTTGACTCAAACTGTATTTTTATATAACCAAAAAACTATTTCTTACGTTAAAATAAATTTATGTATTTTTGTGGTGATCATCGCGCCACGAATATACCAATTTATATTCGAAAACTATCCACGCCGCTTTGGACTCCCACAGTTTGGGATTCCCTGTCAATCAGGAAATAACCATTGCTTTATGAACATTTAATACTTGTAATCATCGGTTGGGCTTTGTTTGGATAATGCATTTTTTGCATATAATTTCTAGTGCCATAACTTGATTACCCAAACAACTCATACTTGACCCCTATACATCTAATTGACCCCTATAAGCTGCTCATATACACATACGTAGGTATATATCAGCTCATATATATGTATATTTGGTGTTTATTAAAATGGAAAACAAAATCAATTGTTGAGCAATTGAGATTGATCTTGGACCCCAAGTAGTTTGAGTTTAGTTTCTTTATATACAACCCACACCCACACAGTCTGCACAATCTTCAAACTGAAAATAGAGAGTTTCAGAGAAAGAGAGAGAGAAGAGGATTTACAGAAATTATTTCTAGAGAGAGAGAGCTCCTCACCATAGCCAAGCTTCATTGGAGTTTTCTTAATTGGTCTTATCTTTCTCAACGAAACGCACACCTTCTATCTCAGTGAATATTTTAAACTCACTTTGAATGTAAACTATACTTTAGTTACTGTTGGTAGTGGTTTAATTTGGATTGCCATTGTTGATTTTGTTCTTGAAGCTTTGACCTTGAAAAAGGGTGATTTTCCATACTTAACCAAAATCCATTTTTAGAGATGATTATGAAAGATTATAGTACATAGAGGTTATGGTTAAAGTTATAGAGCTTAAATCATTCGTATCGCGGCGTATATTAAAAATGAAGTTTTGACACTTCTCGATTTTTCGTAAAATCCGAGAGCTACATTTTGATTCACATTAATCTGATCGTATATTCGTAATCCTTGAGGAAAAACGAAGAGAACCAAATACTATATGCTACTAGTTATAACTCGTGCCCATGGGCACGAAGCAAAAAAATTGTATATATCAATACTTTAAAAGATCAATTCTATTGCGTAAAATTGTCCATGTCATTCAAACCCATGTGATATTTAAGTTAGTTCCACGGGCACAATAATATATTTTCAGTTCATTGATTTTGATTTTGAAATTAATCTGAGATATGGTTAGAATTTTTACAACAGATTCATAGATATCACAATAAAAACAAAAATGTGGTAAGAATTCTACAACTCAAAAAACTGCAAAGATTCAATTCATTAAAGACTCTCTTGATCTTTAACAAATAACTGCAAAAAAATAGACAAAAATGATATACGACTATAATGACACCAAAATATGAATTCCAAAACTGATTAATTGAAGTCTACAGAAGTAGAAGCACTCTGTTGATCATATTCCAAGCAGATTTATGTAACTAACTGAACTACAGTGGTTGTCAACTACAAGATATGTTTAAAAAGATCTAAACTTATACCAAAATGAGTACTCTAACATTCAATTCATTCATTAAAACTATATCAACATATACAAAAATGAGTACTGCAACCTTTAATTAAAATATCATTCGTTAAATTTTTTTGTGAGTTTTCTTCATCAATTTATAAAACGTGTAAGTGTCAATCTCGATATGCTTAGCCTAGCCCGGTGAATGCACAACAATCTGAAAAGTAAAAAAAAAAAAGAATTATATTAGTTACATTGACATGGAAAACAATATAGTGTGCATTGAAAACATAAGTTAGATACACATGCTATATCGTTATAGATTACCTTGTTGATTCCCCATCTTTTTAAATTATGGGCTTTTATTATCTCAAAATCATTTGATGCAAATCCAAAGTCCCATGCAACATCTCTAAATAATTGAATCTTGGAAAATCTCGAACATATGACTTGGACTTCCAAGGAATGAGGACGGTAAAATCATTCATCGTCCAATTTGATCAGGATTCAATCCATCGCGTTCAATAATAACATCAGTTAAAATCTTTGTAAAGTTCAGAACGAAGATGGTTCAATCGACAGTAAGTCAATTGATTTTGCTCAGTTGCTGCCCAAGCATCAACCAGAAACTCTTGAAATAATCTTCCTGCTCTTAGGATTGTTGAGTATTCTGTGGGTCGCTCAAACAAACGATAACAGTAGTACTGCATCTAAGTAAGGCGAACGTTGGACGGGTAGTTGTGCAATACATCCCATTGTTTTATATTAGGTTCCCATCCAAGCTCACTGATCTCGTCAGAATCAAGATATAAAAGTATGCTTTACTTTCTAAGGATTTGTAGTGTGGAAGTAAAGGTCGAACCCACAGAGATTGAATACTAAAGCACTTTGATTTTAAAACCTAAATCTAGTTAATTAGGAAAATGGTATTTTGATTTTGATTTTGATTTTAATTAAAATAAGAACAATAAAAATAAATATAAACTATGAAAGCAATTTAAAAGTTGTTTTAATGAATATGTAAAGTGAACCTAGGATTGCAAATCTACCACTAGCTTCATTATAAGGGTATTTATACATTCAATTAGCTTATTACATTGAATGATAATGTCACGCCCCGACGTAGCATAAATAAGGAAAGTGTTTAATTTCCTTTATGGACCCGTAGGTCGCGACAGTTTGAAGGATCGATTCCGTCCCAAACGTCAAACAACAATAAACAATAATCAGAGCAGAGCAATCAAAGCTTACAAATATTTTTCTAACTTAATAAATATTACAGCACTGGGTCATCTAAAGGCACAGACCGCCTCGAAACAAGACAACAACTCAATGTCTATTACAGTCATCCTTATTACAAACCAGTTCATAACTTAAAACATATAACTTAAATATGCAATGACGATAACAGTTCTCTTCCAAAAGCAGCCGTTCTCAATTAGCATAGTCATAAGGCTCAGCATAGTCATAACCTGAAAAGCCTGAACACGAATGTCCAGGACGCATCAACGTCGTCAGCTTCAAGAAGCTGGTGAGTATTAAAAACATAACTTTGAATGTAAAACATACCCATTTACCTTTTTCCATTTTCAATTTGTAAAATCAATAGTTTAACCGTAGAAAGAATCCAATTATAAAATAACAGGGAATATATTTAAAAGTCATTCATACGTTTAAAACATATGATCGTGTATGAAATAATGCACCACACTCATCTTACCGACTCTTTTCTCTCGACAGACACAACAACCCATTATCTCACTCCAGTATCTTTGAAACACTAAGGTAGCCACACTTTAGCAATGGGGTGCCAGGGAATGTCTAGTTTGCCTCACGCTTTGGTCCGGGGTACCAGGGAGTGTCCAATGCCTCACACTTTGAATACCTAAACCGCCATGCAAATACCGGAGGAACCCTCACGCAGTATCCAGACTCGGGTATCAGGGAGTGTCCGTAGGCCACACTTTAGCACTACCATGGGTGCCAGGGAATGTCCAAGTTCGGCGTCACATACTTTAACGCTACCATGGGCGTCAGGGAGTGTCCAATTTTGCCACCGTCGCATTTCAAAGACACTCTCACCGCAATCTCAACACGTCACACTTTGGTACACAAAAACCAGGGAGTGTCCACCACACTATCTCAATCTTAATCTCAATCTCATACTCTTTCCCCACTGACCATTACTCTTTTCCACACTGACTGACACCCACATGCATGTACCTGAATTTTGGACACCAACTGGTATTTATCTGATTTTCAAATTATAAAATGACTTAGAATATGAGTTTTTTTTTAACAATAAAATTACTTTTAAAATTTTGTAAAACTCAAAAAAAATAAATGGTTAGTGCCTTTGTGACAAGAATAATATTTAGAATATTTGGAGACGAAAATTTTACTTCTAATTCTAAAGCCCAAATTACTATAGCAAAACTATACAAGGACCATTTTAGTAAGAAAAAATCCCGTTTCATAAAATTACAAGAATGCCCCTAAAACCTATAATTACAATTTTACCCCTACGCTTTGAATTAGACTAAATGACAAGTTTTATAAACATTTTGTGTAGGACTTGAAGGTCAATTTCAAAAGAAATTCGTTAACCATCTAAACTACCATGGTGAGTGATCGTTTTCCCTTTTACTGATTCAACTCCTCACGAGTGAATCTTATCATATTACTTGAACAAGTTTTATTCTAATTATGAAATCGTTGTTCTTATATTTATTTTGGAACACTTCAATTCGTTCCACTGAAAGAGGCTATCTTATTTGATATTATTGTAAGTTCCATATTTCATTGATTCAGTTCCATATTTCATTGATTCAAATGTCAACTACCACCATTCTACGTGATTATATATTGGTTCTATTAAGAACTTACGAGCCCCTATGTGGGATGATCCTTATTGGATCTATGAGTGGCCCCAAAGTTGGATGACCCTCCTTATTGGGTCTACGAGTGTTTCTGATCAGTTGGCTATTATAGTACATGTATATGTATGAGTACGTGAATGGGTGGTTGGTAATCTGACTTTTAAAAATGTATTCGTTATACCTGTTCTGATGATATTCTACTCTCTTGATATATCGATTGTTATGTTTATCTTATATACCGTTGATATACAGATTTCTCTTTATGTTCAACATCCAGGATTACGATTATTTCACTGAGTCTTCTACTCACATTCTCCAAATCTTTCTAACACTTTCAGGTAATGAAAAGTATAAGAAGGTGGGAGATAACCTGGTTGAGGAAGACATATAGAAGAAGAAGAACTTAAAATACTAGCTACCTAGTTAAATAATATGAGTAATTCCAATGGAATTCTCAAAGGCAATATTTAAAGGCTCAAGTTAGCCAATAATAATATTATGTAATAAATTTGGAATGACTTGTAATATTATGGTCTTCATGACCTATATTGTAATAAAATTTAATTATGTTGCTTCCGCTAGTCTCTGAATAAGTTATGAGGCCTTGGTGGCTGGTCACGCACCTTAAATCCACCAATTGGGTTTTGGGGCGTGATATGAAGTCATAATCTTTGATCAGTTTCATCCATCTGCGTTGCCATATGTTCAACTCTTTCTTTGTGAACAAATATTTCAAACATCTCACCATAGAGACAATGTCTCTAAATCTTGAGTGCAAAAACTACTGTTGCCAACTCCAAATCATGAGTGGGGTAGTTCAACTCGTTCGACTTCAACTGTCTAGATCCATAAGCGATCACTCTACCATCTTGCATAAGTACACATCCCAGTCCTTGATAAGACTCGTCACTGAAGATAGTGAACTTCTCATTAGGCTTGGGTATAGAGAGAACCGGTACGGTGGTGAGTCTCTCTTTCAACTTTAAAAAGGCGCTCTCATATTTCTTTGTCCATTCGAATTTCAAATTCTTCTTCATCAATTCAGTCAATGGCGATGCTATCTTGGAGAATCCTTCAACAAATCTCTTATAATAGCCTGCGAGTCTAAGAAAACTCCTAACTTCTGTAGGGTTGCTCGATCTAACCCAATTTGATACAGCATCTGTCTTGGATGAATCCACAGAAACTCCTTGAGACGACACCTTGTGTCCTAAATATTTCACTTCTTGTAACCAGAATTCACACTTACTGAAATTGGCATATAGTTGGTGATCCTTGAGTGTCTGCATTGCTATCCGTAGATGTTGCTCGTGTTCTTCTTCTGACTTAGAATAGATCAAAATATCATCTATGAAGACGATGATAAGCTGATCCAAATAAGGCTTGAACACCCTGTTCATCAGATCCATAAACACTGCCAGGGCATTCGTCATTCCAAACGGCATCACAAAAAATTCATAGTGACCATACTGGGTTCTGAAAGCAGTCTTAGGTATATCTTCATTTCGTACCCTCAACTGATGATATCCGAATCATAGATCTACCTTGGGGAATGTTGTAGCTCCCTGTAGTTGATCAAATATATCGTCGATCCGAGGTAAAGGATACTTATTCTTGATAGTTACTCAGTTCATGTCACACCCCGATTTTTGGAAAGCCAAATAATCAGCATAGAACTAATTCTAGACTACTATTCGACTACCCAACTATCGAAGTGAACACCACGAAGCCCATCCTAATAAAACTTTTTAATGGAAATACATGTTCTTAAAAACCTGGTTAAAACATTTGTAATAAATCTCCATTTATGTTTTTAAAACAAAACCACAACATTTCCATTTAAAAAAAAAACACTCATGCGGTTCCGAAAATACTTAAATATATTTGATTAAAGCTACAACTACTAAATCACTTATATTGAAAAGCGTAAGCTGAATAAACATTTCTAAATTCTCATTAAGAATAAAAATCTTTTCATTTACAATTAAAGCTTTGAAAGAATAACCTCTATTACAACCTATGGTTAGAGCTACTAAACGTCCCAATACCAACTACAATAATGGCCCACAATGCCAAATAAATGAAAATAGCAAATGAACAGTAAATGTCTTCATGCCTTCAAGCAAGTCCATGCAATCCAATAGTCATACCGGTCTACTCCTTAATCTGCAAAACGGCTACGTTTCCCGAGAAACGCCCCCGCATGATAAACATCACACGGGTCAGCATTGTATAACAACACTGGTATGAGTAAACACGCTTCAGTCTCAAAGATCACTCGTGGTACCCTCAACTCCAACCCAACAATAATCAATTAACATAATAATACCCAATAAATTTTCCGGAGGTTGGGAATCCGCTGGACTCCCTCCCTTTCTTGACCACAAACACATATAAAGTTGTAGGCAGAACTGTAGTTCCACACGTGAGTGAGGACAAGCGGTAGTTTCCTCGAGTCACGGCGGCAGGTTGTTCCACCCACAAAGTAAAAGAAACACTTACTCTTAAATGACATGGTGAGCCAAAGCCTGCATACAATGGTTAGTGGGCCCACCATCCTGCAACTCGAGAGTTAGCACAAATCCTTAGTATCATAATAAACAATTCTCCAATACCAAATCATTTAATCAATTTTCTTCGCATTATACCACGGTAACCATTTCGGGTTTTCAATTTTATGTTTCACAATAGTTTATCCATTTGTATTTGACGCACTATAATCACTGTCATTTTTTTCTTGCCCTAGGTTCACCACTAAGGTCACCCTACTCATGGTCAACTTACTTTTTATGAACGATTCATTATTCAATTTCCTACCTTCACCACTTGGTCACCCTCCATGGTACACCCACACATATATCCCATGTGTGCCCGGACATACTACTAACATCCACTCTGGTGCTAGTTTGGTTGGGGTATCAACCAACCCAGGTATACATACAGAAGGCCAGTCAATATGCCTAGACGTCTAACAAATAAGCCGGGCATAAGGCTTAGGCCAGCTTGATCACGAAGCCACTGGCAAAAGGGTACACTCAGCAAGTCGAGCTACCAAAAAAACATATCACACAACGGGGAGCGGTGAACACTAAGGAACTTGAAACCATTTATTATTTTACCATCTACGCTAATTCACATAAGTACCCATTCATGAGGGTTTAATCACGTCATTAACCACTTCGAAAATTTATCATTTATTACATGGATTATCATTATCCGATTATTCACAATAAGGCCCTTGCGCCAAACTTCTATTCACGTCTCTAACGTTGTATTTCCATAATCATCATTTAATACCGCACATAGCATAAGTTATAGCATTTAAAATCGGCATTCAACAGCACTATTTAAAATTGTCCCAAACAAATCTCATATTAAACAGCCCCAAAACCAACATGGGTTGAAATTGTTCTTCATAATAATACCGTACAAAGAAACATCTCTAACAATTTTCATAAACATAATTCAAAATTCGGAGTTAACATTTACTGCTACTGTAATATGAATTTTCTGCCCAAACGGTGCAGAATTGAGAAAAATACCATTAGACGAAAAACGTTTAGAATCGTGTTTTACATTGACTTACGCGAACAGTTTTACCAAAAACAAAATGTATGAATTAATACGAATTATTTTCTAAAACAGACCTGAGAGTTTTCTTCAATTTTACCCAAATCCGAATTTGTATTAGTCTTCTTTTTTTTCTTCAATTTTCTAAATAACTTATATCTAACCTTTGATATATATATATATATATACATAAATTGATATGTATATATCACTATAGATCCGTATATATAAACACCCATCCATACGATTTATTCAAACTATAATGAACACAAATCAAAAATCAATCAAACTACGAATCAACCCTACAAATCTAAATGTTTACTCACCAAATTGGGAAAAACAAGATGATGTTGATGATGGTGAACTCATTTCTTTTCTCTTCTCTTCTCTTTTTCTTCTCCTTCTAGGTGGCTAGGGTTGTCTCTTTTCTCTTTGTCTCTTGTTCTCTCTCTCTCTCTCTCTTGATCTCTCTCTTGAGGCTGCTCTCTCTTCTTTTTTTTTTTCTAACCCTAGGATATGTTATCTATCTATATACATATAATACACACACAATACATATATTACTCACACAAATATTAGTAATCCCGTTTTTCTTTTTATGGGCTAACAAAAGAGACCTATATGAGCCCAGAATGTAACACAAACCGTTAGCCCAAAGGGTACTCATACCCCGGGTACTTAATTTTAATACCATATACACTATTTGACACATTCGCGGGCCTGTAAATACTATATAAAAAAAATACATATCAACCCTTCACTTTTTTTTTTAACAAATTTAAATTAATAGAATATAGCTCTCAAACTAAACGCGCTCACTCATGATTTAATTTATATGTCCACCAAACACTTAAATTTTCAAACACGTTTCTTACATAGGCACACTCATATAATATTGCTAACTGAAAATAATAATTAAAATAATTATTTATTCACTTAGAAATTTTAGGGTTGTTACAGTTCAATTCTCTGTAATCAATACACAGTCGAGCCCATCCTTCTTCTTCACGAATAACACTGGTGCTCCCCAAGGTGATGTACTTGTACGTACAAAATCCAGATTCTCGAGCTCTTGAACTTGTTCTTTCAATTCTGACAGTTCGGCGGGGGCCATTCTATAGGGAACCTTAGTGATCAGAACGGTACTTGGTATAAGCTCAATACAGAACTCTATACTTCTCTCAGGCAGTAAACCAGAAACATCTTGAAATACTTCCTTGAAGTCCTTGACTACAGGTATAGATGACACTGTCAACTGTACTGACGACTTCGATGTGTGCCAAGCATCTTGTGAGGAACATATCTCCCAAAGGGTTATATTGGAAATCAAAAGGTTGATTCCCATCGTCAAAGAATGTAATCCTCTTCCTCGCACAATTCAAAGTTGTTTGATTCTGAGTGAGCCAATCCATCCCTAAGATTATGTCAAACTCCTTCATCGATAGGACAATCATTCTAGAGGGGATCTCACGGTCTCCTATCCGTAGAGAACAGTCCTTGCACACATGTCCCAACTTGACGGTGGCTCCTAAAGGTGAGGTAGCCCTCAAAGCTTACTCTAGACGGTGTGGTAGGATACCCAATCTTCGAATAGTATTAATAGATATGAATAAAAGTACAGCACCTGTATTAAATAAAACTTTAACTTGGGAGTTATTGAAGGTTAATGTACCTTTCATTGCTTGCTGATCAGGCTGCCCTTCTCCATAATCTCCTTCTTCATAAATAGTTCCATCATAACCCACGGCATCAGGAATAACAGCATTCAAGTGAGTCTAACCCTATTGACCATACATCACCTGCTTAGGGGCAGTGCAGAACTTGCTGATGTGACCTAGTTCGCCACAGTTATAGCATACTATCCCCTACTGAGTAACACACTTTGGTGCCTTGCAATCTCAAGCCAGATGACGGGGGTTGCCACAGTTAAAGCATTTCCAGCACTACTACCTTCTCCCACTCGAGGTTGAGTCGGATAGATGACAGCTTGAGTTTTCTTACTCCCATCAGAATTTCTCTTCTGCCCTTGGTTACGATACATCGGTGGCTTGTTCTCAAAAATTACCCCTCTGAGGTGGCCTAAAATCAAATTGCTTACGGTTCACCCGAGTGTCTTCTTCTAGATTAGTGGCCAAGCCAACGAGTCCCTCGAAAGACTAACTCTAGGTTACCGGGAGTTAGGCGGTGTAGACACCCCATTTTGTCGGCTATCAGATTTAGGAGACCCATAGCTTGGTGGTTAACAATGATCAAAAAAAGACTCAAAAGGACTCCTGGAAGTTAGTTCTATTTCTCAAGATGCTCAGAATGACCAAAATGCCCCTGAAAGCCTGAAAACTCCCAGATTTCGACCAAAAGTTCAGGAAACATGGTATGTCATAAGAAAAGTAAGAAAATGAGTTTTTAAGTAAAGACAGATGAAATAGTCAGCTATTGGGAGCTCCAGAACTTCCTGGGAATCCCAAGTTTGACCAGTTTAACCAAAATTTGACTTTGAAATCGGAGCACCGTAACAATTTTCAAACATTTTTTTATGGATACTAGAGGTCAATAGCTTTCCAACAGTATAACACACACAATTTTCGGATTTAAAACGAGTTTATTATGAATTTCCGAAGGCAAAAAAGGCAATCAAATCGGCTTTTATCGAAAATACCGCAAAGCGTTTTTAAAGTGACCTATCCCCAAATTATTTTTTATGTAAAATAGACTCCATTACCTTTCCAACGGTATATCACAACCTCAATTTGGAGTTTGTATGCATTTTTTGTGAATTTTGGACGAAATAGGGCCTTTTCGCGAATACCGGAACCTCTGGGGGCCTAAAAAGGATTATCTGGACGAACGAGGAGCAGTGCCGCCGCGGCACTAGCCCAGTGCCGCCGCGGCACTCTCCCCCAAAACAGTCCATTTTTGTAATTTTGATTGGGGGTCCAATTTGATTAATTAAAAACCAAAACGATGTAGTTTGATGTTCACAGATGTTTGGGACCAATGGGAACACTTTCTAAATCCCAAAACCACCCACAAATTAGCCTATATAAACCCCCCATTGCTCTTCATTTTGGGGGGGCCAAGTGAAAAGCTTGATAAAGTTGTAGAGAGAAAGAGAGATAGAGATAGATTTAGAAGTGAGAAAGGACCTTAATTCCTCCTACTATTTTTCTATAGAAAGTGAGTTTCAATCTTGTTTTCCTCCACCATTCTTCTATATATTTCATCATCAATACACCCAACCACCATTTCTCTAAGCATTTTTGAGTAAGGAAGCTACTTCCATGTCCAAATGTCAACATCTATGAGTGAAACGCCAAGCTACAAGTCCAATATCACATTGATTATTATCTATTGATTGTTATTTACTTACTTGTTCATATTATGTTCATCTCCTCCTAACCTCATTTATTTTTTGACATTTTTTTTACTTACTAGTTCATCATCCTCTAAATGATGACATGAAGTTTGAGGTGAGTGATTCCTTATGTATAGTAGCTCTTGACCTCAAAAACATGTTTGATAGATGATGATTATAACTTCAATACCTCCAAGGTATCTTTGAAGTTATGTTCAAATAAAATGAATCTTTCCAACAATCTTAGAAGTTCTTGATGATGAGTTTGATGTTGACATTTTTAAGTGGCTATAATCTTCATTGAATATTAAAGTATGCTTTCAAAACTTCTACTTCAAAACCCCCTTCTTAAAACCCTCACTTTGATTTCAAGGGATAAACCTTGTTTTCCCCACAATCTTCAAAACAGTGAGTGATCTGAGTTCAAAGATTTCTCTAGAACTCAATACTCAATGTATGGATGCAAGGGCACTTGGAAAGTCTTCCTAACTCATTAGAGAACACCCATGAGTTTTGGTTTGACTTGAAAATACTTGAAAATGGTCCATTTGGATCCAAACATTCCTTCCAGACATTCTGCCTCTGCTGTCACAGCAGCTTGGTTGCCTTTCAACTTATGTTTCAGAAAACTTTTCCAAAAGGGGTGGTCCTAACTTATTTTTCCCTTAAACTTCAATGTCTTAGGGAACTTTCTGTATAAAATGGGCCTCTAGATCATTTGTTTTCATTTTCTAAGATTTTTCAACATTTCAGTCGACAGTACGGATTCTGTTTCTGAGTGACCTCTATTTTTTATATGATTTCTCTCAATCTGTGTAGTTATTAAAGATTGCATTTTTGGGTTGTGTTCTAGACACAATAAGAAAGATCTACATAAAAAATCATGCATTGAAAACATTCCTAACCCCTCTTTTCAATTTTCAAAAGATCATGTTACTGTTCTGTCTACTATTCACAGCAAGCACGCTTTTACTTTCCCCCCTTTGATTTGATGCTTACATGCACTCCAAATTAGTTCATGTCTTAGGAAGTAGTTCATACTACATTTGTACATATCTCATGATGATTTCATTCATTCATTCATACACATTCTAGACTTCTAAGTCATTCTAGGAATCCATGAACACAAAGCACACTACAACACTGGCACATTCTAGATACATACAATGCATTCATGCAAAGATTTGGGGCTTTTGTGAGTCCTAATCTAAGAAGATTATAAGGAATGAACTTGATCAATACGCTCATGCTTCCCCTCGATCTAATCATCCTTTTTCATCCGTCCCGGGGATTAAGAGATCTTCTTTTCTCAAAGATTAACATGCATCATTCTAGCTTGCTAAGTATCCTTGTTTTCTTTGATTTACTTGTTTCAAGAACAATTCATGTCCCCTTTAGATTAGGGAAACTTAATTACTTGATACGTGATTAGACGATTTTTTCCTAGGTTTATTTGTGTGATCTTTAACTTTGCATTGTGTGATATTTAGCTTAGATCTTATGAATGATATCTTATCTTTAGATCTTCCATTTCAAATTTTCTTATGTGATGTAATATACTATCATAGTATTAATTGTCGAACCATACATAGTATAAGATGATTATTCGGATACTAATTGAGGCCCGTCAAAAGACGGGGCGAGTTGAGGGTGTTTTAGTCGTGACAAAGGCTCCTTCCTCTCTCGTACCAAAACCCCGAACCAAGTTCTTTGGTTATGAAGGACCGGTGCCCTTTATCCATTTGGGTGAGTCAAATTAGGTTTTTTGGTTCCTTAAAGACCAAGTGGCGACTCTGTATCTGTTTTCAATAGACCTTCTTATTTTCTTTTCCTTTTCAAAACAAATCTCAAACCAACAAAAGAGGTGGAATTTTGCGTGTCCACAGGCGACGACTTTGCGGTGTCAACTCTTGGTTATATTTTTATATCTTTTTCTCCTCCGTATCGACTAGGTGGGGAGCGAACCTAGATAGGCTTTGGAACTGTGTGGAGTACTCTTGTACCGATTTAGCCCCCTGAGTCAAATCCATGAACTATTTCTCCCTTCTGTGTCTTTCTGTGGCTGGGAAATACTTTTCCAAAAATCTCCCATTAAACACAGTCCAAGTCATTCCCATAGCAGTATTATTCTCAATAGTGGCTATTACCGAGTCCCACCAGTCTGCGGCAGCATTGGTTAATTGGAAGGTAGCTCACCTCCTCTTATCTATTTCATTACATTGAACAGCTTCGAACATATGGTCCATTTGCTTTAACCATTGTTTGGCTTTCCAAGGCTCTGCAGTACCCGCAACCTGTTCGGGCCTTAGTGCATGGAATATTTCTAGTAGCTTATCCCCAGTTTGATAGTCTTGTCGGTTTTCATTCGTATTACTAGTCCTTTCCAAATGCCTGACAAAAGCTTCGAACATCCCCGTAAGATCGACAACTAATGGTGCCTCCTCGATCAAATTCCTGTTCTTCCTCGGTCTCCTAGCCATTCTAAATGTATGCCAATGATACAAGAATAAGAAATATGCATGAAGCAATAATATGAAGCAGTTTAAATGACAACAATATTCGAAAGAGTATTTCTATATATAACTTCTCGTCAAGTTGATACGAAAAGCGTGTATGATCAATTAATGCCTACCCATATGGGTTCGGACGTATATTGCCCATGCAAGAGTTAATGTAAAAAAAAATGGGGTTATTGCCCTATACTCAGATGCATGTAATTGCAACTTACAAAAAGAGATAGAGCTGCTAGTCCAAAAATAGTTAATATGTACAAGGTTATATCAAATCATCAGTCATCGCCGTAGGTGGCTACGAGCAAATCCAACAAGTCGACTGGGCAAAATCGCTGAACATGAAAGGGGCCTGTGAGATCATAATCACTACTCTGAGAGGCTGGTGATAGAGCAGATCCTAGGGCATCTACCTCAACTGACACCTCCTCAGGCAGAACTAGCTAAAGGGCTAGCTCCTCCTCAAGGTCGGCAGCAAAGTCTTCAAGACCTATGCCGTCCTTCCCTACAACCTCTTCGACAACACGGATAACCATGACGTCATTGTCATCATCATGCTTAATCATGGGAACTACCGGCGAGGGCATCTCTAGCTGTGTGAGGTGAGCGTGCACAACCTGGATCTCAAGGGGAAGGTAGAAAGCATTGATTCGTGTTCAATATTGCATTTTTAACTTCATGATTTTACCCTTATTGGACACGAATTATCACTCACACGGGGAGATTTAATGGATAAATTGCACTTTTGTTATTTTTGTTGTTGTTCACTTTTTCATAATAATAATCTCTTTCTTGTAGGTTTTGTAGGCTTGGGTGAAGTGGAACCCAACCTTTGTGGCAATCTGGGTATAGAAAAGGGGCAAGTAATCAAGCTCAGAAGAAGCGGATCGATCCGGCTCAAAGAGGGGATCGATCCGCGTGTTTAAAAGGAAGTTACTGGCAAATCCTGAAGACCCGGATCGATCCGCGGTTGTGAAGGGATCGATCCGCGTTCTGGCGCGGAGATTCTGCTTCCCCAAATGATAAATGGATCGATCCGACTGTTTGCCTCGGATCGATCCGCGGCCACAGAAGATCTCTTCTTTTTCTTTTGCAACTTTGCCATTGTTTGTATAGGGTATATATAGTTAGAGATTAGTTTTTGTTAGGGTTAGCTTTTATTTTACTTAGTTTTTCTTCTTAGGTTGTAAGCTCTTCCTCTCTAATTCCCCCTCATCACTCCCCCCCATTACTCCTCATCTACCCACATTTACTTCCATCTAGTGTTAGAGAGAGAAGAAGGAGTGAATGTATTGCACATTTGGAAGATTTTAATTGAAGAATCTCTTGGATTTCCTATGGCATTTATGGTGATGTTTTCTAGTTGGTATAATCTCTCTTTCCCTCTCTTAAATTTTGTCATCATTTTAATTATGAGTAGCTAAATCATGTAGGTTGGGGATCATAAACCCACCATTGGACCCATGTGTTTTGATTGTAGGTCTCTCACACTTGATAGCATATCTAGAGTTCATGGGTGTACGGTTTGAAGTTTTGAGACCCCACTTCCAATGTCAAGCATTGGAAGTTGTTAAATCTCTAAACTCTAACCCTATACCCATGTATTGCATTGGAACATCTATCTAGCATGTTGGTTGACTACCACATGTTTGATAGTTTGTCACAATGGAATTTTCTACCCTAGAATGTGTTACAAGTATGAGAGCCATAAGTTGTTTGGTCCAAGGTGGGGGAATGCTCCCCAACCTCAATTTCTCCTCCACCAAGACCCTCCATTGTTAATTAAGCTTAGATTTATCTTAAATTTACTTTTTTTTTTATGATGAATAGTCATTGTAGTATAATTGTTTACAAACCAAACCAAACTCAAAGTCGAAAAGACTCACTTTTATTTCTTAGTTTGTTAGTTGCTCCTTGTACGGTAATTGGTTATTAAGCGTTCAACAAGCATTGTTGCAATCCAATCCCTGTGGACTCGACACCCTACTTCCAACATACTACGTTTTTAATAGGGTTAAATAAGAACTTGATTTTGACGTAATCAAAATGGCGCCGTTGCCGGGGATTGGCGTTGGTAACAACCTTAGGTCGCTTAGTATCTAATTATAGTGCTTTTACTTTTAACCTTCGTTGCTTTCGTGTTGAGTGTCTTTGAAGGAGTAGCCTTTAGGTGAAAATCAACAGCTTTGCACAATGTCAAATTCGAGCAACGCAGGTATGACTAACCCCTTTGCAGTGAATTCTAATGTCAGTTCTTCTAGTAGTAGTAGTGGGTCGTTTTGGCGGCCCCCTACCACATCCTCACCATCATTCACTCAAAATTCGCACAGTACCAGCCACCGAGAGCCGGTAGTTGATGCATTTTCGGATCATGCCACGTTTGCCACCGAGGGCGAAACTCCCATGGATCGATTCCATCGGGAGCAATGGGATCAACATAATCCCGCTCCTCCACATAGGTATCCGCCGCATCAACCACCTCCTTATCAACATCCTTATGCCCCTCCACCTCCTCAAATGGATCAAACCTTTGGGAGAACGATCGGGGATTACCTTCAACCCGAGACCGTGTCTTCCCCATCTTGCATAACATTCCCGTACAATGCAGGGGTGTTTCGATTTAAACCAGGAATGATCAATCTCTTACCCAACTTTCATGGGCGAGAGAACGAGGACCCCTACAAGCATATTCGGGAGTATGAGGACATATGTGGGACATTTGAACAACAAAGATGCACACCCGAGCTCATAAGGCTCAAATTGTTCACATTTTCCCTCAAGGATAGGGCAAAAGATTGGTTGGTGACCCTACCCCCAAATTCCATAGGCTCATGGCCGGAACTGCAAAAGCAATTCTATAAGGAGTTTTTCCCCATGCACAAAACTCAAGCATTGGTTAAACAAATCCAAAATTTCTCCCAAGGAGAACATGAAACCTTTGCCGAGTGTTGGTTGAGATTTAAGGATCTCCTTAGGAAATGCCCACACCATGGTTTCGACAAATTCCGTCAAATTTCCATTTGTTATGGGGGGTTACAACCCAATACCAAGCAGTTAATCGAAACCATGTGTGCCGGGAGTTTCTTGACTCTTGAGGCCGAGCAAGCCGAGGCTCATCTTGAATACGTTTATGAAACTTCTCGCGGTTGGGGTGCATCTAACCCTCATGACCGAACCTTGCCGGTTACCGTGGCCCCATTGAACCATAATCTCTTCCAAGGGCCAAGTGAGGCCGACTCCATTTCGGAACTCACTAGGAAAGTGGAAGCCTTGGAGTCTCAAAAGGTCACCATGACTCCTACTCTTCCCCCAATCCTTGCCCCGGTCAATCCGTCACATTGCTACCTTTGCTATGCTCCGGAGCACTCAACCAACGAGTGCCCCATTCTTCCTCTAGTTCAAAACCAAGCTTTGGAGCAAGCGTGTGCACTTGGGATGAATGTTAGGCCTAGATATAATCCTTCCCAAAATGATGCCTACAATCCTCCCGGGAGGTGGTCGGCACCGGGACTTAACTACCATAATAACAAAGAGGCGAGTGTTGAGCGAATTATCGAAGAGGCGAGTGTTGAGCGAATTATCGAAGAGGCCATGTGGACCTCTAACTTCGAAAGATTACCTCCGAGGGATACTTTCCCTCTTCCATCTAATGTTGTCATACCCAAACTTGAGCTCAAAACCTTGCCAAGTGAGCTCAAGTATGCCTTTTTGGGAGAGAGCGAGAGTTTTCCGGTAGTGGTGTCGTCCCAACTTGACCCTTGTCAAGAAGGGAGATTGATGAAGGTCTTGAAGGAACACAAAAGTGCCATAGGGTGGTGCATAGCGGACTTGAGGGGCATTTCTCCGAAGATTTGCACCCACAAGATTTATCTAGAGGATGAAGCCAAACCTGCACGTCAAATGCAAAGGAGGCTCAATCCGAATATGAAAGAGGTGGTGATGGCGGAAGTCATCAAGTTGTTGGATGTGGGGATAATCTATCCCATCTCCGATAGTGAATGGGTGAGCCCCACCCAAGTGGTCCCTAAGAAGTCAGGGATTACCGTCATTGAGAATGAGAGTGGAGAGTTGGTCCCCACTAGAGCCACCACGGGGTGGCGTGTGTGTATTGATTATAGGAAGCTAAATTCGGTCACAAGAAAGGATCATTTCCCTTTGCCCTTCCTTGATCAAGTCCTAGAAAGAGTGGCGGGCCACAAGCACTACTGCTTCCTAGATGGTTACTCGGGGTACAACCAAATTGAAATAGCCCCCGAGGACCAAGAAAAAACCACCTTCACTTGCCCCTTTGGCACGTTTGCCTATCGGAGGATGCCTTTTGGACTTTGCAATGCACCAGCGACCTTTCAAAGGTGCATGCTTAGTATCTTTAGTGATATGGTGGAGAAATATTTGGAAGTCTTCATGGATGACTTCACAGTCTTTGGAGATTCGTTCGATGAATGTCTTGGGAATCTCGAGAAGGTTCTCAAGAGATGTATAGAAAAGAATCTCGTTCTTAACTGGGAAAAGTGCCACTTCATGGTGACACAAGGGATTGTACTGGGCCACATTGTGTCTAGCGAGGGAATGCAAGTTGACAAAGCCAAAATCGATGTCATTTCCAACCTCCCCCCTCCTAGGAATCTCAAAGACATTAGGTCATTCTTGGGCCACGCAGGTTTCTATCGTAGGTTTATAAAGGACTTTAGCGCGATCTCGAGACCGTTGTGTCTCCTCTTAGCTAAGGACATCCCTTTCGAGTGGTCCAAGGATTGCCAAGAAGCATTTGAGAAGCTCAAGGCATTACTCACTTCCGCACCAATTATGCAACCTCCCGATTGGAGTCTTCCATTCGAATTAATGTGCGACGCGAGTGATTATGCCATCGGAGCCGTTTTGGGGCAAAGAAAAGACAAAAAGCCCCATGTTATATACTATGCGAGCCGCACTTTAGATGATGCTCAAATCAACTACTCCACGACGGAGAAAGAGTTACTCGCCATAGTTTTTGCTCTTGAGAAGTTCCGGTCGTATGTGGTAGGATCGCGGATAATTTGCTTTACCGATCACGCCGCCCTTAAGTATCTCTTCTCCAAGAAAGATGCTAAAGCGCGACTCATTCGTTGGATTCTATTGCTACAAGAATTTGACATATCCATCAAGGATAAGAAAGGGGTGGAAAATGTGGTAGCCGATCATTTGTCACGTTTGACATTTGATCATGATCATATAGACCCCATTCCTATCCGGGAATGCTTTCCGGACGAGCAATTGCTCAAAGTCTCTACTCTCCCGTGGTATGCGGACGTAGTAAATTTTCTTGTCACGGGAGAGTTACCTCAAGAGTGGTCTGTCACAGACCGAGAGAGACTTATAGTGATGGCACGATCGTTCTTTTACGACGATCCCTATGTGTTTAAGTATTGTGCCGATCAAATCGTGAGGAGATGTGTGCCCAACGACGAGATACCGAGTGTGTTATCGTTTTGCCACGACCAAGCATGTGGAGGTCATTTCTCTTCACAAAAGACCGCGTTCAAAGTGCTCCATAGCGGTTTGTATTGGCCCACTATATTTAAAGACGCACATGCTTATTGTAAAGCATGCCCTAGGTGCCAACTTCTCGGAAAAGTTACCCGGAGGAACATGATGCCTCTAAACCCCGTTCTCGTTATTGAAGTTTTTGATTGTTGGGGTATAGACTTCATGGGTCCTTTTCCTAAATCCAATAATTTTGAGTACATTTTGGTGGCGGTTGACTACGTCTCCAAGTGGGTTGAGGCCATACCGTCACGGACCAATGACCACAAGGTGGTATTGAAATTCCTTAAGGAACATATTTTGTCCCGATTTGGCACTCCAAAAGCCATAATTAGTGATCAAGGGGTGCACTTTTGCAATTCCCCTTTTGCTCGGTTAATGGAGCAATATGGCGTCACCCACAAAGTTTCCACCACGTATCATCCCCAAACCAATGGCCAAGCCGAATTGGCCAATAGGGAAATTAAGGGGATCCTAGAAAAGACGGTTGATCCGTCAAAGAAGGATTGGTCTACTAGGCTAACCGATGCACTATGGGCGTATAGGACGGCCTATAAGACAAACTTAGGGATGTCCCCCTATCGATTGGTTTACGGGAAAGCTTGCCATTTGCCCGTCGAACTTGAGCATCGAGCTTATTGGGCAATTAAGAAACTCAATTTCGACATTGATGAGAGTGGTGAGAAACGGAAACTCCAACTTGATGAATTGGAAGAGATTCGGGGTGAACTCTACGAGAGTTCAAAGGTTTATAAAGCACGCACTAAAGCTTTCCATGACAAACACATTGTGCGTAAGCATTTTGTGGTGGGTAACAAGGTGCTTTTATACGATTCACGGCTCCATCTATTCCCGGGTAAGTTGCAATCCCGTTGGATTGGCCCTTACATTGTGCACAAAGTGTATAACCATGGCGCCGTTGAAATTCAAGATCCCGCAAATGGGACAATTTCTAAGGTTAATGGGCAACGGCTCAAACCTTTTCTCGAAGGTTTCGACACCGAGTTGGTGTCAATTCCTTTGGAGGACCCCAATGTTAGGGGTGAGTAGGCTCTAGTGAGCTATACTCTTCTTTTTGTATGCCCCATGTTACATTCTTGGCATAAATTTTTGTTCTTGCACTTGTCCATTACATCCATTGTGATCTTTTCCCTTTTTAATAAGAATTTTCAAAGTCCAAATCTAAGTAGCACAAGGGGCGGATCGATCCGAGGAATTGGGGGATCGATCCGCATGTTTCTGGGGATCTTATTGACCAAGCTGGGAAAGACCGGATCGATCCGGCCTACTGAGAGGATCGATCCGCGAACTTGGAGAAACATTCTGCGAGAGTTTGAGTTAAATGGATCGATCCGGCCTTTTCAAGCGGATCGATCCGCGTTTTCAAAAAGGTACATTAACAACGTTTTAAAATATCGGATCGATCCGGCATGACTTCGGATCGATCCGCGGGGGGCAGTTTAGTTTAATTCTGCCGAGGCTCCTCCCTTTTGTTTTAAAAAGCTTCAAACACTCTCTCAAACTCTCTCAACCCTCTTTGCCCTAACTTCTCCAATCACCCCCTGTGCTTTTCCATTTTCAAGATCTCCCTTGCCATTCATCCAAGGTATGTTTTTATCATCGCTCATTGATTGATTTTCATATGTAGAGGATGATTACACCCTAGGTTGTGTTTAGTTACTCATTGCTCACTATATTGAAAACTTCAACCTTAGGGCTCAATTCCTCGCCCTTTTCTCTGTATTTTGGGTTGTTACCTCTTGCTAATTGGTTGTGTTGCATGCTCAAGCCACATTGTGGTTTGTTTGGGATAGATCCATGTATCACATCTTGTTAAACTTTTAAAGTTTTCATCCTGCCCACAAGGTGTTCGACAGAATGCCACATTGGAATTGGGTCTATACTGGTAAACCCTAACCTGACTAAACTATTCTAAGATAACCTGGCTTCTGATACCACTAAATCCTGTCATGCCCCAACGTAGCCTGAATATGGAAAACGTTTAATACCTTTTATGGACCCGTAGGTCTCGACAGTTTGAAGGATCGATTCCGTCCCAAACGTCGAACAATATAATAATATAAGATCAGAGTAAAACAATCAAAGCTTACAAAATTTTACCAAATTAATAATTATTACAGCATGGGGTTACTAAAGGCACAAGCCGCCTTGAAATAAAATAATATCTTTTATCAATTACAGTTATCCTTATTACAAACCCAGTCTGTAACTTAAAGCATATTGTAGTAAATTCTTCTTCGGTAGTCGTTCTCAGTTCGCGTAATCATATGGTCCAGCCTGATCATAACCTAAAAAGCCTAGACATGAATGTTTAGGGCGCATCAACGCTGTCAGCTTATTGATGCTGGTGAGTATTAAAAACATAACTTGAATGTAAACCATACTCACTTTCTATTTTTCATTTACAGTTTCATTATTTGACAGGTTAACGATATAGAAATGAGTTTACATTATAAAACAGAAAGGATAACATTAATAAACTTTAATTCATAACACATGTGACCGTGTATGAGAACAATGCAACCAATCTCATCTTACTGGCTCTTTTCTCTCGACAACACATCAACCTAACTCTCTCACTCTAGTATTCTTGAAACACTAAGAAGACCACACTTTAGTACAGGGGTACCAGGGAGTGTCCAGTTTTCCTCACACTTTAGTACGGGGTACCAGGGAGTGTCCAATGCCTCACACTTTGACCATACCACGCATGTCAGGGAGTGTCCAGTACGCTGCACTTTACCACTACCATGGGTACCAAGGAATGTCCAAGTCAGCGTCACACACTTTAGCGCTACCATGGGCGCCAGGGAGTGTCCAGTTTTGTCACCGTCGCATTTCAAAGATATTCTAGCCGCAATATCTTAACATCACTCTTTGGTACACCAATACCAGGGAGTGTCCACACACAATCTCAACCACATACTCTTTTCCACACTGACCATCACTCACCATGCATGTACAACTGACTCCACATGGATGACATGTGACTTAATACAGAAATATAAAGTACTGGGAATGATAACGATGGATATACGAGAAGAAATCAAATCTTATATGAAACAACCGGTGAATTCATCAAAAACTGCTTTAATATGCTTTTATCGCTACTAGAAGACAAGTGGGTCTACTTTGAAGCATGCCCTAAAAAATGAGTTATAATTTTTGTTTATGAATTATATATCAAAAGAAAGGTCTTTGAGTCTAGTTTCAAACGCTTCAAACGATGCGCGTTTTTTAGCTTTCTAGAGGAAGTTATGGCCATTTTACTAAAAGTCGTCAGTGTTGAAAAATGATAATCGATTGGCAAAAGCGCCAATCGATTGGTAAACATGCCAATTGATTGGTAATGATGCCAATCGATTGGTAAACATGCCAATCGATTGGCATCTGCAGTTTCTCCCTTGTTACGAATTTAAAGCCTATTTTTAACCCATTTTCAAATCCGAATGCAAACATGACTTGTAATATATGGTTCTCTCCGTTTTTCCACAAGGATCATAAATACGTGATCGGTTTTAACTAATTTCAATCGTAGCTCTCGGATTTTACGAAAAACCTGACAAAACTTCAATTCTAATATACTTCCATATACGAATGAATTAAGCCCCAATACTTTAAATACAATCTCTAGGGACTGCAATCTATCATTTTTAGCTATCAAAAATGATTTTGGCTAAGTTTGAAAAAACACCATTTTTACACCATGAATAAGCTTAAACGAATTTCGTAAAAACACATACTAATTCAAGCAATATAAACTGTAATTAAGTGTGAAATTACATTACAAGTGAGTTAGTAATACTCACTGTGATAAAGAGTAGTGTTTTGTTGAGAAAGAATAGGCCAAATAAGAAATCTCAGTGGAGCTTCAAGCTATGGAGGACTTAGCTTCCTCTCTCTAAAATTTTGAGAATTCCCTAAACTTCCTCTGAACTCTCTGTAATTTAGTTCTCCAGAGTGTGCCAATTGAGTGACCAAATGTGTGTATATATAGAATTTTAACTAGCACTACTTGGAGCCCAAGCTCCTTCACAATTACTTTACTAATTCAATTTGTTTGAAATTAACTAAATACACCTAAATACACAGCACACAAACATTCGTATATACATATATATATATATATATATCTATATAATATTGGAGCTCGGTTTGTCACTAAAAACTTATGACTAGGACAAGAGTTTTATGACTAGGACTATTATGATTGGTTAAATATTTACTGACTCAATTTTGATTGGCCAAGTATTTGCTGACTCACTATACGTGGGCCAAAGGAAAGGGAAAATTTTTTTTTTGCCCAAAGCAAAGCAATTTTGCTCTCAATCCCTAATCAGCCCCCTCTCCCTCTCATATTCACTCTCTGTCTATTCTGTCTACCCAGCCGCCCATCCCCCTCCGCTCTCTCTGTCTCTCTCTCTCTCTCTCTCTCTCTCTCTCCACCCATCACCACCACCTCCTCCGGCGTTCGGAACCCTTCATCTCACTCTCTCTCTCCTCGCCACAGATCGGAAGATCCGGAAAAAAAATGAAGAAACCGAGGCGGAAAGGTCCCATCACCACCACCTCCTCCGGCTTTCGTTTCACTCTCTCTCTCTCTCATCGCCACAGATCGGAAGCTGTCCAGATCATTTGATTGTAATGGATCGATACTTTGCAGGCTTTCGTTTCACTCTCTCTCTCCTCGCCACAGATCGGAAGCTGTCCAGATCATTTGATTGTAATGGATCGATACTTTGCATGTCCAGATCAAGCTTCGGTGCATGTCCAGATCATTTGATTGTAATGGATCGATACTTTGCATGTCCAGATCAATACTTTGCATGTTCAGTAAGTTTATTTATTTTTTTAAGAAAAGATCAATACTTTTCAATCAATTGTTTATTTGATTGTAATGGATCAATAGTTTTTTTCAATCAATACTTTGCATGTCGGCTCATGTTCAGTAAGTTTATTTATTTTTTAAGAAAAGATCAATACTTTTCAATCAATTGTTTATTTGATTGTAATGGATCAATAGTTTTTTTTCTTTTTTCGGTGCATGTCCAAGATCAGTAAATCAATTTATTTATTTTTTAAGAAAAGCATTGGTTTAGGGGTTTGAATGAGTTCATCTTGAAAACTGGAGTTTATTTGATTGTAATTGATCAATAGTTTTTTTTCTTTTTTCGGTGGATGTCCAAGATCAGTAAATCAATTTATTTATTTTTTCAATTTTTTTTTTTTTAAGAAAAGCATTGGTTTAGGGGTTTGAATGAGTTCATCTTGAAAACTGGAGTTTATTTGATTGTAATTGATCAATAGTTTTTTTTTCTTTTTTCGGTGCATGTCCAAGATCAGTAAATCAATTTATTTATTTTTTCAATTTATTTATTTTTTAAGAAAAGCATTGGTTTAGGGGTTTGAATGAGTTCATCTTGAAAACTGGATCTTTGTTTATTTGATTCTAATGGATCAATACTTTTATTGGTCAAGTAGTAGCCAGTAACTGAATCGTTGAAAGAAGAATCATCCATTGTCTGTATTCACATTAGACATAGTTTTGGTCACTCAGTGTAAGCAATGAGAAATGAAGAAAGGAGTTTTGGTCACATTAGACATAGTTTTGGTCACTCAGTGTAAATAAAATTAAGAAGAAGAATTACAATATACTATGAGTAAAGGACGCCCAATTCTTACAACGCTATGTTTTATGGTAACAATTATTTTTAAATTTTTTTTTAACTTTAAAAAAATCAAATTCACTTTAAATTAAAGTTGAAAAAGATAGCAAGTTGAAGGTATGATTTTAATGTTATGTAATTCAATTGCTTATTATTCTTGGGCAAAAAAGATTTTATAATTTTCCTTATTGTCTTCTATGATTTCAATTTTGCACATCTTTCCATTTATTGAAATTGATTTGATTTAATTCAATTTTGCACATCTTTCTCAGTGAGGTCCTGATTAGTCCCATAATTTTGCTACATCAATTTCCATTTATTGAAATTGATTTGATTTAATTCAATTTTGCACATCTTTCTCAGTGAGGTCCTGATTAGTCCCATAATTTTGCTACATCAATTTCATATACTTAATTCAATATAGCAGCTACTATATCCTTTCGTGGTACGATTTTACATGGAAAGGAAAATCAATCAGTGCCAACTCTCAATATTTTTTTTTAGGAAAGCATTTGTTTAGGGGTTTGCATGTCCAACTGGATATTTGTTTGCATGTCCAAAGATCAGTAAGCGTTTAGAAATTGCTTGCTTGAATAAATTTTTGGGTGCCTGTTTTAAATTAAAGTTGAAAAAGATAGATAACTTATAACTAGCAAGTTGAAGGTTTGATTTTAATGTTATGTAATTCAATTGCTTATTATTCTTGGGCAAAAAAGATTTTATTATTTTCCTTATTGTCTTCTATGATTTCAATTTTGCACATCTTTCCATTTATTGAAATTGATTTGCTTTAATTCAATTTTGCACATCTTTCTCAGTGAGGTCCTGATTAGTCCCATAATTTTGTTACATCAATTTCCATTTATTGAAATTGATTTGATTTAATTCAATTTTGCACATCTTTCTCAGTGAGGTCCTGATTAGTCCCATAATTTTGCTACATCAATTTCATATGCTTAATTCAATATAGCAGCTACTATATCCTTTTGTGGTACGATTTTACTTGGAAAGGAAAATCAATCAGTGCCAACTCTCAATAATTTTTTTTAGGAAAGCATTTGTTTAGGGGTTTGCATGTCCAACTGGATATTTGTTTGCATGTCCAAAGATCAGTAAGCGTTTAGAAATTGCTTGCTTGAATAAATATTTGGGTGCCTGTTTTTTAAAATTGTAACAGATACTCTCTCCTTTCCAAAATTGTGCGCGCAATTTTAGGGCTACAATATATCATTTTACGATTGTATTCAACACTTCCCTAATTTATTTCCATTGTTTTCTTATATTTATATTTCCATCTCTCTTCTTTCGTTTCACTTGCACAATCTCTCTCTCTCTCTCTCTCTCTCTCTCTCTCTCTCTCAAATTGATTTCTCTCTCTCTCTGAAACTCCCTTTAGATGATTTAGGTTGTAGTTGACGTCAAATTATAATAGGCTAATAAAATTTAGATCCTCCAGGTACAACCGGTGACTAAAGGATCATTGTTGCTTTATGACAGGGTATAATGTAAACTGCATATAACATGGTCTAATGCTGAAATGACTAAGTAGTCTTTGGATATTTTTATTTTTTATTTACAACTATCCACGAGATCTAACACAAATACACGTGAAATTGTATTAAGTACTGAGAGATACGGAGAATTAGTTCTTATATAAACTTGCGCATGGTCTAAATTCAATAGTGGCTTTAGCCACGGGCAATAACTAGTATATACATATACTCCATTAGGGGTTGAAAGGGTGTTATAGACCCATAGGGGTCAAGTATTGTGTTTGGGAAAAGAAGTTTCTAGGCATAAAATAACCCACATGAAAAGTGCATTGCCAAACATGGCACAAGCAACTAGTCTAGGAACTATAGGGGTGTTTGGCAAGGTGACTATTGGAAGAACATTAGTACACACTAAAATGGCCATAGCCAAACTAAGTATTAACAAGTTGCCTAGGATTTAATTGATGTGTTTGGGAAAATTACTTAAGGCACTAAGTTAATACACCAAATAAAAGCATTCCCAAATAAAACTCAATCAACGATTACAAGTATTAAATGGTATAAAGCAATAGTCATTTCCTGATTGACGGGGAATCCAAAACTGTAGAAGCCTAACGCGGCGCGGACCGTTTTGAACGTAAACTGGTATTTTCGCGGCGCAGGATCACCACAAAAATACAGAAATTTTATATTATCATGAGAAATAATTTTCCAATTATATAAAAATATAGTCCGAGTTAAAAGAAAATATTTCGGCCATTTTGAAATACAGTTATGAAATTCAACATAGGTATTTCTTAAATTTATAAAATTACAGTTTGGTCCCAAAGGAAAGTTCAATATGAAATAAAACAATTAATAAGATTTAAACATGAGTATTTGCAATTTAAAATAATTCTATGAACACAGATTAAAGATGGAAATTCAAATTGAATTTAAATATGTCATATGCAAATGCAAGTAATTAAATGAAAATATAGGTTGTTACAATTCCATTCTTCTAAAAGTATTTGATATGTGTAGAAAATATGTACAATAAAAATATTTGATCTATGTACAAAATATGGAATTACACGTATTTATTCCATTCCTCTTATACATCTTTGATATGTGAACAAAATATGTGTAGTACAAATATTTTTATGAAAGTTCTCTTTAATGAAGTGTTTTAACGTATGTGGAAAGTCTAAGAATTTAATATTGACTATATTTATGCAATTTTTTTTTTGAAATGTGTGATTTTATTTACATGTTTTTGCTACATAGTATAAACTTTTAAATCGTCTAATATTTTAAACATTTAATTGAATTTATTTGAAAAATCACTTTGAATATTAAAAATATTATTAACTAAATTTAGTTAAATATTTGTAGTCCAAGATTTTATGAATATTTTAAGTATGCCTCCCCCTTCTAATTACTTCTTGCAATAACCCAATTGAGCATTTGAAGGAGTATTCAATTTAAATTTGTTTCATTGGCAACTTGGGAGTTTTAAAAACCGAAAAAAGAAAGGATTGCCAAATCAAAGTTAACGTTTTTGTTCGAAAGAAAACTTGAATGTAAAAAGTAACAGATTTAGTTACTCAATCCATTACTAACGTTTTTGAGTTGTATTACTTGTAATTTGTATTGTAATTTGGTAGGCTAGATGTGCTTGGATTTGATGTGGTTTGAGACAAGACAATATGTTGTATTACTAGTAAATTGTATTGTAATTTGGTAGGCTAGATGTGCTTGGATTTGATGTGGTTTGAGACAAGACAATATGTTGTATTACTAGTAAATTGTATTGTAATTTGGTAAGCTAGATGTGCTTGAATTTGATGTGATTTGAGACAAGACAATATGTTGTATTACTTGTAAATTGTATTGTAATTTGGTAGGCTAGCTGTGCTTGGATTTGATGTGGTTTGAAACAATGTGTTGTATTACTTGTAAATTGTAGTCTAATTGATGTCTCATCATTCTTATGTCTAATTTGTATAGTTCTTGCCTCTTGCTACAAAAGCACAAAAAAATAACTAGAAAACTCTGAAACTCAATTATCTTCAAAATATGTGGCCCAAATTTAAAAATTATAAAATAATAAAAAAAACCAATTAGGCCCAAATCAGTGGCCCAAATTAGTTGCCCAGTTGTTTACCCCGAACCCAACCGAATTCCCGACCACCCCGCCTCGACCAAAACCGACTGACCTTTGGTCAGTTTCGGTGCCACCAGAGGCCCCCCGACTCCCCTCGGTTCGGTCTCCAAAACTCCATTTACCCTGATCGAACTCGACCAAGTAGTTTATTGCAAATTTTATGAATCAGCACTTAATATTAAAAATAGTTATAATCTTCTACATGCAATGTCGGAGTTACAAATAGACCTAAAAATTTTTGCTTCGGGGGAGCTGCCCCCGAACCCCTGTATGATTCTAAGTCCCCTATACTTGGCCCCCTAAACTGTTATTCTTGGCTCCGCCCCCCTGATGGTAAATCTCTAGAGTGGGCAGAATGATGGTATATCTCTAGAGTTGAACGATTTAGTCTATTCATCAATTAAAAGTATGTTTGTTATCGGTCTTAGGATAACAAGACGAAAATGGTGGGCTAACGACGATGGAATAGAGAGAAGTTACTGTTAGGGATATATACTAAAAGTAATGCTGTATGTAGTTGATTTATTATTTATTTAATAAAATCAGTTATTCCATTTTTATGAGAATCTGTGTGGGTAATGTTTGCATTGTATTATTTATTTAATATTGTGCATGTGTGTCTCTTGTTCTACATAGTAAGTGATTTGGTGTGTATAGTTTGGCTTACACACGGAAGATCAGACCATTAGATCTTGTAGAATGTAAGATTTTGGTTTACAGTCTTAGATGGAATCGAACACACCATCAGTAGTACTGTAGCATGGTGATGTAGTAGGTTTGTCTTGACTGTGAGAATCGGTATAGTGTCAACTCACTATGCTGGTACACTTTGTGTATTAAACGGGACCGACTTGGGGTAATTATCTTTGTACTGACTTATAAGATAATTAATACAGCATGGCTATTATGAGTGCTTATGCTCTAAATCCTAAATTAATTTATAGACATGTACATTTGATATTTACGCTTGATCTCTAAAAGGGTGAGATCTTTAAATATGTCAATATCTCATTGGATTGGGTGACAATATTAATTGTATGGTGGATATTAATTAGTGATGGAATCCATATCTTAATTTTGGGATTGATGATATCCCCTTGAGAAAGCTTATCAGTTTTGATTATGTCAAACTCTGCATGTGGATTTTGTATCCGACATATCAGATAAGTTATGCAGAGGATCTCAAGGAATATTAAGAGACTAATTAAATATAATTATTAGTAATTATATTTAATTAATGGATATTTGTAATCTTAACGTGGGGAGATAATAAGTATTTAATAACTTGGAGCTCGAAATTTATTTTTGAGATAAGGGTAAGAGTGCAATTATATTCTTTAGTGGCATAAATTATAATTATGGAAATAGGAATTTGATTCAGTTCAAATTAGGGTTTCCTAATTCCATAAGGAAGCATATTCTTTATTGACTTTTTTTGGTCCCTATCGTAGCCTATATATATGCTGCTTTGGCTCTCTTCTCAGTTCTTTTGCATTTTTCCATCAAGAGTATTATAACTCAAAATAGAAAAGAGAGAGTGAAAGGGAGAGTAGAAAACAAAAAGAATAACGAAAGAGCCCACACTCAGTTCGATATTCTGGCAGCAGAGGAATACAGTAGAAGATCGTGAGCTATTATCGAGCCCGTGTTCTCGATTCGTCTACTACAGCAATCCATTTTGCAGTTCAAGGTAACCCTAGTTCCGTCCTTGTAGGGTTATTGTAGCTTCACGTAATTTTTTGCAGTACCAACTTATACGCGTTGTCAATGGATTCTGGGAACACAGTTTCCTAGCAGATACTACTTAGTAGAACTTTGCTTATGTCATTTTCATAACTTATTATTACTTTAGATAACTACTACCTCACTAGGTTTCTACTCACTCAGCTCTCAGTAAGCTGATGGCTTTTATTACTTGGACATTCCCCGTCCAGACTACCATGTTCCTAATCTTGCAGGTGATGAAGTCTATAACCCTGATGGCTACTACTAGGAGGGTTGTTATGCAGAGGAATGTGGCTCCACCAATACTGAGTATACTGGGGAGGACTACTACGTTGACGATTACATCTATGCCAGCTAGAGACAAGATTAATATTAGTTTTATTTCTGTCAGACTTTAGTCTTATGTTTGGTAATAGGACATATGTTGCCCTAAGACCTTTTATATTATGTTTTAAACTATGATGTAATAACTAGTAAGGTTATGTAATGATCAGTTGGTTGTATAACTGTTCTCTTTATTTATTTTTGGTTTAGAACTGTGTGGTGTGGACAATTTAGTGACTTTACCAGTTATTCCCTACGGACCCAAAAGGGATAATTATTTTTCTCCATTTTTGCCATTCCGGGGCGTGACATCATGATTCAAAAAGACTTCAAGGTTGGTGCAACAAGTGTTCAAACTCTCATCATCAATAGATTGCAACTTCTTCAAGTTAAGAAAAAAACCAAAAGTTTTGATGTATATTCAAAATTGTTCAAACCTGATATTGAGTGATGAAAGAGCTTGATCCACTATATAAAGGAAGTAGTTAACTCTAAAGAATTCTTCAGCAGATTGTGACACGTCTCGGTTGTATTCTCATCAAAATGTCTTTTCTATGAATGATGCGTTTCTCACGAAATATAGGTTCGATTCCCATTGTATTTGCAATTTCCTTAGCTTTAACTATGCCCTCTGTAAATCCAGACTCCCTATACTTTTTGAAAAAGGTAACAAGCCCTTTCAATTGATTTGTTGCAACATCAGTATCCATATTTTCAACTTGGAGGGCTTTACTTGTAGCATTAATAATAAACAACATATTATGCCAAGCAAGAACTCAAAATTCTCAATTTCATATGTTGCTAAAGATTTAGCTTCACTCTTTGTCTTGGCATCCTATTTGCCAAGTCAATCAAAGCATCTCTTATTTGTGGAGATTGATATCTTATTTCTTTTAGACATTCAACACAACTTTCCCAATATGTTTTTGATAACGACTTAAGTGTGAGGTTTTTCACATGATGTTTTAAAACATCCCAACGCTTTGTAGATGGTGAAAACATTGTATAAATATGTTGTACCCTCCAAAAAAGTATTCAACTTTAGTACAAGAGTTGGCCTTGGCACAAAGGGTAATGTTAAGGCTATATATGACAACTACATGGTGTATAGAGTGCTCTAGGATTAACTTCAAGTAGTCTTTTTTGTACACCTTTGTATTTCTCTTTCATGTTAGACCCATTGTCATATCCTTGCCCTCATATGTCATCAATGCCAAGCTCATGGATGATCAAGATATCCTTAAATTCATTAAAACGTCACAATCTCGATGTATCATCCACCTTCAAAAATTGTACCAAAAGCTCCTTTACCCTTATTGGACTTGTTGAAACATCCACACATCGCAGTACAAGAAACATATGTTCTACATGGCTTATATCTGAAGTACAATCATATATGACAGAAAAATATTTTGCTTCTTGGACTCTTTTAACAATTGCAACTTTGATCTCACTCGCTAACATTAGAACCAAACCAATCTGTTTTGGATTTTGTGACTAAGATAATGGTAATGAATTGATCCATTCTATACATGTCGAAGGTGCTCTTGCATACTGGGATCAAATTCTGTAATCATTTCTATTAGACTTAAAAAGTTCCCATTATTCTCTTGATATAGCCTTTCATTCTTTCCACTATTGCTAAATTATTTTTTGCAAGAGTTTTGACAACAGCAAGTATCCTTACCAATTTAAAATAAATTACATCCCAAGAACTTTAGGACTTTATGCTTCCCTGTAAAATAAAAATAAATAATAAAATCTACTTATCAAAACTCAAACTAATCACCAATACAAAATCAAAATCACCAACCATTTAATCTTAAACAAATCAATTCATTGAAAGAATGGCGGCTTGATGAGTTGAATGGCACGAGAGCTTATTGCTTTCGGAAGTTTGGATTTACAAAACTGGGCGGTGGAATGTTGTGACTGGTATTGTATTTGATTTTTTTTTTTTGGTCTTGCTTGATTCATTTATATTTGTTTTATATTGATTCATTGTATTAGTTAATTGTTTAATGGGCTTCTGGCATGCTTGGAAACATGGAAACTTGGGCTTTTTAACTTTTTATTTTTCTTTGTCAAATTGGCTTTGAATAATAGGCTCCAATTGTGCCCTTATTTATTTATATATATATATATATATATACACATACTAGGGTAGACACCGTGCAATGCACGGGCCGTCAAAATCAAAAAATAAATTAGATGTATTTATCCAATAAATCAAAAAAATAAAAATAAAAAACTAAATTAAACAATATTAATCCTAAATGTACTGAACATGTGCTGCTGGAAAAATTAAATTGTAAACGTAGCTTCAACAATCCGAGAATGAAGCAAAATATATTTTCTTTTTTTCTCTTCCTTTTAAAATTTTTTTTTTCTAGATCTTTTCTTGGTTTTTTCACTTGTGTTTCTTTTAGCCCTTCTCTCCCTAATATATATATATATATACTTTTTTTTTTGTCTTAGTAATAACTTATTTTTAACAACATAACACATGATATATTGGAAGAACTTATCATATTTTTTTTCTTTTATTTTCTTTTTTTTCATCTTTTTTTTAAATCATTGTTTTCTTTTCTTTTGTTCATTTTTTTTGTTTAAAGTAAAAACACATGATATATTCAAAAACCCCATTATCTTTTTTCTTTTTTCTTTTTTGTTTAACTACATATAAACTTTATACAGATATGATTTATTTTGCCAAAATCAAGGGAATGGTTATATGTATTACGCCTATAAATTGAATTTTCTATTTAGATATTATCTACAATCTCTAATATTAATTTTCTCAAGTTTATTTTATGTGCATAAAAATGTAAATTTCTAACCATGTGTGTGTGTAATAAAGTATGAAATTCCATTTATATTTATAGGTCTAATGCCAAAAAAGTTAAAGTTAAAAGAAAATGGAAATGTGCATTTTGTGCAACATATGATTATACATATATTAGTAATTGTAAATTACAATTTGACTTTTAACATTGCAAAATATTGCTTATACATGTATTATATATATTTATTTATTATGAGTGTGTGTGTAATAAAGAAATATAAAATTAATTTTATTCCAAATTTGGTGGTGCTTGTTTGGGAAACAAAAAAACATGAAAACAAAAGCAAATGCCAAAATCGGTTTGCCAAACTGGCACAACCGGTTTTACAACTGATTTTGTTGTTTGTTTATTATTTATTATTATTTTTATTTTTATTTTTGGCTAAAAAAGTGAGGCGGGCCTATAAATGTAACTTACACACATGCTTAGACATTTAATTTTATTACACATATATGCCTAAAAAACCAAAAAAAAAAAAAAACAAAAACAAAAACAAAAAACCCATAGACTAAAAGCGTAGTACCTTGTTTGTGTTAGTGGGTTTCTTTGGAAAAACCAAAAAAAAAATAAAAACAAAACCAAACAATTAGTGACTTGTTTGGGAAGAACAAAAAGCATACAAACCACAAGACTAAAAGTGGTTGTGCCAAACAAGGCACAACCTACAATTATTGACTTTTGGGTTTTTTTTGAACCAAATTGTAAATATTTGTAATTATTGCTTGAAAAGTTTATTGAATCATCATTTCTAGATTAATTTAAGGGTTAAATGCATTTTGCACCCTCAAACTACACTCTGTTTGGCACTTTGGTCCCTAAACAATTTATTTTCGCATTTTGATCCCTCAACTAGCATTTTGTGCCAGTTTACCCCCTCTGTCACGTTTACCGTCACTTTTCGCTTCGTCACTAAAAGTGTTGGAGGGGACAAACTGTCACAAAATGTTAGTTGAGGGACCAAAATGCGAAAATAAATTGTTTAGGGATCAAAGTGCCAAATATGGTATAGTTTGAGGGTGCAAAATGCATTTAACCCTTAATTTAATTTAAAAGTTGAACCAAATTGTAAACATTTGTATTTATTATTTGAAAAATTGATTGAATTATCATTTCTAGATAAATTAAATTTTAAAAGTTGATTTGATAGTAATAAAGGTTGTTTTGTAAGTGAAATAACCAACCTACCCTCACAAAATAACAAAAATTAAAAGTAATCGTTAAAGGAAAATGGAACAAAAAAAAAAAGTAAAGGTTAAACTGCTATTTGAAACAAATCAAAAAAATGACAAATGAGGACAAATTTGAAATTGGAAATCATAGATAACCTCTTTTATATAGGGTATAGAATGGATATATAATTCAACCCAAACTATATATGTGAAGGTTTTTTTGGGGGCTGGGGGTCCTAGGCGAGGGCAATCCCTGTTTGTCCATTTGAATATCATATTTCCCAAATGGAGCATCTCTTATTGAATTGCTAGAAATGCATTAAAACATTATACATAGTTGCATGTATTTATTTTGTAATAAAACTAATAATTTCCCAATAACATTAGAGATCAAGTAATTAGTATCTCCTCTTTCTGGGGTCTCTAAAAGCTATATATGAACTCACTCATTTGCTTTTGCAGCAAACGAGTAGCCTCAGACTCAGGCTTAAACACATGATAAACATGATTTTCTCTCTCCTCTTCAACAATTTTCGCTTTCACCCCTTTTTTCTTCAAAAACTCTCCATACATGACCCCTCTTTCCTTCAAAAAATCCAACCCTGCTACAAAAACCAACACTTCTGGAAAACAGCCCCATTCCACTGAATTCACCTCTTGATTCTCAAAATTACACCCATAAAAATCGCGGTTCGATCCTTGTGGCAAACTAAGTCCCCAAAACATATCGTTCATCGCCACTTCTCTAGCAGATTCATCATTTTTCTCATTTTTAGTCCTCTTTTCGCTTCCAAAATAAGGATGTATGGGCAATAACCCTTTAATTATTACATTAGAAGGTTTTTCGCGAATTGCTTTAATAGCAATTTGGTGAACAATGTTTCCACCAGCACTATCACCCGATAAAAACACGCGAGATAGGTCTGCTTTTTTAAGCCATGGTTCAAAATTTATGTTATAACTTAGCCACTCAAGGGAATTATAGCAATCTTCATAGGCTATGGGAAGCTTATTTTCGGGTGCTAGGCGATATTCAATAGAAAAGACTACAGATTTTGATTTTACAGATAAATCTCCCAAAAAATAATGGTAGCCTACCCATTTTGTTGAGCCAATGCAAAATCCACCACCGTGGAAATAAATGAGGACCGGAACCCGAGTGTCCGATTCGGGGATTTCCGGGAGGAACAATCGGGCGGTGATCGGCTTAGATGGATCAATGATCACATCTTTGGACTTGTACCCATTGGTTGATTCATTTGATGGTGGAGCTATATCAGGCGCAAAGCGCTTTATGGTACCATCTGAGAAGACTTGGATGTAACCAGGTGCTTCGGCTACTATGGACATTTTCGGGGAAAATTGAAGTGTTTGGATTGGAAATTTTCTCACGAAAGTAATAAGTTTTGAAGGAGTTAAATAGGTGATTTGGGTGTATTAGCCTATTAGGAAAGGGTGCCAAATATATTGTAATAAAGAAATACGGAGTAGTAGATAGTAGGTTAATCATGTAAAGTGAGTTGGATATCTGATAATTATAATCTCTTACCATGACTTTAGTTTGATATATAGAATATTGTTGTTTAGGCCGAAAATCAAACATTTCAATAATTTGAGAGTGAAAAACAAGTTTTTTAATTGTTGGGTGTGGCTCATATTGTAATGGGTCCGTTACACTAGGCCCAAGAGTCAAGGGGACGGCCCTGTGGCCCATGGCGGAGCGAAGCGTAGGCACATTGCCGATAAGAGATATATATGATGAAATCCTAAACCGTTTTTGATAGTGGAAACTTCTGGCTCTCCGGTGTGGGCGTAGGCACTTTGCCGAACCACGTGATAATTCTCTCTGTCTCTTAAATCTTTCTATTTTTCATATATTGTTTGCGTGTGATTGTTTCGATCCAACAAAGATGGGATGGGATGGGATGGGATGGATGGCATCAAGTTTTTTTTTTTTTTTTTTTTTTCAAGTTGGGATACTTAATATATAGTCTATTATAGCCACTCTTTCTAAAAATTGGTCCATAATATCACACAACTTAAGAATTAGTCCCTCACCTATTTTAGGGACTAAAATACCCTCATATTATAGAAATATATATATATATATATATGTATATATATATATACGGTAACTGTCATCCAAATATCTCTCTCTACCATCACCTTGAAGGGGTTTGAAATTGAAACCTCAAAAACTGCTCAGATTAAACATATATATATATATATATATATACTAGTAATTGCCCGTGCCTGGGGGGCACAGGTGAAAATAACAAAGGAAGCAATTACCTAGACAAAATCTCATTCCAAACACACCCTTAGTATCTAGAAATAAAGGCATATCAATCCAAGAGAATTAGTAAGAACATAACCCACCTATAATGGTGAAAGAATCTATGTTAAAATTTTACTTTCGATTCCACAAATCAAATAAAGCACAACAATTTAGAATATTAACACTCTGTTTGTTTTGATGTTAAATGTTTCCTAGAAAATGGTATCATGCACTAATTATAAGGTGAGTGTATTTTCTGGTAAACACTTTACATCAAAACAAAGAAAGGCTCAATAAAACTGTTTAATTATGCATAAAATTGTCCTTCAGGTAAATGAGTCGTTCAAGAACAACCCATAATATGGCACCGAAACAAACGTACAAATTAAGAGTTAACAACAATCTTCATAGTTCAAACCAAAAAAAAACTCTTCGTTGGTCTCTATTTCTAAAGAGAGCATTTTGGCTCACCATTTTTGTTCACCCAGGCTTTTACTGGGTGATATGTGTCTCATTCTAGTAATTATGTAGATAATAGAGGGGCAAAATGAAAATAAAATAGGACACGTCACTCAGTAGAAGGCTAGGTGAGCAAAAATGCACTCATTTCTAATGTTCTAAATTGAAATGGTTTGTTAGTCCAATCATACCCATTTCAACCATTAGTCCCGCCAAATAAATAGGAGAGCAATATTTCTCACCACCAATGGGACATGAATAGAACACGTCAAAATACTTTTGGGGGTGAATGGATGAGCAAAAATACACTCAACTAACAGGGACAAAAGGTTATCCACTACCTACAGTTAAATTACATAAAAAGGAACAAAAGGGTTCCGATGAATATGAAACCCAAAACTTTTTGAGCAGTAGAATGGCTTAAAAATAATTATGCAATTCAAGGAAGTGCACTTCATCACTTGAAGTGGAGTGACATTTGCATCACCTGTGAAGATAATAGCATTACTATTATTTCTAAATGGTTGATTTGTTATTGTCTTTCAAAATATATACAGAAAAAGAGAGCAAAAACTTCATACATCCCAAATATTATCACATACACTACAGACCCAAGAAAAACATTTGGGTATCTTTTAATTAAAGCATCCAAGCATCAATACCGAACAAACACTAATCAATTAAAATACTTCAAAAACGTTATACCAAATCAGTATATCCCAAAATCTCAAACTTGACAAAACACCTCTTGCAAGTGCTCTGTATGTCTGTACCATTTTCTTGTGCTAGCTGACCTGAACAACATGCACGCTGATAATGTTAGGGAGGAAATGGAAAATCATGCTGCGGCAACATATTTGAAAAAAAAAATATATAAAATTGCAATTTTTTCAACGACCATAAAATCTCAAACTTGACAAAACATCCTCTCAAAACCATTGAATTCGACCGTTAAGCAATGAAAGCAAACAAAGGCACAATGTATTATAAATAATAGAACATGAAATAATCACACACATATAAAAACATATCTACATAGTCATGCATAAACTTGTAAAGATGGTAGAAAAAAAAACGAAAGAGGGGGAGAGAGAATGGCTGGGATTCTAACCATCGGGCGTATCTTAAACAATTATAAACAATTTATGTTTTGCCAGCAATATAAACAATTATATTAGTACAAAATTAAAACAACAACAAAAAAACAATTAAAATGCTTTACTGGAAAAAAAATTCAATTTAGATCCAATGTTTTAAAGATCCAATGTTTTAAAGAGCCAATGTTTTAACATGTGTGTATCCTTGAGAACTACTGGAAATTTCAAAAATTTAGAATTCCAAATGGATCAAACATCCCAAACAGTCCGTTTTTCTAAAAACATTGAGCAATCATATGGAAAAAAAAAGGGAAGTAAAATACAAAGGTCACATGAGTAAAAATATTAGGGAAAGAGTGACCCAAATTATGAAAGAAATTCGCCTTACCCAAATCAACAATCTGTTGTAGCCAAAGAAATTTTCCATCCACGTGCAATTAAATATTAGAGAGAGTGAGCCAAATTAAGATTAGTCAGAAAGAAAATGAAGAACATTCAAGCTCGATGGACTCACCACCGTAGAAAATGAAGAGCAACTAAGGGTATTTGGTAGGTCTCAACCACACCACCACTGTTCCCTCTTCAGTGAAGAAACCCTTAGTGAGCATTTTTTTTTTCAGATGGGGGAGGTTTTCATACAACCCCAAACAAATCCATACAACCCCAACCAAACCCCATCGATGGTCGGTAACCCAACCAAACCATCAGGGCACGAGATTGTCGGTCTGGTGGAAGGGAGAGAGAGAGAGAGAGATAGTGACAGTGACAGTGACAGCGACAGCGGGGGTAATGGTTAGGGTTTGGATTTTGACTGTGAGGGTCTGAGGGAGAGAGTGAATAGAAACAGAGAGTGAGAGCTAGAGTTGTGAGTGTGTGTGTGTGTTATTTGTGTATGTGTATGTGTGTGTGTGTGTGAGAGAGAGAGAGAGAGAGATTTTGATTTTCAAAATTCAAAATGGTTGGGACGTACATGGGTGTTCGTGGGAGTGTGTTTGGATTGGAATGAAAGAGATCAAGAGCAGAGAGCGTGGGTGATGGTTTTGAGAAAATCCAACAGTCTAAATTGTCCCAATTTGTGGATGGCTTAGATCTCTTCTTGTCAAAAATGCTGAGCCTTTTTATTATATAGATATGTATATCTCAGGATCTTTCTATATAAGGCTCCGAAACTGCTCCCTCTCTCTCTCTCTCTCTCTCTCTCTCTCTCTACACCACTCCGGCCATGGCGGTACATCTCTGACAAGAAGAAGAATGAGGAAGACGAAAAGAAGAAGAAGAGAAGAACATACCTGCGTGTCTGCGACTACCGACGATGAAGAAGCGCCAGAAAATGGCGTCACTATTATGATGAAGCAGAGAGCAGCAAGAGACATTAGGTCCTTCAAATTTCTGATTTGGGGATATTTGGGTCTCAATTTCGGGTATATGACATAAATTATAACTTATAAGTTGGGTTATCTTGTTTGGGCTCCGACGAATATTTCCGTGCTTGCCCTCCCTTTTTTTTTTTCCTTCTTCCCATCAATTGCAATTTTTTTTGTTAATATTCCAAAAATCTGTATTTGTAAAACTTCTTATAAAAAAAAGGTGAGAAATTTCTTTTTGAAAATAAAAAAGGTGATAAATTTCTCACCAAATACTCTATGTTTGTATGTCTGTACTTGGATTAACAATGAGTACTTCTCACTTTTAGTATTTCTGTGAATAAAGCGTGGAATTTTTGTTGTATGTATGAATTGCTCATATTCTGTTTTATGAATTTCTCACTTTTTAGTATTTCTGTGAATAAATCATGAAATTTTTGTAGTATGTATGAATTTCCCACTTTCTGTTATATGAATTTCTCATTTTCTGATCTTTAGTGAGAATTTCCCACTTTCTATTATATGAATTTCTCACTTTCTGTAAGTGATAATTTCTCACTTTATCATAATAATTTTCACATTAAAAAAAAATGAGATTCACACCTTTACTAAGAACTCAACAAATCGATATGATATGTAAAAAAATCCAACGATTTGATTTGTTAAAATCTGTCAAAGTGAGCATGAATTTCTCAACAATTCACATTTTTTCACACTTTGCTTTATGATTATTAAAATTTGACAAAGTGAGAAATTTCTCACTGTTTTACTGAGAAATTTCCTAATATAAAACTGACGAAATGAGAAATTTCTCACATTTTTTTCAAAACGGACCAGTAATAATATGTAAGCAATCATGAAATAGATTAACAATAATGAAATTTAAATTCAAATTGATAGTGAAATAGTTCCACAAATACATATTATATATATTGCAATTAAGTTAGATTAGTATGATTCTAGGGATTGTACAACTATATTTAGGGAATGATTCTCCAGAGAGGGCGCCCTCTCTTTATTAAAGAGAGGGCCTCTGTTTTGACTGTCAGATCGTATTTAAAAACTGGATCTAACGGCCAAAGTAGAGGCCATCTCTTTAATAAAGAGAGGAATCCCTCTTTAGAGCCTGACTGTATATATATATATATATATATATCTTTAAATTATATATATATTCTGTTAAGGGTAGATTTGTCATAATAAACTCATCAAATTGGGGAAAATAACCAATTTTTAAGTTAGAACACAAATTGAAAATCAATTTATATCTTAAAAAAGTCAAAGGCACTAGATACATGTTGACCTAACACTCAAGGACTTATAAATTGTATATTTCTATTTTTTCAATATCTGATATTTATAATTCTTGGTTAACAGAATAATAAATAAGAAAGCAAGGAGTGAGTGAACAGAGATGGGATGGTGACATGTTTGATCATATCAAATGAGTTGTATTTTGGAAATGTGATGCCTAACCATTTGTTCTAGAGTTATTCAACAATATAATGTACTTTAGGAGATACTCTGCACAAAAACTGGGAAATATGAAATTACCAAACATTTGAAAGAATCACTTATAGGCTCCTTTCGTAACAGCGCGGCTTTCGATTTCGTGCTTTTGATTTCACTTTTTTTTTTTTATAACAAAAACCAAAAACGTGATTTTTTTTTGTAATATATATGAAAAAAAAAATTAGAAGAATAAATAAACTGAAGAAGTGGTTCCCAAGATTTTGAATACCAAAATGGCATCGCTTGATGAAATAGTTCTTTGAAAAAACAATTATTTAGTTATTTTATTCCATGTATATAAAATTACGAATTTAATTTTCTCAAAAGTATCTTAATATTATATTAATAAAAATGAAAAGATGTCATGTGATTAAAACAGACTCTTTTAGTTTTCACTTCTTCTTTTTTTTTTAAATCAAAGTTTTATTATACCAGACACGTTTTCTGTTTTCATTTTGCACAAAATGTAACAGAAACTGATTTAGAAATTGAAAGCCAAAATATATTTTAGAATATCCTTTTCATTTCTTTTTTCTTTCTATGCCAAATTTTTTGAAGAGATTGAAGTAGTACATTACTGACTGTACAGTTAAAAGAAGGTAGGTACAAAGAGAACCAAAAGAGAGAAATAACGGTGAAATAAGGAAAAACATGTTATCTTTTTAGAAACAAGGATAAACATGTCATCTGTATTAACTCACTATACTTATACATGCTCTCTTTTTAGAAATACGGATAAACATGTGTCTTAAATATCTGAGATTTTAATGGTTTGCGAGATGAAAATGTGGTGAAAAGTTTCATTCTATAAATATTTTTTGGAATAGGTCCATCAATTGGATCTTTATGACAATAGATCCTATCATTATGATTGCATTTAGAGATTAGTTCAAAATATTTTATTATGGAATAATTTGATGACTTTTCTACCCCTAATATATATATATATAACCGCAAAGATTCTCTAAAGAGGCGTCCTCTCTTTATTAAAGAGGGGGACCTCTGCTTTGGTAGTCAGATTGTATTTAAAAACTATTAATGACAAAATTGCCATTAATGAAAACACAATTCGATGGCTAAAATAGAAGCCCTCTCTTTAATAAAGAGAGGATTCCCTCTTTAGAACCTAACTATATAGAACCGTATATATACACATATATTTAATACAGATTTAATTATGGAATTAGTTACCAAATCTTACCAAATTTGATCAAATCTCCGTTTATATTGCATGGGTAATGCTAGACCCATACACAAATCTCACACCCATTCATCCACACCCTATTGTGGACTAATGAGGAGAGGAGAGAGACTGTGGAATCCATTGTGGTCCACACCACTTTACAATCTCTCTCCTCTCCCCATTGGTCCACATCAGGGTGTGGATGAACGGGTGTAAAATTTGGGTGTGGGTCTAGCAGTACCCATATTGTAATATATAGGGAAATAATATCCCAATGTTTTAATATTTAACTTTACAAAACTGTTACAACAAGACGTAGGGAAGAAAGTAGTTCGATTTTTGCATTCCTATATGTTCTACCAATAATCTTTGATCACGTACCTTTTGCCCGGTTGTTAGTGTGAAATTTTACACAACTGGTTCCTTAGTGTGAAATTTTACACTGGAACTGGTTTATTTTATACTGCAACTGGTTCATTAATGTGAAATTTTACATTGGAATTGGTTTATTTTACACTGCAACTGGTTCATTAGTATGAAATTTTACACTGCAACTGGTTCATTAGCATCCAATAGCGTCTGCACTAGCAGCCAATTCGGAATTGAATATATTAAGACAAATTTGGTAAGTTATTTTTGGAATAACTTACTAGCATGTTTAATTCTCATCATATCTATTCCAAAGGAGAAAAATTCTCACTAAGTAACCATGAATTTGATGAGTAATTTCTCACTTCTGTTCAAAAACAAAAATTCTTATGATTCATTTTTTAGACTGTAACTGGTTCATTAGTGTGAAATTTCAACTGACATGTATTGGACGCAACTGAGGCAAACTGTCGCTGGCGCGAATGCAACTCACAATTAAATCGAATCCAATACATTTGCCTAAGATGCGTCCTCGCCAGTGGCAATTTCATACATTAAATTGAATCCAATACATTTGCCACAGTTGCCATAATCAAATTCAATAACCACGAATTTGATGAGAAATTTCTCACTTCTCTTTAAAAACAAAAACAAAAATCTTATGGCACATTTTACACTGCAACTGGTTCATTAGTGTTAAATTTTGCACTGCAACTGGTTCATTTTACACTGCAACTGGTGCACTAGTGCGAAATTTTATATAGATATTCATTAAATCTGATATTGATTTGCCATATATATATATAAAGTTTTTTCAACACTTGTTTTACTTGTTGACTTTCTCCTGTATTTCTGAAGCTCTACCTAGGGCCTCATGTTCTTCTAGAGTCTAAGACCTTGCGGGTGTGTTTTTAAATTCGTAGGCTAAATTAGCCTGCCATTGATCTGCATCGTTCTCCCTTTCTGGGGACTTTGTGTTTGGTTGCGTCTTTGAAGCGCGGGCTGTATGGAGATGGATATTATCATCATCTCAAAAATTAAATGCATAACTATTTGATGATCAATTGATAGTGTTAAATTTCACACTCAGGTATATGCAACTGTGAATGAGTGGGTATACTTTCCACAACATTTTCAATAAATACAAGTATGAAATTTCACACTAATCGCATCGGATGCGACTCTGAATCTTAAACGACATGTTCAACATAACAAATTTAAATAATAATAAAAAAATTGAATGTTAAATTTAACACGTAAATGTTTTAATGGGGATGCACATGAATATGAGTATTAGAAATGGTGACGAACTATATCGTACAACCAATTACATCCTAAACATAAGTGTGAAATTCAATACTGATATTAGTTATGCAATATACGAGTATAGAATCTCACATCAAGAGGCCATGTTCAACATCAAAATGTAAACCAGACCGGTCTGTATCAAATTTAACACTTACACTTTCAAAATTATCACATTCGGAACTTGAGAACTGAAATTTTGAAACCAAGATAGATTTCATTCTAGAACAAGGAAAAACTCATCATTTACCTTTTTTCGTCATCTCTTTCGTATGTAATGGTGGAGTTGGACTTCAGAGTTCTTCACCACCGAATGATTTTTTCTGCAGATCGACGACATGTAGTCTTGGTCCTTAAAAACATATAAGGTGAATACCTAAGTATATTTTGAAAAAATAAAAACCGAATCTATTTTCGACTGAGTCAATATCTTAATTTTTCTCAAATTTTTTGTTCCTCATATCATGTTTTCGTCCAAATATTGTTTGATTGTGTTAAAACAAACATGCATAGGGTGAAAAAGTTATGAATGATTCAAATAATAGTGTTACGTTTTACACTTACCCTTCTTCCCCAAAGTCTCGTCGGCTTCAATTGTCGGCGTCGGAGTGTAGCGTTGGAGATCGGCAACGGAGAAGATGAGATTTTCTCAACCAAAAACATTGTAGTAGAGAGGGTTTCTCTTGGATAGAAGATAGTCTTGATTTGGAGTTTTTCAATTTTGATCCTTAATGGATACCCTAAATGGAAAGTATGAATCTTGATCTATGGGGATTCTAAATTGGGTTGGTTGGATTTTTAATCACAGTTTGAATGGATGGGGATAAAGATAGTTAAGCGTAGGGATAGTTATGTCCAGCCATTTTTTGTGGGCCTTCTTAGATTGAAACGTTTTAAAGACTGGACCAATTACAAGAAAGTTACACTACTTAGGACTTTATACTAAATGACTCATGTGAGATACCTTAAGTCATCAAAATAACCCTTAAAACAATAAAAACTAAAAAAAAAAAAAAAAAAGGTTTGGTCTCACATACCTTAGTCATCAAAATAACCCTTAAAACAATTAAAAAATTTTGGTGGCCAAAAATATTATCGCGCCAGGTAGGGGTCGAACCTACGACCTTCTGCTTAGGAAACAGACGCTCTATCCACTGAGCTACAGGCGCCCTTCGCTATAACTACCTTTAATATTATCAGTTTTGGACAAATATCGCTCAGCTTTTGTGGGTTTGGGACACGAGGGGATTATAAATTTATGAGTTAATTACATTTTAACCCTTTGTGGTTAAGCTCAATTTCACTTTACCATTTTGTTTCAAAAGTGAACACTTAATCCCTGTGATTTTCAGACTAAAGTGAAATTGTCAACATTTCCCTCAAAACTAACGAAAATTCTAAAATTGGCCAAAAAAAATTAACATTTAACCCCATTTGTGAGGTTAATTTTGGGGTAAACCCCATATGTGTGGATAATACTGCCATTTAACCCACCAATGTGGTGCTAATTTTTAACACTTAATGCCTTGTGGGACTAATTCTGTGGTTAACTGCCTATCTAGGTAAATCTTAACACTTTAACTGTCCTATGTGGGGTTAATATTAACACTTAATCTCCATATGGGGCTAGTTTGAGAAAAATCTTATCAATTTCACTTTAGTCCAAAACCACAACAAGTATGAACCACAGGGGGTAAGTGAAAATGGGCCTAACTACAGGGGGCAAATTGTAATTAATCCTAAATTTAGAGTTAAATGCATTTTGCACCCTCAAATTATACCCTGTTTGACACTTTAATTCCTAAATAAATTTTTTTTTTTTTGTATTTTGTTTCCTCAACTAACATTTTGTGGCAGTTGGCCCCCTCCGTCACTTTTAGCTTCACTAAAAGTGATTGTTTCTGTCACTAAAAGTAACGGAGGGGGCAAGCTGTCACAAAGTATGAGTTGAGGGACCAAAATGCAACAAAAAAAAAATTGTTTAGGAACCAAAGTGCCAAACAGGGTATAGTTTGAGGGTGCAAAATGCATTTTAACCCCTAAATTTATAAGTTTTGGAATAGTATTCCAAACACTACTCTTAGCAAACCTTTTTAGGAAAAAATATTTGTCAGGGTAAAATAGATTTTGCACCCTCAAACTATACTCTGTTTGGCACTTTGGTCCCTGAACAATTTTTTTTTTTTCACATTTTGGTCCCTCAATAACATTTCTTGGCACTTTCCCCCTTCCGTCAATTTTTGTCGTTAAAAGTGACCGAAAAAGCCAAATTTTAGGGGGGGAAAGGGATAATTATAGATACACCCCCTGTAGTTAGACCTTTATCACTTTGTCACTTGTTTTGGTCACTCAAAAGGGAGTTTTATTGGGCATGGAAAAACCATGAGAGATACAATACACTCCAGTGAGTATCAGAGCTTAATAAAAGAGATAAATCTATCAAAGAGCTAAACAATACCCTTTATGGACCGTTTAATAACTTTTTTTTTTCTTATGTAATTAAAGCACAAAAATTTTCGATTGGCAAAAGTTGTCCAAGGTAGCTTATGGTCAATTGCAATTGTAGAGGCTATTTTGCTAATATTTTAACTTTTGGTCTATCCTAATTATTGATGAACTCAAAAAGTTGTTTCCAAATATGGCATGTGTAGGCTTTTGCATGTTAAATTTAACTTATATATTAATGGTTTTACTTTAGTCTAAAGTACATGGGATACTATGACCCCAGCAAGGATACATGGATCCGATCACCCTTGGTGCTTAGCAGAGAACAACCCAGCAGATATATGATAAAGGCCCTCGCCGTCTGTTTATCCGAATAGCCCTCCTGGTCCTTGAAGGTGTCAAGGAACCACTTCGTCAGGACCAAAGGATTATCTGGGTCTGGGAGTGCTCCCAACAGTACTGCCACCCAATCCCACTCCATCACCGTGTCCAGCTTCCTAAGACAGTGACCACCGGGATGGATTACCTGTATTTATGTTGAAGTCGAGGGGGGTCATCGTCATCTCTCCAAACTCAAAGTGGGACGTATTGGTGGTGTCCCACCATTGCTTAGCTAGAGCATGGATCTGTCAGAGGTCGTTGGAGCTCTTGGTGAGGAGGAGGACGTACTCACCAAAGTTGGCCGCATCAACTAGACCCTTCACCGTGTCGCTCAGGATCCCATACCACTCCAAGCCGTGGGTAAGACTGTCATGGCCCTTAAATGGCTCGGGCTGGAGCTGCAAATCACAAAAATTTTGGCATTCGTTCTACATGAAATCAATAAACTCAAGATGGAAATAAACAGAAAACAAGAGCATGAATCCTAAATCACACACATGAACGCCCATAAAGATACCCAAAATGACAAATCAAGAAACGTCGACCAAAAAAAATAAAGATAGAAAAGAAAATAAATAAAAAGAAAAGAAAGCAAAACAAAAACACAAAAACACAAAAAGAAAAAAAAAAGAAAAAAAAAGAATAAAAAAAGGAAAAAAAAAAAGATAGAAGAGAAAAACAAAAAGGGGTGCATGAATTCGAAGATTCATCACAAGCATGTGCATTCTAACATCATTGAAGGTGACAAACAAAGAAGAATTGTAGATCAAAGTCAGGGGGTGAAGAGGTACCTCTCGTTAGAATGCCAGAGCCGATATGTGCAGCTCGGGGTCCCTGTGCAGAAAAGTCGGATTGTCGTGAAGGACAGGCTTATATTTTCTCCTCTTCCCGCCTGAGCCACTTGAACTACCGAGCCACTAGCCATGATAGTTAATCTATCGAGAGAAAGAGGAATAAAGAAAAGAAAGTCAAGTTTTATTAGAAAAGGGGAGAAAGAGGAAAAGAACATAAATAAGGAGAATAACAACAATGAGAGAGAAAAATGAGATTTCAATTGACAGGAACTAACCTGTTAGCCTCCTAGCTTACCAGAGATGAATAAGAAGATTCTTGAAATGAAATCCGAATCGAGGAGAAGTGAGAATGAAAGAAAATAAAAGAGAAAAACCGGTTTTAAGCATTCTGTGCCTGGCGGTGTTTTATGCCCTGGACTTTCCCCGTCCAGACTATCCTGTCTTTGATAATGCACGAAATGAACCCTATGACAAAAGCCTCTACCCAGAGGGCGATTATGCAGAGGGCAGCCCCACAGAGAATACGTATGCTGGAGAGGACTACTATGCTAACGATTACATTTATGCCAGCGGAAGATTAGGATAGATCTTAGTCCTTTTATTTCTGCTTTCTTGAAAGTTTATTATGTTTTGTAATTTGAGCATGTGTTTCCCTAAGACTTTAGTTTAATTCTATTTTAGACTTGTTGTAATAGTTTAGTAAATTTCATATTATGTTTATGAAAATACTTTTGCTCACCCAAAAAATGGTTCACCAATGCTCACCCAAGCATCCCATTGGCCAATGGAGTAGGACCTAACTGCATTGGTTTAATCCTAGGTCCCACTGCATTGGCCAATGGGATGCTTGGGTGAGCATTGGTGAACCGTTTTTTAGGTGAGCAAAAATGCTCTCTATGCTTATGTCAGACTTGGTTCTATTTATTGTGTCTCTTTACTTACTGTTGGTGTAGAACTGTGTGGTGTGGACAATTGAGTGACTTCACCAATCACGACTTACGAACGAAAAAATGAATTTCATTTTCTCACTTTTTGCTGCTCCGAGGCGTGACAATTACAACCCCCGAATTTTATTTATTTTTTATTTTTGAGTCTATGTATACATATTTAATAATGAGATAAGAAAAGATAATAAAATAAACATATAAGGAAAAATAACTATAAACTATTTGAATCAACAAGGCATGGTGTCAAATTGGGTGGTATTGAGCTAGAAATAAAATATTGGGGTGGTATTGAGCTAGAATATTACATGCACTATTATGTATGGTGTCAAATATTATGTGAGTCTGACTATAATTTAATTAGAGTACTAAATTGGGTTGGACTGGTTCCCACAAAGTGTAACCCATTTTCTAGCTACCTTTAATGCTTCAACCATGACTTGATGGTTATCATTGACCAACTATATGATGTACTTAGGGTATGGGTTAGAGCAAGGACGTGTGCTTTGCAATTTGCTAAGTCTGGATAAGACTTATTGGTGACTTTGGTTTCACGAATTGTCTGAATTATTATATTTAAAATTTTTTTTTTTTTTTTTTATGGAAATTATTATATTTTAAATTAGGCGATCTACATTTGTAAATTGGTAAATGACTTAATAAAAATTTATGAATTATTTTGTTCATTAACAACCTTAACCTCAGAGAGAGAGACTCTCATGAATCGACTATGAAAATGAATAATGAATGTCTGGGGGCTAAGAGGTCTCAAGACTAAATTATCGACTATGAAATGAATAATAAATATCTGGGGGCCAAGAGGTCTCAAGATTGAATTTCTCTACTTTCAATTAGGGAATTTAAAAAATTTAAAGTTTTTTGAGAAGTTACTTTATTTGAGCTTTCTATGATAAAGTGAAATTTGTTAATTTTGACAACTAAACACCACTAAATAAATCAATATATAATGAACTTATGTTAAAGGGTGCCTTTGGTTTCAGGAAGTGTCTAATTATTTTTAATTGAAAGAAGTTGATCTAGATTTGTATTTTCATAATGTACTTAATTAAAATTTATGCGATATCTGGTTGATTAGCTACCTTACCGTATAGGTGTATGCATACACACACATATACATGTTAACAAGAGAGTGAGAGAGAGACTCACCATGAATCGACACACAAAAATAATAATAAAAATAATGAATATCTAGAAGCTGGCGGCAAGAGGTGTCAAGACGTAATGTCTCTAGCTATCTTGAATTAAGGAAAGTTCACCAAGAAGAAGAAGAAGAAGAAGAAGAAGAAGGATGTATAAATTGACTTATTTCAGCTTTCTATATGATAAAGTGAAATTTAATAATTTTGACATAAAATATCACTAAATAAGCTACACACGCGCATATAAGCCCATTTTAAATATAACCTATATATGTCACAATTTTGAGGACATGCAATCAAACGGACCCTAGTCAAATGTCAAAGCATATAATAGATGTCCAAACAAAAAAGTTGTAGAGATCATAGATTGCTGGACTTCCACTTTGACTATTCTAAAATGATAATTTTCCAACACAGCCGTGTAGAAAAAGCTAGAAATTAATGACCATAATGAGAATTTCCAGGAACATGAAATTAAAGTTTCTATTTATACTTTGGGGGTAGAGACTCATATTATTCCAACCAGTACTAGAAAATAGAAATACACCTCTAATTGAGTAAAAGAGCAATGAGCCGAACAGCACTTAAAATAAATGTTTTGGTTCTTTGTTTCATTTTACTTGGTGTTTTAATTGCTTTTGGAGCAGAAAAAGCCATTGCTATTAATGCTCCTAGCAATGACACAGATAGAGCTTCTTTGCTTTCCTTCAAACTTGGCATCACCAAAGATCCTCTAGGAATCATGAAATCATGGAATGATTCAGTCAATTTCTGCCAATGGCAGGGGGTCACGTGTAATCGCCGCCAGAGGGTGTCCACACTGGTTTTAAACTCCTCCCAACTGTCAGGAACTCTGTCTCCCTACATCGGAAACTTGAGCTTCCTTATTTTAATCAATCTTAACAACAACTCTTTCCATGGAGAAATTCCCCATGAAATTGGGAACTTGTTCAGATTAAGGGATTTCGCCATGATGAACAATAGTTTCCAAGGTGAAATTCCTGTGAATTTGTCCCAATGCTCCACTCTCATTGGAATTGGTCTAGGACATAACCAACTCAGTGGGAATATTCCAGTGGAGCTCGGGTCATTGTTGAATCTTCGTGTGCTCTCTCTCCCGTCCAACAATCTAACAGGAACAATCCCATCTTCCATTGGTAACCTTTCTTCTCTTGTTCGTCTCGATCTAGCTCAAAATAGTTTGGCAGGAAGCATTCCTGATACTTTTGGTGGGTTATCAAACTTGAAGGGAATATCCATTGTTGTAAATCAAATTTCTGGAATTGTCCCCTTGTCTCTCTACAATCTCTCATCCATGACGGAGTTGTACCTTTATGGCAACCAACTTCAGGGAAGTCTTTCTCCAAATGTTGGATTAACTCTCCCTAATTTGCAGTTCGTTACTATCGGTCAGAACCATTTTTCTGGGAAAATTCCTATTTCATTAGCAAATGCTTCTGGAATTTTAAGACTTGATCTATCTGCAAACAAATTCTCGGGTTCAGTTCCTAATAATCTTGGGAATTGTCAGAATCTATGGTGGCTTAATCTGCAAGGTAATTTATTGGGAAGCGCAGCAAATACTGCTAATAATGATGATGATGATGATTTGAGTTTCATTTCGTCTCTTACCAATTGTACCAATCTTCAGTTTCTAGCATTAGGTAATAACCGATTTACAGGTCCTTTACCAGCTTCTTTCACTAATCTCTCAACCCAACTAACAACTTTGTTACTGGGATTAAATTCCATTTCTGGAGAAATTCCGAAAGGAATTGGAATATTCACAAACTTGAATATACTTGGACTGGAAAGAAATTTCATGACAGGTATGATCCCAAATTCTATTGGAATGCTTTCAAGGTTGCAAAGACTTTACTTGCACAGCAACGAACTTTCTGGTCCAATTCCATCCACTTTGGGAAATCTTACCCAATTGTATGATCTAATGTTGGCAAACAACAATTTGGAAGGAAAAATACCTTCTAGTATCGGGAAGTGTCAACAACTTCGAATCTTACGTTTATTTAATAATAGGTTAAACGGTTCGATTCCTGGTCAAGCCATCAGTCTTATGCCTCGTTTGATTAACCTCAATTTATCCGACAATTCTTTGACTGGTTCTTTACCTACAGAAATTGGAAGCTTACAAAATCTTGAAACACTATTTGTAGCTAATAATGACTTGTTTGGAGAAATTCCGAGCAGCCTTGGAAATTGTCTTAACGTGGAGACCATTGATTTGCAAGGTAATAATCTTCAAGGAACCGTTCCATTATCTTTGAGTAGCTTGAGAGGCATTAGGTACTTTGATCTTTCTCGTAACAATTTATCCGATCGAATTCCTGAATATTTAGAGAACTTGACACTCTCATTTTTGAATCTTTCGTTTAACAACTTCAAGGGTGAGGTTCCAATTAGAGGAATTTTTAGAAACCACAGTAAATTTTCCATAATTGGAAACCGAAATCTTTGTGGTGGAATCCAAGAGCTTCAACTCCCTTCTTGCCCCATGAATCTGTCAAGGAAACGGAAAATGTCTCCGACTGTCAAAATCCTTATAATTGTAGCTGGAACATTTTTTATTATAATAGTACTCGTTTGTGCATTTCTTTGGAGAAGAAAATCAAAGAGAAGAAAAACTTCTGAATCTTTTCCAAAAGACGGGTACTTGAGAATTTCTTTCAAGGAACTTCTTAAAGCAACAAATGGATTCAATAATGAGAACTTGATCGGTGTGGGAAGCTTTGGCTCTGTTTTCAAAGGAGTTCTTGAAGGAAATGAAAAGCCTATTGCAGTGAAAGTACTTAACCTTCAACAAAAAGGAGCTGCAAAAACTTTCCTTGTTGAATGCAAGACTTTAAAAGAAGTTCGACATAGAAATCTCATGAAGATCTTGTCAACTTGCTCGAGTATGGACTTCAAAGGCAATGATTTTAAAGCTCTAGTTTTCGATCTCATGCCTAATGGAAGTTTGGATGGTTGGTTACATCCGAATATAGATCAGGAAAGAGTTCTAAGCTTTTGCCAAAGATTGGATATAGCAATTGGTGTTGCTTCTGCATTGGATTATCTTCATCACTACAGTCACATTCCTATCGTCCACTCGGATTTGAAACCGAGTAATGTTCTACTAGGAGAGGACATGACTGCCCATGTCACGGATTTTGGCTTAGCCAAGTTTCTCAATAGATCCAGCGATGATCCCAGTCACGATGAGATGAGTTCTGTGGCTATCAAAGGATCTATTGGATATATTCCTCCAGGTATGACTTCCTCAAGTCTTTTAAAAGCTTCTGTTTGGTATGTGAATCACGAAAGGAATAAGAACGTAAAGGAAAAAAAATGATAAGTAAAATTGTTTCCCCAGTGTTTTACACGTACCACTCAACATTAGATCGACATCTTTTTTCTCAAAATCTTACAGAAATTCTATAAAAGAGAAAATTAATTTACTTACAAGATACAAAATTTTTAAGTTCATTTTTGCTCTTTCTAATTTCCTTCCTACTTTCCTTGTTAACCAAACAAAGTAAAGTATTTTCCTCACTGGGTTAATTCTTTACTCCTCAATGGTTTCTTTTCTTTTCCCTCACTATCTATGAATCAAACAAAGCCTCAATTTTCTTGAATTCTCTAAATTGTTGTAACTTCAGGTTTTGTTACAAACCATATTGTAAAGCCTTTATTAGCCATACTTGAAGTGTTTTTTTCTTATTACGTTTCTTTTGTTTGGTTCATGAAGTTTAGCAAAATTTTCGAAAAAAAAACTAATAAACATATTTTTTTTCTTCATTCAGTTAGTACTGAATAATATAGAAAGGAAAAGAAAGTATGATGAAATCAAACTAAGGTTTTCAAGTTTTATGCAATTTTCTTAATTCCTTTTTCTTCATTATCTGCTATCCTATGAAAATCTTCTTAAGTTCATGGCTCGTCGAATTTTGTGTAGAGTATTTGTTTCAATAGTATAGTTTGGTTGGACATGGCTTCATATGTTTTAAGTAGAATTGCTTCATTAGCGAACAAGAAAAATTTTATTCTTGCAACTCCTAAACAACCCCTTAGTTTTCTTTGAATTCTCTGGTACTATCATAAACATTTCTTTTAATGATCAACGATTTCGTAACCTGTCTCTCTCTATCTATTGTAGAGTATGGGATGGGACGAGAGGTGTCAATGGAAGGAGATGTGTACAGCTATGGGATTCTGCTACTAGAGATAATAACAGGAAAGAGACCGACAGATGAAATGTTCAAAGATGGCCTCAATCTTCGCGCTTTTGCTGAGAAGGCTTTGCCTGAACATGTGTTTCAAATTGCAGATCCTCAACTATTTCCTGATGGAATAATTAGCCAAGAAGTCCCCAACAACCAAAAAGAGATAACAATAAGATTTCAAGACTGCCTGAACTCGTTTGTTAGAATTGGACTCACTTGTTCTTCGGATTCACCAAGTGATCGTATGAACATCAAAGACGTAGTCACCAAAATCACTGCGATCAAACAATTGTTTCTTGGGGTTGGTACTCACCAAAAGACCTGAAATTACAGCACCTGATCAAGGTTAGAGCATTTGATGAAAATACAACCAGTATTTTCAAATTTTATTAGTGAAAGTAATGAGGTTATGGTTAACTATAGTCAGAAGAAGTTAATACACCACTCATCTTCCGTGCCATTGTGTTGCTTCCTTTGTTCGCAATAAATTGGACATATGGTAGGTTTTTTGTGTCATCAGGGGCGACGCTACATATTAATGAGTGGGTTAAATATGGTTTATATACGTAGTTATATGCTCCGACAATTGTTTTTTCCTAAGTTGATCCAACTAAAATAAAGGGGAGAAAAAAGTAAGAGAGGTGTCAAATTGATAATTTGATGAGGTTCAAACAACTCAAATTGGGTAATCATCAATTCACGTATTCAATAGATGGGTAATCAATGGATGAATGATTGTTCTAATTACATACATTGATAATTTTTTTTTTTTTTTTAAAATTTAATAACGGGTGCATTTGTCTAACAAATCAACTTTGGAACTACCTTAATTAGACCGGGTGAAACTTTTATAGTAGTACATATTCTACCATTTGTAATCCATTCCACCCTTCCATGAGCCCGTCACACGATGTGACGGGATCATGGGATAATTTCTCCACCCTAAATATTAGTCCCATACATTTTCTTCTCATTTCCCAATTTAGTCCAACTCAAATTGTTATCCCTATCTGTCAAAGCCTTACAAATTATTAGTGATCAAACTGTTATTATAAAAATAATTAAATAAATAAAAAACACAAAAATAAAAAATAAAAAACAAAACAAAGCATGAAAGGTTCGTTATATGCAATAAGGATTACAAGAACCAAACCTCTCAATTCTGAAAATGGCCAAAAATTTCCCCGTGCAAACTGTATTCTTTCTAATACAAAAAATTCTACACCAAAATAAGCGTAACTAGACTCAAATTTTTTTCCTCGGAAACAATGCCCCCATCGCCCTTGAACCCCTGTGTGGTTCCAAGTTGCAATTTGTTCAGCAAAATTTATTATAAAAGAATCTGGAAAAGAAATTCCTTGTACTATGTGCATGTTTGATAAAGAGAAGAGGATTTTGTGATATGAACCTTGGTAATTGTTGTATCGCACGACAGAAATATGTGGATGAGAGTTAGCTACGTGTAAAGTTGTCACCATTTAATGTAGGATTAAAGACACTAGTACCCTGTAGTTTGGGCAGGCTGCAGCGCTTTCGAACATCAGCTTCCAATGTATGCTTACCTTGCTCTTAAACCAGGTCGCATAAAAACCAAGGCACATCTTTTTGTGATACCAAAATTTCTCTACAAAAAAAAGATGCCTATAGTTCCGATTCCATGGAACCATGGTTTAAGCGTACAAACCGTATTGTACCATCAAATACCTCTAAAAAACGTAAGTATAACAAGAACAAAAATAGAGAAGAGAAATATAAATACAGAGGGATAAAAATTCTAGAGAGAGTCCTGAAAACTACTTGGCTACTTCTTCGACAACAGGAATCTTCTTCCAGACCTCCTCCAATTCATTATTCATAGGAGGCAACGAGAACATGCTTACAGTGGAACTTCCACTTCGGATCTCTTTCAAGACCCGTAATGCCGATACAGTAAGCTTCAAGTACATGCTCTCCATGTTTTCAATTTCTGCAATTTCTTCTGGAACTTTTAGAAGCCCATCAGCTAATGTGCTTGTCTCACATATTTCTTTCACGTCTACAGCTTCGGAAGAGGCTGATTGATCATTCATGGAGAAGAGTTTATCGAGCATTGACTCGCTCTCCTTGACAAGTTTATTCAGCACATCAGTTGTGAAGAATGGTTGTTGCAAAACCTTTTGAATAAAAGGCAAGCGAATAAGAGCACCACTTCTCTTATCGCATTTCTTGAGTATCTTCACAAGTCCTGCACAAAAGAGCAAATTTGAGTTGGAAAAATAATCCAATACAAAGGTTCGATGAAGACACATCAACTCAGAAAAGCAAAAGTCCGTTCTATTAATCCGAGCCATTCATTTAGTAGCTGTTTTTTCTTCTCGAATTCTGAGTTCATGATCATACGAGCATTGTTAGGCTGCTTTCTATCATCTATGTGAGTTTGATTTACAGGTAAATCACAGTTTTGCCTCTATCATGCATGCAAAATAGTTTTGCCACCTTTGATCCTCCTTTTTTTTGGTTGGTCTCTGTGGGGCAAAGACCCCCAACATGACCTTGCAGGTGGGATAAGACCACCCTGACCATAAATAAAACAAGATATCCAAGACACAAAGGGGTTATTAACAGCACATGCTTTGTCTTAACCATTCCAATTCCAATGTCTCTTTTTCTTGAAGTAATAGACGGACGTATAACGTATTAGTTTAGGGCCCTCTTCTTTCCAGGTCAACCACAAGAGAAAAAAGAAGGCATTCTAACGTTTCCTATTAAAGTGTTGTTTAGGATCATGGTCTCCATAATGAATAGCAGAAAAAACCCAGAATAAAAAAAAAATGCTTCATAATTTAGAGGTCATTGTCAATGTGTCACATTCCCAAATTGGACGGACAACGGAGTTCCACTATTTGCTTTATCCCGACATAACAGTTCAAATCTGCAATGCCTTTTCCCCAAAGAATTTTAGGACATCAACAAGGTGCTATTGCTTAACATGAGAGTCTTCTGGGGATTAGGGAGTGGGAAATTTCTCAGCGTACCAACAGAATCAAAGGTCCTTGAGAAATTCAACTACTGAACTACAGAATTAAGCAAAATGCAGCACTCATGAACTACTACTGCAAAAGAACTCAACTATGAATCGATTCAAACAAAGAAACATATTATACCACGGTAAAGTCAGTATTTTCCTTCACTCTTGTCCGAACTAAAAGGAATTTTTAAAGATGCTGCAGTTTAAAGATGAAGATATTTAGAAAGACATCCCAGTACATCTCCTCATCAAGTTCCAAATTTACTAGGAGGAGCCCATCTTTTAGATCATTGATGAAAGACTACTAACAATTTTGAAAAAATGAATTTTCAACTGTTCGGGTAAAGAGACAAGTACCTGTGTAGTTCAGGGCACTATAGTTCTCTAACAGAATCATCTCTCCATGAAAATCCACTATTTCCCTCCCTACCTTCATCAACTCTTCGTTTGAATTCTTAGCCTCTGCCACTCTATCTTGCAGTACCTGCAGCCAAACCAAGGCATAAAAGAAAAAGTTACTACCGATGCAAGGAAGCCTCAGAAGGATGAAGCAAATATACCATCAGAAACCTCCTCCTCATGCAGGGCAAGAAAAATTTCCCAACCGAGGAAAGAAACTGAAGAACATGTGTTTCAACTCCGCAAAACATTTTCTAAAGACTCATGTGCTTCAACTCCGCAAAACATTTTCTAAAGACTCATGTCCAATTGGATAATAAGAGTTGGGTCATGTGACGGGTCTAAAGCTAAAATATTAGTCGGGCCTAAATATGTGCCTTAGGCACAAATAAGTTGTTGTTCATACGTAACGTATTTTCACTGAGCCTAGGCGGCGCTTTTATGAAAAGAAATGCAACAAAAGCATGCCTAGGCTGCGCCAGGGGCGCATAGGCACACTTTTAACAACATAACCTATGAGTAACTAAAAAGTAAAAAGAACTTTGCAAAGTCAGAACTTCTAAACTCAAGTGTATTGAATGTTTAACGCTACAATAATACATCATCCCAATTTGTTCTTAAAAAAACTACCAAAGAAATTGACTTCCAAAACTTCGCAAAGGCAACTATTGGACTTCCTCCAAGCAGATCAACCTAAATTTTAGGTCATATCCTTGTTTTGCCCGACCAGCAGCACTTGTGACACTTTCGTCACTTCAAGAAACATAAAAAAGGGCGTAATAACTGAATGCCTATAGTCACAGGACTGATGAATACTAATTTGGCATTACAAAGAAACAAAGTTTTGACGAATAAAATGCACGGGATCATGAGAAAATAACCAGAAGGCTTGTTCAATGCTCTCCACCTACAAAAGTTCTCCCCCAAATCCACAGTACGTTACACATAACACTGTCAGCACCTAAATGAAATCATTAAATTTAGCACTAACATAAGGCAGTTCTGATATGTGGAGAAAATTATCAAGAGAGAGTCACAATTAAACTGTGTCTATCTCTCTTCTGTGTCATCCTGTGATGTCCATCACAGGATGACACAGGAGAGAGATAAACACACATCACAGGATGACACAGGAGGGAGATAGACACAGTTTGCGGGTTGTGTACAAAAAATTGTGTAAAAGTTGTGGGTGAAGTATTACTCTAAATCAATTGTACACAAGGCAGCTTGCAAGCAATTTTTCCTTCTGACCTCATTCAACAAAATGACTGACAAGTAGCTGTCATAGTTCTCCATGTACTATACAACAAGGTCAACAGGATCATTAGGAACACCTGAGAGCATCCCAAGAACCATGATGTGGTGCTCTTAATTTGGACACACAACAAATTTCGAGCATTACACTAGTTTCTCGCTAAGTAACCTCTAGTTAGAGGACAAGTGGCAAACACGAAGCTCGAAAGGAGTGTTAATTGGCTTAGCATCACTCGTGCTGAACCTTTCAACGCCTAAAAGTACTTCGAATTTGTTATCCACTCAATTAAGTATTTAACTCTGTGAATTCTAGTTTTTAAGAAAATTAGCAGGACAAATGATATAGAACCTGAAGTTATATACGCTCATACATGTCAGGAGAGCCAATATCCATTACCCATCAAAATACCGTCTAGGGGGAACATGTTTCTAGTTCTTCAACCAAATCTCATTGTTCAAACTTGATGGGAAAAAAATTTAATGGTAAATTACAGATACACCCCTTGGACTTAGACCTTTTTTCACTTTGCCCCCTCTACTTTAAATTGTGTCACTAATACCCCTATACTTTGGACTAAAATGAAACTGTTAGCAATTCTATTAAAATTAACGGAACAAAAGCTTGTCAGTGGAGTATTTGACACTTTGACCCCCTAAGGTAAGCAAAATTTTCAATTTGCCCCCTTACAGTCTCAAATGGGTCACTAACACCTCTTGTGGACCTTTTGGTAGCTTCTTTTTCTTATACAATAAAAAAAAAAAAAAAAACAATGCGATTTGTGTAAGTTATCCAAAGTAGCTTTTGGCCCATTGTAATCGCAGAGACTATTTTGTCAAATAATTTATTGTAGCTTTTGGAGTTCATAATTATTGATAAACTTCAAAAGTTGTTTCCAAACAGTTTCACTTTAGTGACACGATTTGAAGAATAGGGGGAATAGTGAAAAACGAGCTAAGTACAAGGGCTGTATTTGTAATTAACCCAAAAATTAATTAACAATACAAAGATTCAAACTTCTGTGAAAACTACTAAAAAAAAAATTTCTCCCCTTAAGAAATAACACAATTAATACGACAAGAGAATTTCATTGAGTTTCATTTTCTCTTCCACCCAACCAAGACTAACAGTTTCTCATATTTTTTTTGGTACGTACGAGTATACATATGTATACGGATGCACATATACTTGTAATCACATCTACTATACTATAAGAACACATTAGCAGGTATGTCAAAAAATATGAACTTCTACTTATGCCCATGTATTTCTCGTGAATTACTATAAAATACGATGGCTAATTAGATTATGGTCAATTTTTCTTTCTAAAAATTATATTGTAGTCAACCTTTAATTACAGTTCAGTCAACTTTATTGCGGCTATCTACAAGTGAATCGACTATATTACATCTAATTACAATTAGGTTCACAATATGCTAGCTAATTACATCTTGGTCAACTTTACCTTCAAAATTATATTCAGTCAACTTTCCTGTGGCTATTTACATTTAAGTCAATTTTTTTTTATGAATTCAGTAAAAAAAATTTATACAACTTTCAAAATCAATCTACTATATTTGGGCTATTTGGTCTTGGGTACCATTTGATATGAATAAGTACATTTCAATCATAAATTGTATACAATAATTTTAACAAATATCAACAATAGGGTTAAAATTTAACATTGGGAAATATTTCTACAACATTAAAAGCCATCAACAAAATTAAACTCATGTGCCTTGAAAACTCTAGGGCCGAAAGTACAACTTCTCCGAAACTCTAAGATCCAATGTGAATCTTCGCCTAAACTCTAGGGCCAAAGTGAAACTTCACCCAAACTATACGGTACAAAAATATGAGTTTTTCGTCAAGTTGCACTGACGGAGTTAGAGACAGTGCCTACATTGAAACCAATTCAAAACTACAGGGAGTCTAGGGGCGGAACCGAGTTTGTCTTTGGGGGTGCCGAGTTACTACGTAGGCTGTCTAACAATGTCTCCAAGACGATTTTTTTGGTTCCATTTATACATTGAGTATACCCTTTTTTTTTTTTTAAATTATCAATGACAATAAGACACAAAATTACTATACGAGGTTGTTTAGTATTATTTGAGAGTTGTTGGGAGGGTTTGAGTTTATCATAATGAGTGGTCTAATTGTACAAAGTAAAGCTATTCTATCCAAATCTTGTATCCCAAATGATTTCAAACACATGTGGTTGAAGTTTAGAGTTGAAAGAATGCAATAAAATGATTTAAGGTGACTAAGGGAGTAGCATATTTTATTGTTTCGGTGTGCCAGAAACAACAAAATATGAGTAGTAGTAGATTTTTTTTTGTTTGGGGTACCAACAAATAACAAAATATGAGAAATAACACATATATGTATATATTAGTAAAAACAATTTACCACACCCCCACAATACACACAGTTCCGCCACTGACAGGGAAAGTCACGATTGAAACTAGATGGTCCAAAATGAAACTTCACCCAATTTACCGGTACTAAAATGCAATTTAGCCTATTGACATGCGTCACATTCATGTCGTACTATTCATTGTGTTTGATGCTTAGCATTGTTGATGTTATTTTAATTATTCGTTGATGTCCTAAACTTACATGCTCATATACGCAATGTCAAATAAACCTACGCCACATAAAATTAGAATCTAGAAAAAGGGAACTACTGCGTGCCTCGCACGCAGTCGCTACCTAGTATACATATAAATCGATATGTATAGATATGTATGAATGTGAATATGTGACAATTGTCTTTCATTTTCTTCCAATTCACCATTAACATCGAAATAATAAAAAGTTTCAAACATATATGAACCAAAACAATGGAAAAATAACAAATTCTCAAAATTAATGAAAACAGACCAATAAAATAAAATAAAATAATAATAATGCTACCTTTAATTTGATTATATATTCTTCTTCGTTATCCACAAAGAAGGCATTAAATTTCTCGATCTCATCCTCTAACAACCTCACAAAATCGTTCACCTCCTTCGTCACCGCCACCGCCTCCTCTTCGGCGGCTGAGCCCTTAAGATCATCAATCTGATCGCTCAAAGACAATCTGGGCCGCTTATCTGGCCGATGGATCTCGATCTCACCTTCTTTAGGGCAGATTAGCTTCAACTGCTTCTTCAAATCCTTGTAAGACAAGAACTTGTCTCTCCAATCGGGCAACGTCTCTTCAATCAGATTGCTCAGGTTCTTGCAGAACTTCATGGTTGATCTTCGCAAGCAATCGTGGCGTCCAGCCCAAATACAATATTACAATGTTCTGGTGGATGGGTGCTTTTTGACGTCTTGTTTAGGAGAGAGAGAATATATGGAGGTTGAAATGAAATGTGGGGCGGAGCACAAGAAGAGAATATTCTGGAAATATAATACGAATATACTCTGTATATATATCTATATATATTTTTATCTAAACAGAATATCTGAGTGGCCTCTTTTTATGCCCTCTGGTTTTGAATGTTGTGATTAAAATTAGGGTTGGTAATTTTTTACACTATAACTCATTTTAATGATACAATTCAAATTTGACACGACATGATACTATTAATTTAAAATAATTTGTATTATAGATGATCAATAATGATAGGGCACAATGAATTGCATAAACGTGCAGTATATGGTTGGACCTTGTGTTGAAAAGCTTGCACACAAATTCATTGTGCCTAGTGTGTGCAAGCTTTTCAACACAAGGTCCAACCATATACTGCACGTTTATGCAATTCGTTGTGTGCCTATCATTACTCATAGATGATTAATACTCGAAACTAAAAATCAAATCCAAAGCACAGAACCCGATTAATGATACGATTATGACATGAGAACCGGCCCTGCCACCCCTAATTAAAATGAGCCAAAGATGCAATGAGCCAAAGATGCGTATGTCAACTCCTCTCTTTGAGAAGTTACTCAGTGAGTCCGTCACACCACGTCATCACACTATGTCATCATACTAATGTGGTGTAACGCCCTAATAACATGGGGTCATGTGGCCACTTAAATTATGAGTTTATGATAAGTGGGGAATGTACGCCCCTAGAAATTTGGGGCCATGATTTATTGTTATTGTCACTTCATCTTAATCGTCACATGGCCACACATTATTCGGGCGTCACACCATGTCAATACGATGACATTGTAGATATCGCATTTTTTCTTACCCACTACATTTTTAAAATCTTTTTCATGATTTCAAATTCAAATATGAGTCGCCACTTAATTTTAAAAGGAAATTAAGAAACCATTTTAAAAGCAAACTGATTTTTTAGAAACCAGATATTAACTAGGTCCGGGGATTATGCAATGAGAGAGGAAGGAGTCAGACGGACTTAAACACCCTCTCTCATCCTATCTCGCGATAGACATCTACTCAACATCATTTTAATCGAATTGTTAATCTAAGCATGCTCTCAATTAATACATATATATATATATATATATATATATATGTAAATATACATTACAAAAGCATGTCTAAAAGGGTGTAAGATTGCTAACGATAAAAAAATAGCATCCAAAATCACATAATTCAGGTAGCAGGCAAAGTGATGTGCAAGTGCTGAATTAGGAACTTACCCGGGATCCGGGCGCGAATATTAAACGTGCAATGCATGCAAATAAATAAATAAATAAAACTAGAAAAAGAGCCTCTAATTCACATGTACACATAAGGCAAATCCTAATTTTAAGGTGTCGCACACGAAGCCGAAAAATCAATAAAATTCAAAAATTAAATAAACTAAAGAAGGGTTTGAGAAATCATACCCCAATAGCGCTACAAAACAAAGAGTTAGTCCACATGCTTTGAATCAAAATATAATATTGAATTCTAAGTAACACTCCTATACTTTTGGCCTAATTCTATCAAGTATGGAAGAATTAACATAATCATGAATTTCTTCTAATTAGTTGGAAAAAGAACATTTTTATAGATATACAAGTCTCAACTCGGAGCCAATGCAATGTCCATATAGAATTGGCACAGTCCCAACATAATCACAATAAACTCACAATTTGGTTCAATCAAAAGCAATTTAATCCTAACTCAAAATGAATCCTATTTACGAGTATCAATCTACATGGATTAATGCATATGTATACATGAACGTGAACAAGAATAAGCTATGAGCTATTCATTGGTTTGAATCATTTTGCCTCTGAATTTTAGTTTAACTAATCATTATTGAATCATGGTTCATGCCCTAGATCATAGGAAAGTCATTTCGATTATTATTTACAAAGTTTATTAAATCTATGATAGAATTTCAAAAATTACAGAAAGGAGACCAGATTTTGAAAAATAGAAAAAGCATAGATCCCATGGTTTGATTTTAATAATTTTTTGACACAAGGTACCCCTGTGAGTCTAGTTTCTAATCCAAAAAGAAAATAAAAAATCAAACGGTTCAATCTCCGGGAATTAGACATCACTCAGAAATTTACAACTCTCTGTCCAGAGATTTTATATGATTTTCTAAAAATAGTAAATAAATCTGAATGACTCTATCTTTTTAGGAGATCTTATTAACACATTAAACTTCATAGAAAAAATTACTTGAAATCAAGAATGTTTAATTAAAGCTCTGATTTACTTATTTCAAGAAGGTGTTTCTGTTATGAGATTTTGGACAGATTATGATTGTTTCACAAAACTCATGCCAAACCATCTTAAACATGAAACCTTATCAAAACAAAAATTACAGTGGTAGATCTTTGTGTTATTAACACTCTCCAATTAGTCTCATTCAATTTCAACGGATCATTATTTAATTAAAAATACTTAATCAAAATCGGTTCATGAATACACTACACCATTGTTGAGTTTCATTTTTTTTATATTAAATCTACCAATCAAACTCTAGAGGTTGACTCAACTTAGAACTAATTCTCCTTCCCTCAGAGTGCTAGGGAAGGCCAAGCAATGCAGCTCATTGACGTTGGTCACCAGTGCCATTTGAGCCTTATACGTCCGAATATGGTCGACGGGGCTCCCTGAACCATCGTAAAATCAAGCTGAGGCTGTTTGAATTTGCGAGGGATGGCGAATCCCATTATTCGCTCAGTGACTGGTGACTCAGTCTCTGTATTGGTGTAGTTGTCACTTGGGTTCTTCAATTTCTCGATATGTTTTTCTAGGTTATTGATTCGGGCCTCCACATCCTCCCGACCACCATTACGTCCGAGCTCGGTACGCTCGGTGTCACGTGCTGGCTCAGTATAGTAGGTCGGGTCGGATGAGGAGCTTCTTCTTCAAAGTGCGTTGTCCTTAGGGACAGGGCTCGGCTATGGCTCCGGTTAATCGTGTGCCTAAGAACACTTGGGCTTCTGGCCGAGCGGTCCTTGGCTAATTCTCAGGCATGACGCTCTTGTCCTTCCCCTCGGGCAACGAGTCTATTGTTGATAATGTCTCTAGCATCCCCCATGCAGTTTAGACTGGCCCGGGCACATTGCCTGGTCCGTATAGGATCCCGACCACACCTATCGTTCTCGAGCTGTTCAACCTCCTAGGGAGACGTTGGTGCAGTATAGGCACGCTACCTAGTACGCCGGGGTACCTGACCACGTTCATCGTTCCCGAGCTGCACCTCAGTCTGCGGGGGACTTGTTCTGTCGGGCCAACAGAGCCTCGATTTGTCTCTAGGTCTGGCGCTGGCCCTCTAGAAGTTGCTCTAAAGCTGCAGTGACTTGCTCAAGAGTCATGGAGACTGCCGATTGTTCAGTCGGTGGATCTGCCTGATCCGTCAGCTGAGCCGTCTTCTTGTTCTTCTTTGGAGGCATGACGATCAATTAGAGATTTGTTGATGGAGAAAGCTCGTCGTTTCCCAGAGAAGGCACAAAACTGATGATGCCAAAATTTTGTTAGAGAAAGTAAGAAGTTAACAAGAGAGATTTGAGTGTGGTTCAGCTCTGTTAACAAAGAAGCCTACATCCACGTGTGTGTCAGGGCACTTGCACTATAGTAAACCGGGGGATCACATTCTTATTTTATAGAATAGCAATACACATCCACGCACAAAACTGATGCTTTTACCTTGTTTTTTTTTTTTTTGGGGTCTAAAGTAATAACTTTTTGTTTAACATCATAGCACATGTTATATTAAAAAACCCTATCATCTTTTTTTTTTTAACTACATATAAACTTTATACAAATATGATTTATTTTGTAAAAATCAAGGGAATGGTTATATGTATTACACACATATGCCTCTAAATTAAATTTTCTATTTTGATATTATCCACAATCTACAATATTAATTTTCTCAAGTTTTTTATATGCATATGCACGGCGCAATATTATGTAAATGCTAAAGTGCGGGCGTGCCAGACAAATGTCCTCTTTAAAATGAATGATTTGACAAATCAGGCGAGTAGAGAAACAAAGAACGAGAATTCTCTAAAATAGGTTCAGATTGCCCTAACCAGAGATTAAGGACTTGGGATGTGAAGAAAATTGAGGCTAGTTTCAAGGAAAAGAGGGTATGAATTCCATTGAACTATTCGCTAAACAAAGTACAATTAGAAGTGATGATCTCATCTTCTAACCGAAGTCTAGTTACAAGGCTACTCCTAGATAAACTGGTAATTAAAGATAAAGGAAATACATGACAGAAAGTAAAGAAAATGCTAAGTCTTCTTGATCTCTGCGATCCCTTCTTCTTGTTCCTTCATTTTTTAAAATAGGTAACAGTAGTGATAACCGCTGCCCCTGTGCTGAGAAACTGTCCACTATCTCCATGTTCTCGGAATAATGGGCTTCATTCACACCCATACTTGTTACCGCTTTGTGTCACACGTGTCATTCATTTAACTCAATATAACCGCCAATAACTATCTTGCCACTGACGTGGCTTGGGTCGTTTATTATGACATTGTTATGTTGTATCAGCCTGCTTTCCCATCAGCCTGCCTTTGTGCACACTTCACGCATTGCTCTTTCTCAGATTTGGTGGGCTCTACTTTTAATATTATTTTGTGGTGCAAACAATGCCCCCCAACATCCCTTTCAAGTAAAAGCGTAAGCAATCAAACTTGATGGGATGTTGTTGATTTAACACAGGCCCACCAAATCATAGCTTCTTTTCTGTTAGTCAGGTTCCCCCAGCCTTGCTGCAACCGTGTCTTCCAAGAAGAAAGTTGTTCCTCTAAAGGTTTCCCCCTCATTCCAATTCGTCGTAGTTCCAGGGACATCAAGCGCTCAGATTACACAGAGATAGTAAAGAAAAATTCCTTGGAGGACACCACCTTTGATCACCCTATCCATCTAGAAGAGGAGGAAATTGAGCTCGTCTTGCAGCAAGAAACCCCAAAGGCAGCCAAAAAGGCACGGCTTAAAGCCCGGGCTAAAAAAATATTGCAAGATAAGCCGGCACTGAGCAGCTCCCAGCCTTTTCCTGACTCTATTAAAGTAGCAGAACTCTCCCCATCTTCTTTAAAAAATCCTTCCCTTGCCAAGACTCTCCTCTCACTGGCCAAAGTGACACCGGAGTTCTGAAAGATCTTGTTGATGACCCAGATGTTCTTTCCAAAATCTTTCAATGTTCAAAGACTCTTTTTCCCCCACCCCCTTCCTCAATAGCAGGACTCGGTTCTTCTACTTCTATGAGTCATGCTTGTTCGGATCCTCAATTGTCTACTAGCATTAAGGACCTTCGTCTTCGAGCTCAGAACCTTTGGTTCAGAACCAATTCAAATTTGGATCTTGACATAGCTCCCTTACCTTCGAAGCCTAGCCTGACCAAAACCACTCCAGTTGGTACAGAGGCTGAACTTCAAGCAAGGAACCTTTTGGCTTCTTTAAGCTCCTCAACTTTCAGAAATGCCATGGGATAACAGAAAGCCATTGAGAATGCTATTTATCTGCTCTCCAATGATTTTGACGGTTCTTCTTCTTCCTCGCCGTTAGTCTCTTTTTTGCAACAGTTCAAAAGAATTGGTAGCACAATGGCTGAGGCAACCCAAAGACTGGCTGACGTGAAAGAGTTTTTTGAAAAAAGAAAGGGAATGATCGACCAATGTATCCAGTTGGCTAGCACTATGGAGGCTGGGATGGAAAGTTTGCCTTACTTTTGGAAGAGATCAAGAAAATGAGGGCTGCCCTTAAAAAGATGGAAGCTGATTATGCTATCTAAGAGGCTAACTTAGAAAAAGTTCCAGAGCAACTTGATTAGCTAACTGATGAGATTTCAGCCTTGGATGTCAAAGAAGAATGGTTGGCCGTTCAAAAGACAGCAAACACTGCCCTATCCCAGATTGATGAACAGTGGACTCAAGTTTTGGTCCTTCTGGCTCCCTTTTTCCCATGATTTCTTCTCCTTTTCCTCCTAGGACTTTATAGCTTTTTGAACTTTTTGAAACTTTCACGTTCTATTAAGTGGCCACAGGGTCAAAACTTCTTATTTTGTTAATGTAGCCATATTTGACTCTATTATGGCATGCTTATATTCGTACATCAGTCTGTTTATTTACATGTCATGCTTTAACAGATTCTTTAGTCTTTATCCGGCTTTATCAGTCTAAATTTGGACATTTCTTTGACCCAAATTTTCAGACTGATCAGGAATAACCCTAACATCTTGGGTATTCTCAGCTTCTTGCTCCAACTGGCGTAAATATGATTCCCACATACAGGGCTTATATTTCTGTAAATATTTTCCATTTATGAGCCTGTTGTATACTTGCCCATCTAAATTTCTCAAGTGGTAGGCCCTTCCTTTTAACACTTCATGAATTTCAAAGGGTCCTTCTCAGTTAGGAGACCACTTTCCCAACCTGTGGTCTTTAAGTCCTAGCGGCAAAATAGTCTTCATAACTAGTTCACCAATGGAGAAAGACTTGGCTCTTACTCTTTTGTTATAAGCCCTTTTAGCTCTACGTTTTTGCAACCTGAGATGGTCTAGAGCCAAAAGCCTTACCTCATCAAGATCTTCTAGTTCCGTTAGCATAGCTTGATTGTACTCGTCCATATCCAAATCATTCTACTTAGCAACTCTTAACGATTTAACTGTTAACTCCATAGGTAACACGGCATCATGACCATACGTAAGTGCAAATGGTGTAGTACCAGTGCTTGACCTTTTTGAAGTTCTGTAAGCCCATAAAACTTTAGAAAGTAACTCATGCCAAATTCTAGGATTATTGTCAACCATTTTTTGAATATTCAGTTTGAGGATTTTGTTGGTATATTCTGCTTGTCCTTTGGCTTGAGCTTAATATGGGGTCGAGTTGAGAACAGTAAAACCATATTCAAAGGCAAATTCCAACATATCATCCCCAGTAAAAGGGGTGCCTTGGTCAGCCGTAATGGTTTGTGGTAATCTAAATCTATGAATAATATTTTCTTTAATGCACTTAATCACTTCATTCTGGCTGACTGATTTAAGTGGAATAGCCTCTACCCATTTGGTAAAATAATCAGTAGCCACTATAATATATGCATGGTTTTTTTTATGAAGGTGGACTAATCTTGCCAATCACGTCCATTGCCCATCCTCGAAATGGCCATGGTTTAATAGTAGATTGGAGATTGACGGCGGACACATGTTGAATTGGCCCATGTCTCTGACAAGCTTGACAACCCTTAGCAAAATTGATGCAATCTTTTAAGATGGTAGGCCAATAATAATTATATCTCCTTATCAACCATCTCATTTTTTTCCAAGCCTGATGAACCCCACACAATCCACTATGTACTTGATTCATCAGTTTCAATGCTTTTATTTTACTGGGGCATTGCAACACTGATTCATTTGCCAATTTTTTAAATAACTCACCATCAGCCAAGAAATAGTGCACTACCTTCCTTCTAACCTTGATGTCAGCGTGCATATTAGGATTTTCTAGTAATTTAATGATTGGTTCCCTCCAATCATCCTCATCAGCCTGAAGGGGCATAGCACATGCAGCGTCCTCCTCTTCTATAATTGATGACTTAGATCTTTTTTCAACCGTAATCATCCTTTAGAAAACGTTTGTTGGGAACTTAAGTCCTGAAGCAATCTGAGCCAATTCATTAGCCTTTTCATTTTCTTCTCTTGGCACATATTGCACTGCTGACTCAGAAAAACTATCTATTAGCCTTACTGCAATTGTATGATACCTTTCTAAAATTGTATTATGCACCTTATATTTCTCCCCTAATTGGTTGATTACTAACTGAGAGTCCCCCAACCAATTTCACAATCGTGGCCTTCATTTCGCATAAAATTTTAAGGCCAATGATCACGGCTTCATATTCAGCCTGATTATTGGAACATTTAAAATCAAATTTAAATGAAAACTATGTCTTTTTTCCAAATGGGGATGTAAGGATGATCCCTGCCCCTGCTGATTCTTTAGTGCTAGATCCATCAAACCATATTACCCACAGGGTAACGGATATGTATCCAATTTCAATCCCTTTTAGGATTTCAGGACTTATATCAAGGCCATGATGGTCAGCCAGGAATCAGTCAGGACTTGTCCCTTAATAGCTTTCTGGGGGACATATTGCAAGTGGAACTCCAATAAAGTTAAGGACGATTTTGCCACTTTGCCAGTGATAATTGGTCTTGACATGTACTTAATAACGTCAGTTTTACACATGACTTCCACTGTTACAGATAGCACATAGTATCTTAATTTGATGCAAGAAAAGAACAAAGCCAAACATAACTTTTCGATTGATGTATATCTTTGTTCCACATCAGTCAGAACGCGGCTCAAGTAATAAACCGCTTGTTCTATGCCTCTATTATTAATTTGAACCAACAAACTTCCAATTGAATCATTAGAAGCTGAAACATATAATCTTAAAGGCTTTTTGGCTTAGGAGAAACTAAGACTGGCGTCTTGGCGAGATCTTGATTTACTCAAAAGCCAGCTGGTGCTCTTGTTTCCATACGAATTCTTCTTCAGCCTTCAGTTTTAATAATGGACAAAAAACTTTAGTGTTGCCTACATAATTAGAGATAAAGCGGTAAAAAAAATTAATTTGGCCAAGCAATCTCTGTAGTTGCTTCTTATTGGTTAGTGGTTTGGCCTCTATGATGACTTTAGCTTTATTTTTATCAACTTCGATTCTCCTTTGATGTACTAGAAAACCCAAAAAAAATTCCTGCTGAGACAACAAATGCGCATTTTAAAGGGTTCATTTTTAACTCATGGTATCTCATTCTTTCAAAACTTTTGTTAAAAACTTTATGTGGTTGTCAAAAGTTGATTTTACTATTACGTCATCTATATAGACTTCCATCCATTTCCCGATCATATCATGGAACATGGCATTCATTGCACGTTGGTAGGTTGTCCCAGCATTTTTAATCCAAACGACATCACCACCCATTCAAATGTTCCAATTGCCCCTGGACATGGAATGTTGTTTTTCTGACGTCGTCTCTGGCTATAAAAATTTGGTTGTAACCAGAGTGTCCATCCATAAAGTTAAGGATCTCATGACCGGATGCAGAATCAACCAGCATGTCCGCAATGGGCATAGGATACTCATCTTTTAGAGTGGCTTTATTAAGATATCTAAAATCTATGTATATCCGTAATTTTCCATTGTTTTTTATAACGGAAACAATATTCGAAAGCCATTCAACATACTTGGTTGTTCGGATAAATCCTACCTTCAACAATCGTTCTACCTCCTCCTTGACTTTTAGGATGATCTCACTTACCATTCTTCTTAGAGATTGCTTGTAAGGCTTATATCCTAGCTTTATTGGGAGTTAATGTTCTACCAGACTTCTATCCAAATCAGGCATCTCATGGTAATCCCATGCGAAACAATCTTGGTATTGGACCAACAAATTGAGCAATTTTTGCTTGAAATCCGTTAGAAGGAGTTGGCTTATGAGTGTTATTCTCTGATAACCATTTGCCCCCCCCCCCCCCCTCCCCCTCCCCCTCCCCCTCCCCCTCCCCCTCCCCCTCCCCCTAAGTTAACTTCTTCTAACGGATCCTGAACCTCAACTTTACCATCATCTAACTTAGATGGTGCCTGCGGTATTTCAGATGATTGAATGTGGTCTAGCATGTCTAGATCAGTCTCTTCCTTCACACAATCTGCTAAATAAACTGATTCCTCAATTTTTGACTGCATATCATCCTGAATTCGATGCATAATATCCATATATACTTCAATGTGGTGTCCTCTGATTAAACAACATTGGCAGCTTTAGCATATTCATGGCTTCCTCCACTTACTGTGGGAACGATCCCCTTAGGACGACCATTCTTGTCAGTTCCCCAGAACCGTAATGGTGCGATCTCCATGTCATAGAATTTTGCTTCAGCCAAATGAGCCTCTACCAAAAATGGTTTCTTATCTACTACGACGATTTCTGGCTCATCCTCTTATTTATTCCAAAAAATCAAGCATTGGTGCAAAGTAGATGGCACACACCAAGTGGTGTGAATCCAATCACGACCTAGCAACGCATTATAAGGAGAAGTAGTATTTACCACAAAAAATGTTATTAAGGCAGTTCGGCTCCCAATAGACACTGTGACTGGGAGTACACACTTTGGCTGGACTGATACCCCAGAAAACCCCACTATTGCCACATTAGCATCGATTAAATCATTGGTGGTTTTTGATTCGAGGTGAAAAATGCATATTTATAACGTATTACATGGTCTTTTATGCATACTTTTATCCCCAAAGTCCCTACATTTAGGTGCATTCTAATAACAATGTTCTTTTTATTGTATTAATGCTAAAATATATGTTTTTGCATTGTTTTATAGGTATTAGGATGTAAATCAATGAAGTGGAGCTAAAGAAAAGTGATTCTGGTGGATAGAACAACGTAAGCAGCTGAGAAAACGCCAATTTTGACAATGAAGACTTCAGATTTGGAAGATTTTCCCAGAGATATAAAATGTAGATCTTTGAGTTATGGTCGCGTGGCCACAAACGGGAGGTCAATCCGAGGTCCGAGTAAAGAGTTATGGCCATTCTACCATCGATGCGCAGAGCTGTCAAAATCAAAGAGTTCAATCGATTGAGCAGAGTTCAATCGATCGAACCTTCGATCGATCGAACTAAGCTCGATCGATCAAACTTTATATTCACCCATAAGTTGCATAAACTCTGCGGGAACCCTATATATAAGTCGTTTTGACGCCAGACGAAGGGGGGACGCTCCAGAACACAGAAAACATCAGTTTAGGGTAGTTTTAGGGTAAGATTAGGAGTAGATTAGGTTAGATTATTGTTTTTCTTCCTCTTTTACATTGATTTATTGAAGATTATTGAAGATTCAAGTTGGTTTCATGATTATTACAAGTTATTTTCATATTTATTCCAGGTTTTTCTATTCCTTTATCTTATTTGATTGTTTATTGATATAGTTGTTATGATTGCTTTGGTTTACTATTCCTACACTTATTTATTTATGTTTTTATAGTTTAGACGTTGGGAATATGTGATGAAACATTGATTCCCAGCCTCTGCCATGCAATCTTTAGAAACCTTGGGCTCGATCGATCGAAGGTATTTCGATCGATCGAACCAGGGCCATAGTCAAGCGATCGAAGGCATTTTGATCGATTGAAGGATGACGCTGCCCGATCGATCGAGAGCGCTTCGATCGATCGAACATGTTAAATCCTGAGATGATTCTTTTAAGTATTCCATGACTTTATGTTTTAGAAATCTGTCATCAGATTGTCCCACTAAGCTCAGTTTGTCACAACAGTTTTTAGAACTTAAAGCCTTAAAGCCTTTTCTTCAATGACTTTTGAAAACCACTTTGAATGCTAACACCATTTAGAGTGCAAGTAATTACCATTGTTTTAAAACCGTCTTCTATGTATTTTAAATCACTTGTGATGATATAGTCTCGGTCATGAAAGGGCTATTGATTCTATATCTTTAGAAAAATACGGAATACTGAAGAGGAATGAACTCCATAGAACATTAATGAGTATGCATGGTAGATGGTTAGGATCAATGTGGATTATCGTATTTCCAACACCTTTAATTTATCTGTTTAATTAGCTATGTTTCTATAAGCTTTAGTTTATTATTTAGTTTAACTTAATTAATTAGAATTTGTTAGTACACCTCCAATCATTCATTCTCTTTTTCCTTTTCTTTAGGTTATAACTTAGTAGACATTCTTCCTATTCCTTCCTTGTGGGATCGACCTAGACTTATCCAGTATTACTTGCACGATCACCTATACTTGGGTGTTGCACAAGAGTGCACAACTTTTTAGTCGTGTCAAGTTTTTGGCGCCGTTGCTGGGGAAGGCAACTAGGTTAGGATTTTACTAAGTTATTTTCAATTTTTTCTTACTTTTTTTAAAAATAATAATAATAAAATAAAATAAAAAGTTTGGACTTTTTCTCTCACAAGATAAAAATAAAAAAAATAAAAATTCTATTGTTTAAATATTTTGGATAAACATACAACACAAGCACCAATAATAGGTACACACTTGAAAATCAAAATATTTATCCCCCAAGTTGGCAAGCACCTGCATATGACGTAGATTATCAACCTGAGTGCTACCAACCACCACAATGGGAAAACAATAGTTGTAGTCTCCCATATTATCAAACGTAACAAAAACCTCCATATGAAGAGTTCTCTCAACCGCAATGGGAATATAACCAAAATGATAATGTAGGATATAGTAGTAGCTCCCACGATTACCAAACACACCAAGACTTTTCCTTTGGCGAGTCTTGTCCACAAACACAATGGGATGGGAATTACTACCAACAACAATGGGACGAAACTTCATATAGTAATAATGGGGAGAATAACCAAGTTGATGACAATGGAATGTTAAAATTGCTGCTTAGTGAAATGAAAAGGCTAGATAGTGCACTAGATAAATTAAAAAATAGATATCAACAAGCATATACTAGCCAATTTTTAGAAGACTATACCAGTCCTTCAACACTACAACCTAAATTTCAAGACACTAATAATGGAATGGAATTAGAGGACAATGACAGGTTTATATCGCATGAGGTTAGCAACTCATTCGAGAAAGTCATAACCCAACATGAACTCCAAAACCAAACCATTGAGCATGAAGTTGTAGAACCATCTTCTCCTTAATATACAACCCCATACATCAACTCCTTCACTGCCTGGATAAAGTTGCACAATTCCTTTATCCATAGTACCTCAATAGATGACATATATAGTGAGGAGAGTTACACGGATGATAATGAGGTTTTTAAAGATAATGAGAGTTTAGGTGACTGCACGCAGCTAGGAAAGGATGAGTCCCCCGTTGACTCTACCCCTACCTTTGATAGTGACCATAGGGAGGACATACTTAAAAAATCTAAATCCAATTTAGATTCATGTGATATTCATGAACCCTCACCTCTTTCGGCCGAAGAGGTGGTGTCACCAAGTTGCCCATCACCTATCCTCGCTATCAATCAAAGCTCTCATCCCGAGCTTGAAAATCATGTGTACCCTAATATTGAACAAATAGAATGTGTTGTGGAAGAGGATGGTAAGGATTCTAGCACATGTTTTTCACAAAAGTTTAACTTTCAAAATTCTTTGAGAGAGGACTTAGAAACTATTTGGCCCACATTAAATGATCTTAAACTTCAACAAGAAGCTAGTAATCTGCTAGACTGCTTGACCTTTTTGAGTAATAATGATATTGAGGCCCAAATAGATAGCTTTATCCAAGTCCAGTCCAAAACCATGTGCATAGAACAGAAATTAAATTCCTATGATCATATTTCTATAGATTCTGTTCTAGAACAAGAGGAGGGTAGTAAAGCTTCATTAGAACATCACTTAGACCTTGTCCCTTTTATTGAACCATGGCCTCCACCTGTTTTTGATAATAAAAAATAGAGGCTGTTATAGAAAATACCAACACCAAAGATCTTTCTTTGAGTATAATTCCTAAAAAGTGTGGTATTCCTCTTATAACTGTCCCCATTAACTTTGGAAGCCATTGGTTTTGCATCATCTCCTCTGACCTTGAGCCTGACATTAGTTGGGGGGAGTTGCATATTTATGAGGATCCCTACATTCTTTTCACTATTAAATTATTTCATTGGGAAGATCCTAAAAAATTTCGGTTATTACTTTATGATAAAAATCTTGATTAACCGGATTCATTTACTGAGTAATTCTATTATATTCTCTATTTTTCTTGTTGCTACTAATGATTTTGCAGATAACTTGAAAAAAAAAATTTGGATATTAATCCCTTGAGGTAACATCCTTCCTTCTCTCGCTTTACTTTACATATCCATGTGCTTAGTTTAGAACATTGGGGACAATGTTTAGTTTTAGTTGGGGGGGAGTGAGTCATTGCACGCCTCATATTTTTTTGTGGTGCTTTAATGTCAATATACCTGCTTAGCAACATGACTCAGTAAATTCAAAATTGCAAAATTTTAAAAATTTTAATTTTTTTTTAATATAATAACGTGGTTCTTGTATTTCTCTCTTAGTTAATGTAGTTAGTTATGATGCATTAGTGTTATTTTCTGTATGTCATTAGTATGTGATACACAATGGTAGTTTGTTTACTATCTTAGTCATAGTATATTTTACACTTTTTAATCTTCAAACAAATTTAAGCACGTTGTGACAACCTTGTACTTAGCTAAAATGGATTAGTAAGCATAACTTAGGTATCTTGAGAGACTGTAGTGGAGATTAATAACCCAAGTGAGCTTTTGTGCCATTCTTTGTTTTTGAGGGTTTTGTATATTACTCTTACTTTTTGAAAAGCGTATTAATTAGTTGAAAGTCTCAATTTTTTTCATTTTGACTGATTACTAGAAGAGAACGTTCAGGATTTACCAACTTTAGAGCTCTTGAATTTGCTGAAATGAATAATCCTATTAATTTAGAAGATGATTTAGGCCATCTTTTGACCATACACGCAAATTACAACATTGGCCTACCTCTATGATATTCTTTTACTTCACCTCTTGAGCTTATCATAATCGCCTTGTCTTCACAATCCTAAAGTTCATACCTAACTCCATATTTGAGTTTCTTTTCTTTATCTAGGAGTGATTGGGATGTGTTATCTTGACAAGAAGTTTGGTTCTGTGAATAAGGGAAAGTTGGCAAAAAAAAAAAAGAAAAAAAAGAAAAAAAAAGAAAAGAAAAGAAAAAAAAAGCATGAAAAGAAAAAAATGCCAATGGTTGTTACAAAACAAAAAGAAAAAATAAAATAATAAAAAGAAGAGTGTGGGAAAGAAAAAAAAATTTAAAAAAAAAAAGAGAAGAAGAGAGAGATTGGAGATGTGGGGAAGTTTGAAAAGCGTACAATGTATTAGGTATTCCAATCACATCCTTTGACCTAATTGAGAATCATGAACCTCTTTCTTCTTAATTGAACACCTCTTTTTCAAAGTCCTGATGATTTTAAGTAAATTAGATTTGAAGTTAAGGTAATGAGAGAGTTCTCCACGGTATCTCGCTCTTCTAGTGAAAAGTATCCATTCATGAGACTTTATGCACTATAAAATTTCCATTTTTCTATTTAGATATGAGAAGCATTAGATTCCATTTACATTTACTCTTTACAGCTTCCATATCATGAGTTATAATTATTACACCTAATTCAGAGTGATTTAATCTTAAGAGTGTAATCCCGGTAAGAGTTGAGTCAAAATGAACGTCTTGATAGTATCTTAGGTTATGCAAGCTTTGAAATTAAAGTTTTGTATTTTGGTTGTCCATTTACACACACACTTGAAGATTAATAGGTATGGAATATTCTAATGACTTTGATAGTAGATTAACTATAATGTGTGTGTTGCATGACTATGACATACTAGAGAGTTTCATGAGATTGTTGAGCTTAACTACATTGCTAAATGAGAGGAAAAATTTCTTGAAAACATTTAAATGAGAACCATTACCTTAAACATGAATTTTGTGGGTAGATTCACTGCAAACCCTCACGAGACAACACTCGTCCACTAGGGGGAACCTAGGTGTTTAAAGGCTTGTTGCATACGCTAAATGCAATCGCGATTCCTGCGAAAGTGATTTAGGATTTTACTTTATTTTGTTTTCAATTCTTAGAGTTTAAATAAACATTGCTGTAGTTCGCTTCATTGCTAGGGACTAGCAACGAGCTAGTTGGGGGGTGTGATTCGACGTGAAAAATGCATATTTATAACGTATTACATGGTCTTTTATGCATACTTTTATCCCCAAAGTCCCTACATTTAGGTGCATTCTAATAACAATGTTTTTTTTATTGTATTAATGCTAAAATAGATGTTTTTGCATTGTTTTATAGGTATTAGGATGTAAATCAATGAAGTGGAGCTAAAGAAAAGTGATTCTGGTGGATAGAACAACGTAAGCAGCTGAGAAAACTCCAATTTTGACAATGAAGACTTCCGATTTGGAAGATTTTCCCAGAGACATAAAATGTAGATCTTTGAGTTATGGTCGCGTGGCCGCAAACGGGAGGTCAATCCGAGGTCCGAGTAAAAAGTTATGGCCATTCAACCATCGGTGCGCAGAGTTGTCAAAATCAGAGAGTTCAATCGATCGAACCTTCGATCGATCGAACTAAGCTCGATCGATCGAACTTTATATTCACCCAAAAGTTGCGTAAACTCTGCGGGAACCCTATATATAAGTCATTTTGACACCAGACGAAGGGGGGACGCTCCAGACGCAGAAAATAGCAGTTTAGGGTAGTTTTAGGGTAAGATTAGGAGTAGATTAGGTTAGATTGTTGTTTTTCTTCCTCTTTTACATTAATTTATTGAAGATTATTGAAGATTCAAGTTGGTTTCATGATTATTACAAGTTATTTTCATATTTATTCCAGGTTTTTCTATTCCTTTATCTTATTTGATTGTTTATTGATATAGTTGTTATGATTGCTTTGGTTTACTATTCCTGCACTTATTTATTTATGTTTCTATAGTTTAGACGTTGGGAATATGTGATGAAACATTGATTCCCAGCCTCTGCCATGCAATCTTTAGAAACCTTGGGCTCGATCGATCGAAGGTATTTCGATCGATCGAACCAGGGCCATAGTCAAGCGATCGAAGGCATTTCGATCGATTGAAGGATGACGCTGCCCGATCGATCGAGAGCGCTTCGATCGATCGAACATGTTAAATCCTGAGATGATTCTTTTAAGTATTCCATGACTTTCTGTTTTAGAAATTTGTCATCAAATTGTCCCACTAAGCTCAGTTTGTCACAACAGTTTTTAGAACTTAAAGCCTTAAGGCCTTTTCTTCAATGACTTTTGAAAACCACTTTGAATGCTAACACCATTTAGAGTGCAAGTAATTACCATTGTTTTAATACCGTCTTCTATGTATTTTAAATCACTTGTGATGATATAGTCCAGGTCATGAAAGGGCTATTGATTCTATATCTGTAGAAAAATACGGAATACTGAAGAGGAATGAAATCCATAGAACATTAATGAGTATGCATGGTAGATGGTTAGGATCAATGTGGATTCTCGTATTTCCAACACCTTTAATTTATCAGTTTAATTAGTTATGTTTTTATAAGCTTTAGTTTATTATTTAGTTTAACTTAATTAATTAGAACTTGTTAGTACACCTCCAATCATTCATTCTCTTTTTCCTTTTCTTTAGGTTATAACTTAGTAGACAATCTTCCTATTCCTTCCTTGTGGGATCGACCTGGACTTATCCAGTATTACTTGCACGATCACCTACACTTGGGTATTGCACAAGAGCGCACAACTTTTTAGTCGTGTCAGTTTTCTACAATTTTTTAAGCATATGTGAAGGCAACAAGTTAACAAAAGCTCCATTATCTACCAATACTTTGGACACTGGTATACCATTAAAATTGGCCTTAACATATAATGGTTTTAAATGTTTAGCCATTCTAGCATTTGGCTTATCAAACATAATAGCCATTTTCTGTTTTGATTATGAAATTGGCACATTATGAATAGTGGGTTTTAGTGTTTAAGCTTCTTCCGTGATATACACCATAGGCTCTGATCATTAACGTCCCTTTCTAAACCATCAGGCTGCCAATCAAGAGACACGAAATCCTGTGGCATTGTGTAGACCATGTTGTCATAGAAGGATAACAATGACTGTCCTATCTGAAGTGCATCATCATGTTCCATGTTTACTGTTCCTGACTGGCCTGAATTTGGGAAGTCGACTATTTGATGGGCATCAGTCTGGATCTGATTGCTTATAGCAACTTTATCATCCTGAGCCAATATCCCGAACTCATATTGGGTGAGGTTATCTTCATTTTCTGAGTAGTCAAAGCTTAAAAAGTTTGTCGGTTGCTCGGCTTCAGTCTGAATCTGTCCACTCGAGGGATTCTTTTCAACCCAATTCAAACTTCTAAACTCAGACTGATCAGGACTATCGTTGTTTGGGGGCTGGCAGTCCATCTTTTTAACTGTTGCCTGGCCATCATACTCATCAAATTCTGACAAATCATCCCCCATTTCTTTAATGGCGCTGTTTGTCTTGCCTTCATCCTGATTCCCCAGACTTTCATCAACTTTATGAACCCATTGGTTAGATTTACCTTCAAACCTTCAAAAAAATGGTTGTTTTTTCATCTGGGCAACCTTTTTCTGTAACATGCGCCTTTTTTGGGTTTGAGTTAAAAATGATGGGTGATACTGAGGGAATTTAGGGTGCTAGACATATATCCATCCCCCATCTTGTGGTACAGGTGGCAACACCATTCTTGGCTTGGTATTAGAATATGTGGCTAGCTCCGAACCTCTTTTTTTTACCTTAATTGACTGAACCTTTGGCTTGAGTTTGTGGATGATGATTCCTTTCTCTTTTTGGCGTGCTCTACTTGTTTGTTTGAGGTATCATCACCTCTTTACCCTTGTCAGGCTTATCCTTGTTCATCGTAACCCGATAACCTCTTGGTCGTTGGACCACCCTACTTGGATTGCTTTGTCTTTTGAGGGTTCTTCCAACATTTTTAAGCACATCAGCGTGTTTTCGGAGTGGTACTGCTAACCTCTCTACGCAAGTGATGTAGAGAACTGGCTGTTCACTGGCCTCTGCTAATTCATGTAAAGATTTTCTGGTCATAATGTATGACTCATAAGGATTAGAAGCATGATAATACACTCCCGTCCTTGTTTTGAATGGTGGTGCTTCTGGGTTAAGGCTTCTAAATTGACCTCGAGGCCCTGAAATCTCACTTTTCACCCTTTCTATTTTAGAAGCATTCTTAATCTGCCATTGTGGTTTGACTGGCTTTGTCATGTTGGTAAGTTTAGCTAATACCATATTGACATGTGCTTTAGCCACGAACTGGTTTTTGTCAACTTGTTGCACAGGCCTATCATTAGGGAATTTTATGGCTCCATTTTTTTTAATCCATTTTTGTATGGAGTCACAAAATGTTATACAATTATTAGTACTATGAGTCCATTTATTATGCCATTTGCAAAAAGCTTTCCCTTTTATTTCATCGTTCGATGGTAAATCATGTGTCAATTTATTTTATTTTCTTTTACCAACCAATCGAAGATCATGTCAGCCCTAGTAATATCAAAATCATATTTTTTATTAGGCTTATCAGCCTGACTGGTGGTATTCTTTTCTTGAGCTTGGGTTGGTTTACGCAGGACATCACACACAAATGGCTTTTGAGTGGCCATTTCAGCGGCAACGCATTCATACGTGTTTTCATTTTCCTCATCAACCTGACTTTCATCCTCGATTTCCACCAAATGTACAGGCTGATGATGTCCCTTGTAATACACACCCCTTGTCTGATTTTTCTTTTGATTTTCCTCATCCATTACTTTCTCATATCGTGCCACGGCATCAACAACATGGCACAGGTCAGTAAACTATTGACCCACAAATTGCATTCCGAGTGTAGATTTCAAATTATCAACGGCTAATCACACATATTCTTCCTCTAGTAATCTAGCCTTACACCTATTCTGTGCAGATTTAAACCTAGTGATAAATGTCTCTACATTCTCTCTGGCATTTTGTTTTAGTCTAGCTAAATCAGCAATAGTCACGTTTGGGTCAGTCTGATAAAACTAACTATGGAAGATTCGTTCCATATCCTGCCATGTTTAAACGAAACTTATAGGGAGATTCACATACCAAGTAAAGGCAGGTCCAATAAGTGAATTGGCAAATAGCCTTAACTTTAGCATATCATTATACGAAACCTCCCCGCATTGTGCCGTGAAATGGGTAATGTGCTCTAAAGTAGTTTGTCTATCCCCACCAGAGAACAAGGTAAATTCAGGTATTCTAAAATATCTAGGGAACTCGAACATCCTATCAATAAAGTCTAGATATGGTTTATGATACTATGGGCGTATAGGGGCCCTAAATACTCCAAACTGTGTTCTCAACTGGTCGTTGACTTGCTCCCTGACTTGCTTGTGGTCCTGTTCTCTGATTACATCTATCATTTCATCCCTATTTATCCCAACTGGAATATGGCCCTGAATATCAGGATGATAAGGATTGCATACCTCATTTCGAGCATGTTGATGGATTGGGAAATCGGGTACTCCATTATGTGCCATGGGTGGCTGAAATTGGACTCCACCTAGTGCTACCGATTGCTGGTACCCTCTAATGTGTCCCAATGATGGCCTAAGTTGCCCACCAGTCTGCACTACCGACTGTTGCTGCCCCCCAGTCTACCCTGTTGGCTGATAACACCCCCCAGTCTGATATGTTCGTGCTTGGAACGTACTTATTATGTGAGTCCCTATTTTGATAGGTAGACTTGTGTTTAGCAACAATGGCTGAGTTGAGGACCCTCCTATCGAAAATGTAGCAGTATGTGGGTGGGAACCATCGTAGTAACTAGGCTGATGAACTGGGACCATTATTTGTCCAACTTGGAATTTAGGGTTAGTGCTTATATTAGGACCACTCGATGGCCGTTGAACACCTATAGGCTCCACACTCTGTCCCATCTGATTCGGTTCCAATTGGTAACTAGAACTTGACGTATGGTCAAACATACCTGATCTAGGATGAGTTAAAAAACTAGGCACCATAGGCCGGGCGAGAACCTTCACATTCCTATAACTCAGTTGTGGAGCCTGATTTATAGGAATATGCACAGGCTCTTTTTGGGTGTTGCCTTTCAAAGAAGACACTGAACCAAATTTTCCATCATGTATGACATCTTCTGGTCAATACTCTTAGTAATTTGATCTCCCATCTTCTGCATCATGTCCGTAAATGGTTTCACAATTGTGGATGTTTGCTGTGAATTGGCTTGAAGCCAATCATGCAGCGCACTACCCAAATTAAAATGCATTGCTGATGCGTATTCTTTCAGAGCCTGTTGGTCTGGCCCACTTGTGGTGGCCTCAACATTTCCAGGCTGCTGTTGGAGTGACTCATGATTGCCAGTGTGAGACTGATCACTGGTATTACCATGAACCTCCCCTTCAGCATTTCTTCTGCTGTCGGCGCATCCATATTTGGTAGTGCTATGACCCCTTTATCTTTTGACAAGTTCTTTCTTGGTGGCATGATGAACTGCTCAATTCTCCACAGCGGTCCCACTGGGTGTGCCAAAAATTGTATGGTGCAATATTATGTAAATGCTAAAGTGCGAGCGTGCCAGATAAATATTCTCTTTAAAATGAATGATTTGATGAATCAGGCGAGTAGAAAAATAGAGGAACGAGATTTCTCTAAAATAGGTTCAAATTGCCTTAACCAGAGATTAAGGACTTGGGATGTGAAAAAAACTGAGGCTAGTTTGAAGGAAAACATGGTATGAATTCCATTAAACTATTCTCTAAACAAAGTACAATTAGAAGTGATGATCTCATCTTCTAACCGAAGTCTAGTTACAAGGCTACTCCTAGATAACTAGTAATTAAAGATAAAGGAAATACATGACAGAATGTAAAGAAAATGCTAAGTCTTCTTGATCTCTGCGATCCCTTCTTCTTGTTCCTTCGTTTCTGTAAATAGGTAACAGTAGTGATAACCGCTGCTCCTGTACTGAGAAACTGTCCACTATCTCCATGATCTCAGAATAATGGGCTTCATCACACCCGTACTTGTTACCGCTTTGTGTCACACATGTCATTCATTTAACTCAATATAACCGCCAATAACTATCTTGCCACTAACGTGGATTGGGTCCTTTATTATGGCATTGTTATGTTGTATCAGCCTGCCTTTGTTCACACTTCACGCATTGCTCTTTCTTAGATTTGGTGGGCTCCACTTTTAATATTAGTTTGTGGTGCAAATAGCATAAAAAGTAAATTTCTAACCATGTGTGTATGTGAATTAAATTTATAGGTATGTGTGTAATAAATTACGAAATTCCATTTATATTTATAGCTCTAATGCAAAAAAAAAGTTAAAGTTAACAGAATATGAAAATGTATATATTGTGCAACATATGATCATAGATATATTAGTAATTGTAAATTACAATTTGTCTTTTAACATTGCAAAGTATTGCTTATAGATGTATTTGTTTGCACCACAAAATAAAGTTAAAAGTAGGCCCACCAAATAATGAGGAATTACGCGTAGAGCATGTAGCAAAGACAGGCTGATGTGGAGAGCAGACTGATGCAACACAACAATGCCATAATCTAGTGTGAATGCCACGTCAGTGGCATGGCGGTAATTGGCAGTTATGTTAATGACACATGTAACGCAGAAGTGGTGATATTTCACTAAATTGGGATTTGCTTTGTAATTAGATCCCAGTTAGAAGGCAAGATTACCACTTCTAATTGTACTGTGTTCTTTAAAGGATTTAATGGAGTTTTCTCTTTGTTACTTCTTTTACTAGTCTCAATTTTCTTTACGTTTCAAGTCTTTAATCTTTGGTTAAAGCCACCCGAACCTATTTGGAGAAATCTCGTTCCTCTGTTCCTCTACTCGTCTGATTTATCAAATTGTTCACATCAAGAGGACATTTGTCTGGCATGCCCGCACTTTAATACTTACATATTTTCTGCCATACAATTTTTGGCACGCCCGGTGGGACCCTGTGAAGAATTGAGCAGTCCATTATGCCATATTGAAAAAGAATTTGCCAAAATATAAAGGGATCGTAGCACTACCAGAAAATGGATGCGTCGATAGCAGAAGAAAATGTTGAAAGGGAGGTTCATGGTAATACCAGTGATCAGTCTCATACTGCTAGTCATGAGTCACTCCAACAACAGCCTGGAGATGTTGGGACTACTGTAAATGGTCCAGACCAACAGGCTTTGAAGGATTATGCATCAGCAATGCGTTTTAGTTTGGACAGTGCGCTACATGATTGGCTTTAAGCCAATTCACAACAAACATCCACAATTGTGAAACTGTTCACAGATATGATGCAGAAGATGGGGAACCAGATCACTAAGAGTATTGACCGGTAGATGTCATACATGACGGAAAGATTTGGTCCAATGTCTTCTTTAAAGGGCAGTGTACAGAAGGAACCTAAACAAGTCCCTATAAACCAGGCTCCACAACTGAATTATTGGAATGTAAAGGTTCTTGCCCATCCTACAGTGCCTGGTTTTTTGACTCATCCTAGATCTGGTATGTTTGACCATGCATCAAGCTCTAGCACCAACTAGGTCCAAACCAGTTAGGATAGAGTGTAGGGCCTTTGGATGTTCAACGGGTATCAAATAGTCTTAATATGAGCACTCACCACGATTTCCAAGTAGGACAAATGATGGTCCCAATTCAGCAGCCTAATTATTGATCTCGTCAGAATCAAGATATAAAAGTATACTCTACTTTAAAAGATTTATAGTGTGGAAGTAGAGGTCGAACCCACAGAGATTGAAATACTAAGACACTTTAATTTTAAAACCTAAGCCTAGTTAATTAAGAAAATAGAATTTTGAATTTGATTTTAATTAAACAAAGAAACTAAGGAATAAATCAAACTATGAAAACGATTAAAAATTGTTTTGATAAATATGTGTATTGAACCTAGGATTGCAAATCCACCACTAGCTTCATAATAAGGGTATCTATGCATTCAATTAGCTTATTACGTTAGATGATAATGATGAATCATAGTTACAAGCCCGATTCCTCCGTTAAGAAGATAACTACGATTCAAGCATCAACATAATTCATCTTCGGTTGGCACGAAGTGTCTCACACTAAACTAGGGTTGCGGCACACTCCGTATTCCTTAGGCATGAACTATTCAACTATTTGATATCACAATTCTAATAAGCACCATTACATGTAAATAATCCATACAAGCACAGCAAATATAGATCATTGAGCACATCACATTCAAAATAGATCTAAGACAAGAATAAACTTTGAAAGTAATGATTTAATCAATAGAAGTACAATTTTATTATTCAAAATCCTCGAAACATGTAATCATCGTCCATACATAATAAATCTAAAAGAAAAACATAAATAACACCCTATTACTTGGCTAGGGTTTTATTGAAACCCTAGATCTCAGGCTAGTTGGCTATAGAATCGAAGATTGGCAAGTTGTTGATGGAGGAGGCCATGGGAATCCTTGGTCTTCTTCTTCTTCTCCTTGCTTCTCCCTCTTCAATGGTTGTAGTTTCGGTTGTTGAAGTATGTGTATAATGTTGTGTAACCCCAATTTAACTTAAAGAGGATATATGTATAGATTTGGAGCAAGTTTTGGAGGCTTTTCTAAACCTAATCGCACTAAAACTACTATATTTACATTTCTGGACGTATTCAGCCAATTCAGATCACACAGGGCTCTTCAGTACATCGAATACGTATTTTTAATTTTTTAAGGGCTCGCGCGCGATGCTGCAAAATCTCGCGAGTGGGCTGCTCCAGCGACGTGCCTATTTTCCAACTTTTTCTAGATTTTCTCAGCTTGCCACACCAATCGTAGAATTACGATAACTTTTGACTCAGACCTCGTATTGACTCATCGTTCATGGCCACGCGTCCATAACTCAAAGTTCTACATTTATATCTTTGGAGAAATTTCTCAAATCCAAAGTCTTCATTGTCAAAAATGCAATTTTTCAAGGCTGCCACTGTCTCCAACTTTCACCGGAATCACCTTTGGAGCACAGAATGTCTTCTAAAGTCACTAATCATTGGATTTTAGTGCATTTTCACATTAAAAGCTCCAAAACCTACAAAAAAAAAATAGAATAATTATTAAAAATACTTAATATCTAAAAGAAGTGGGCTAACAAAGCGTATCTTTAGGACTATAAACTTGAACTATTCGTCGCCGATCACACCCACAAAACTACACTTTGCTAGTCCTCGAGCAAAGTAAAACAAACAAACAAAAAAAACTATAGTACAATTAAAATACCCTAACTCACTATCACAGGCAACACGATTGCATTTAGCATATGTAACAAGCCTTTTAAATCCCTAGGTGTCCCTAGTAGGACGAGTGAAGTCAAGTGAAGGTTCTCGTCGAATAAGACACCCACAACCATCTTTTATTAACTTGTACATGAAAAGTTTTATTAAAACAAAAAAACAATCATTCAATACTCCTTATCATAAACAACGATTCGAAATAGAACAATGAACAAAAGAAGAAGCATAATGAAACATCCACTTAAGTCACAAGAATAATTCCAAGAGAATGCATCAAATGAAGCAATAGCATATTTCACAAACTTGCACGTGTGTGATATGGTAGTCAAGTGAATACAAGCCTATTATAAACTTGGAATAAAATCTGGATAATTATCTAACTATGCTACGACTCAAAATCTCAAGTCGTTAATTACACTCTAAAATGAAACACTCAAAAACAGGTGTAATTTCTCGGATATATGCAAGCCAACAAAATATGTTTTCAAAACAAGCAATGCTCACATATGACACGAAAAGACGCATGACACGCAAGTAAAGTAGTCTCATGAAAGGATGCCAACAGTCAAGAAAAATTAATCGTTACATGTTTTGCTCCTCCTCCCATCATTTACATATCCAAACCATCTTTTCTAGGATCAAATAGGACTTTTCAAAGATTGTAACGTGGCTAAGACACTGGAAAAGAATAGAACGGATTCATCAAGAAATCTTTAGAATGGCATTGTAATGCATTTTCAATTTCTTTCATTCATTCTTCTACCAACTTTCATCATTTCATTCTCTTCTCTTCATATATATATATATATTTTAATTTCTTTCCTCTTCTTTTTTTTTTCTTATTCCAACCTTTTTCTTTTCTTTTTCGTTGCTTTTGACACGATTATTCATTGAATACCAAGGCAACTGCCCCAAACATCATCTTATTTTTTTCTTCTTCTCAATTAACACATTGCCTTATCAACACTAAAAGTTGACGAATCTCTCAGTGGTGAACTCCAAGTTGGAGCAAAAAAAAAAAAGGATAATGGTGATTAAAGAAAAAGGGCATTTTAACTGCCCAAAGGGGCGAACTAAGAAATTTTATCATTTTTCAGTCAGTGGTAAACAAAGAGTGCCTACCATCATTTCCTATGATCATATGGTTCTTCAATGTTTATGACGGAAGATTATTTAGCATAGTAACCAGTATTTTAACTCAACTATCAACCAAAACAAGAATAATGAGAATATAACAAGTTAATGCACTATTTCAATGAAATTTGACAAACACAAAATGTATTTATAAGCCTCTAAAAAAAATAGGCTCAAAAGCTCACCGGGTTTAGTCTCCACACTATGTGTTATCTAAAATCTAAATCATATTATAGTTCACATCAAACATGTATTCAAGCGACTACGTGCAGTGCATAGGTTTGTGTGCAAATTTATGATATAAAACTATGATTTGAACGATGCATAACCTAAAACATTACAACATGACATATGCAAGTGTTTAACTACATCTCCTCTTTTTTACCATTCTATAACAATCGTGTTCAATAATAAGAAATATTGAATTTGTAATTGTCAAAATGTTGGTAAAATCGTTCATTTAAGCACAATTATCGAAATTATTTTTTTTTAATTTGGGGTAAAAAGTGCATATGAGTTACATGTGAGTGCCTATCCCAAAACCTAAACCTTTCATTGTCCCCAATGAAACAATAAAATGAAAGAAAGGAGAGTACGTAAGGAAAGACATTACCTCGATTTCAGCAATCACAAACATGTAAAAGTATAAGAATATGGAATGAAAGTTCAAACATGCTCCAAGTGGAGCTACTAATCAGCTGTTATCACTCACAAAAACATGACAAGAAAACAAACACACACATTTACGCTAATAAAAGGAAAACTAAACATGCAATAAAAGCAAAAAACAAAAAGGTAAACAAAATGAATCGAAAGGACTCAAAAGTGAAACAGAAAGAAATGAATGAAAAGAAACAGACAAAGCAAACATAGACTCGATCTAAAAGGGCCTAAGGGAACAAACAGAAAAGATAAAACAACTAACTAACCAGGTTTGGGAGAAAGAAGGTAAGAGAACAGAGAAAAAAATCCTGAAAAAACACCTCGCGCGCACGAGTCATGTGAGCGACCCCTCGCGCACGTGATTCCTATTTCGCTCGAGCGATTGGGTCCGCTATGAACAACTGAGAGTTGTTATCTTCAAAAACTTCAGAATTTTTCTAACTTCACAAGTCGTGCTCGCAGGTCGCGCGAGCAACTTATCGTACGAGGCTCCTTTTTTTCTTCTAATTTGTTTCATAAAGTTAAATAAGTTCAAAATCAGCTGACCCCGACCCCGACCCAAAAACCTGTCCAAAAACTCAAAAACTGACCCAAAATGACCCAAAAATGTATAAAAATAAGAAAACGGATGAAATAAAGCTTGGGTTGCCTCCCAAAAAATGCTGTATTTTATGTCTTCAGCTAGACCATGCTACACTCCAGACTTATGAAGGTAGAAACTCGAGCCTTGTGCCCCTATTAAAAGGAGGAAGATCGTAGTTGAAAACTGATATAATATCTTTATGAGTTAATTTGTTTGACGATTCTCTCTAATCTTGTTCAAATCAATTTTTTACCTTTCGAGTAAATTCCTTGTTAGGATCTGGATTATTTGAATTCGTCTGCTCATTTTGCCCTATATTGTTCTCCTTACTCACATTTATTTCTTTATTAGGTTCAATAGTTCGTCTAACCTCACTATCTGCCACACATGGGTAATCATCATTATTTGAGAAGTTGATCAATAGCGTTAAAAATGTTTAATTTTAGGTTCATATTCCCAAACGACACTTTCATTAGCAGTGGCTAAGAATGGACGACCAAGAATGATAGGGGTGTGTTTCCTAATATCTAGCACAGGTTCAGTGTCAAGGACCATGAAATCGACGATAATATTTATTAACTGTTACTAAGATGTCTTCGACGATTCCCCTAGGGATTTTGACAGAACGATATGCTAATTATATGGTAGCGACCGTGGGCTTAAGTTTACCTAATCCTAGTTGTTTGTAGACGGTGTAAGGTAAGAGATTAATACTTGCTCCTAAGTCAAGGAGAGCCCGATGAATGACAATGTCACCTATGATACATCAAATCATTGGTGTACCGGTGTAGACACCTCAATTTTGACCAAACATCGAATTAAGGGGAGTGTTACCTCTAGATCCGATGATGACAATGACCGACTGATCTAAAGCTTCCAAAGGTGTCTCAAGCTCTTTGAAAGGCTCTAAAATTCAAATAAAAAGAAAGGAAGAAGAAAGTAGAGAATAGGAGAAAATGGCATATAGCACAGTTCACAGCAGTCACGGGTTGCCGGGGTGGTACTCTCTGATTGCCGTACGGCAGTCAGTAAGTTCCACAACGACGTTCACTGATAGCCGCAAATATACATCAAATGCCGCAAAAATCAGAATTCCAGAAAAGGCGGCAGTCCACGGAGTTGTCCGCGGCATTCATTGAGTGCCGCATCGGTATTCAGTGAATGTCGCGCCAGCAATCAGTGAGTGCCATTTCGGCACTTATTGAGTGCCGCTTCCATCCCTGTTGACTGTCGCATTTTTGTGGTTGCTAGCTTTGAAATAGTACGTTTTGTACCTTCAAAAGGACATTTGAGATTAGGGTTTTTACTATAAAATTACCAAAATAACCCTCCAAAGTTTGCCTATATAGGGGGGATGAATATCCCATTACAAAGGACTTAGAATTTTGAATCTTAGAACCTTGTCTTGATTTCTCTTTATTTTAAACCTCTTAAAAATTCTCTAAACACAATTAGGAACAAGTTTTAGAGGAGTTTAAGGAAGAAGTTGCATGAGTTAGAAGAAAAAGAACTTGAACCACCTTTGAAAGACCCCCAAAACCTAAGATTTGAGGATAGTTGGAGGTAATCTCTAGACTAATTAAACTTAATTTAAGTTCAATCACAATATTAGAATCTCTTAGGATCTTTTACACATTTTCAAAAACTCCTTTTCCACCGCATTTCTTTACACAACCACCAATATTGTGATTGAACTTGCATTTCCTTGGTTTGGATCAAAGTAACCTAAGGCTTAGAGTTAAATAAATCATGGAATCAACTTAGATATTACTTGAGTCTTGGTTTGCCTTGTTCATTTTGATCATAATTATCTCTTAAGATTCATAGGACTTTCAATGTCCTACTTGAATCCTTAGACTTGAATCCTTTAATCTTCTTATAACCTCAAAGATTTGTAAGAGGATTAAGGTAGATACTAGCATGTTTGGTTAATGAGTCTAAATCTATCTCCATGGTTTTAGTTCATTACTTTGAGATTTCATGAAGTTTCTTCATACTCCGTTGAAATCTATAAGTATGAGTATCCTTAGTCTCCAAATGACCATCAAATGGGAGGAGAAATAGTTTAAGTTAAGCTAAACTTCCTGGCTTGATAAATTAGAGTTAACAAATAAAGGTGAACTTGACAATAGTGTAGTGAGTTCATAAACCTCTTTTTATCAAAGATTTTAAGTTAAATAACGAACCGTTGGAATTGAATGAAACCAATTGAAGAGTGTCAATAACACAAAGTTTTACCACTATGATTTTTTTAATGGGATTTCGTGTTCAATATGGTTTGGTCATGAGTTTTATGAAGCAACCATAATCTGTCCAGAATTTCAGAACAGTAACACCCTTTTAAAATGAGTAAATCAGAGCCTTAATCAAGCATTCTTGACTTCAAATAATTTTTTCTATGATGATTAATGTGTTAGGAAGATACCCTAAAAAGATCAAAGTGATTCTAATACTTTTACTATTTTTAGAAAATTATACAAAAACTCTGGACAGAGAGTTGTAAGTTTCTGAGTGATGTCTAGTGTTTGTCCAATTCCCGAAAATTGAACCGTTGATCTTCGATCGTTCTTTTTGGTTTGGAAACTAGACTCACAGAGGCACCTTGTGTCCAAAATTCATTAACATTAAACCATAGAAAGCATGCTTTTACAAATTTTAAAGTTTTGATTTGCTCTTTGAATTCTTAGAATTTTGTGACAGATTTGACAAACTTTGTAAAAAATGGTTCAAATGATCTTTCCATGATCTAAGGCTTAGACCATGTTTCAATAATGATTAGTTGAACTTAAATCCAGAGGTTAAATGATCCAAATTAATGAATAGTTCATAGCTTACCCTTGTTCACATTCACATGCATATTCATGTATTCATCCATGTGTGTTGATGCTTGTGAATGAGATTCATGTTGCACTAAGTTAAAGTTGCATTTAGTTGAACTTAACTATGGGTTCCTTATGACTCAGTTGGAATTATATCATTTCTATATGGACGTTACATTGGCTCCTAGTTGAGACTTTTATATCTATAGAAGTGTTGTATCTCCAAATAATTAAAAGGAATTCATGGTTATGTCAACTCTCTCCATGCTTGATAGACTTAAGCTAGAATTTAGGTTTCGATATCATATCTTATAAATCATGTGGACTAACCCTCTATTTTGTAGCGTTATTGAGTTATGATTTCTCAACCCTTCTCTAGTTTAATCATTTCTTGATTTTATTGATTTTTCAACTCCATGTGGGACACCTTAGAATTAAGTTTTGCCTTACGTGTATATATAGATTAGAGACTCCCATAGGTTTTTATTTACTTGCATGCATTACACGTTTCCATAATCGCGGCTGTCCCCCAGATAAGTTCTTTTTGTTCTGTATTGCTTATCATATGCTAATTGAACTGTGATTATGAATGATATTTTACCATTAGCAATCTTGCACACTTTAGACATGCTTTTGCAATGTATACCTATATTTATGTATTAGTAGAGGGCACATTTAGATTAATAATCCAATTAAAGGATGTTGAGTAGAGGCCTATCACGAGATAGGATGAGACGGGGTGTTTTATTCCACCGTGCTCCTTCCCTTCTCACTCCATAATCCCCGTACCTAGAAATCTCTAGTTTCCAAAAAGATCAAGTTGCTTTAGAATGGTTTTTTAATTTTCCTTTTAAAAATTAAGTGGCAACTCGTGTTTTGTATTTTGAAATTGAAAAAGATTTTTTTTAGAAAAGCTGTGGGTAAGATAAAAATGCGATATCCACAACCGGGATCCTTATACTTTGGAGGAGCGTGTTGGAAGATTGAACTTAATTTTTTCAGTGAGGAAGACCTTTTTCGGAGTATGACTGTACAACTTGTGCTTTTGAGTGCATTGGTCTTTTAGACATTTGGCGTAAGCGGGAATCATTTAATAGCGTTGAGGAATGAAATATTAATTTTCACTTGTTAAATACCTCGAGTATATAGTTAGTTTTTGATCCTTTCTTTGAAACATGTGACAGTTTCTCCATGTTTGGTGGGAAAGGCTTTTCAGAACATAATTAGTTGGGACCGATTCATTTTCTTTCCTAATTCAACTCCTGTCGTCACCTTTCTCTTGAATCGAATTAATGTTCACATCTTTTAAATCATCTCTCAGAATCTCTATAACTTCTTCCTCACGGGTAGTCATCCTAGTCGAGACAGCGTCTGCTTGCTCACTCGTACCCTCAATATCATATTGTCCCTTAGGGTTTTGAATAGTTTGACTAGGAAACTTACCCTCGTTTCTACGACTCACTGCATTAGCTAGTTGTCCCATTTGGGACTCAAGCTTCGCAATGGATTGTGTGTGAGAGTGCACTATTTGTGCTAGTGCTTGCACTTGAGTTTCGATATTCTTAAGGGACGCCAACACCTTCTCCTCAAAAGTGTTATCCCTTGGAGTGTTAGGATTAGGAGGGGGGTGTTGGTATTGACTTTGTTGATATTGGGGTCAGTAGGTATTAAGAAAATTAGTCGTCTCATTATTATTATTAGATCTCTACGAGAAGTTAGGATGGCTTCTACATGGGGCATCCGGATTGTTCGTCATAGGATTATAATATGTATAGGGCAAAGGCAACTTGGACAATAAAGAGCCATCAATTTACAAAGATCAAGCTACTGTGAAAAACATGCTAAAAGAAGAGATTGAGATGATGAAAAATAAGGAGGAGGAATCTGTTAATGCATAAAACTCAAACATGACAGTTTAAGGATAAAGAAATCGACAATTTAAGGATTGAGTTGGAGAAAGAGCAGTCCTTGGTAAGAGAACTTCGGATGTTATCCAGCAAAAGGTATTCAGTGTCATAATTCAAAAATATGCCACCTTTATATGTTGTTATAGTAATTGTTGAATCCTATAAGTACAAACTTGTCACACAATTTGACATGTGTAGTACATTTACAACCTACAAACCACTAATGAATATCGTCTAAACTTCGAATGATATTTTTTTTAATAGGATGGGGATGAACAAGGTCTTTATTCAATTTCTTTAGGAGTATGCTTGGTGACTTCACCAACAAAAAAGAAAAAATCTGTAAGCATATTATAATTCAACACACTAAAACTCTGCATATGAATGTACAATAAACTAGATTTACATTCCACTCTCCTATCTTTTGGTGCAGGTTGAAAAACAACCAATAAGTCCAGCTGACTCCCGGAAACTCATGAAAACTCCTTCAACAAGAAAATAGAGGGCGGTAAAACTTAGAGGAAGTCACCGATGTACTAGCACATTCGTTAGAAACCTACAGATGAGGAAGGTAGCACAAAAATCACCATACCTTTACCCTGATTGGACGAGGAAAAAGAAAGCAAAGATAGATCAAAAAGTGGTTGATGCACAACAAATAGGTGACCAGAAAGTGCCAAATCCAAAATCTGGTAAAGTCGATGATCCAATTGATGTAGATATCATTGACTTTGATAAGTTTAAGGACTTCAAAGCATTGAAGTCATTGTGGACCGGAGAAATCGTAAGTCTAAAATCTCCTGCAAAAAGAGGACAAGATATTACTGAATGAAATCCTCGATGCAGATTCAACTCTATGGTATGTCAATTAATATACCCATTAAACTATATACACCACAAATACTTTCACACTAGGTTGCTAATACATGTACTGTTATCACAGCACTACAGTGTACACTAGAGAGGATGAGCTAGACAGTCATGTCACACTTGCAGATATTTGTTCAGTGTTGTTACTGAAAGAAATTTCAAGTAATGTAAGTGCAAATAATAAGCAACTCCACTCACAATACATTGATAAATTAGCCATTCTTTGCTTAACAAATTTTAACACAGTTATTATGGTTGACTTTAATCAAACATTTGATCAAACATAAATTTACTAATCTTCAATACTTTAAGGTGATCAACTGCTTCGCGGATTATCTAATGGAAGGCAACGAACATGACATTTGGATAAAGTAGGCAACCAAAAGAGCGACCAATCATTCATTTTCCATAGTTTATGCTTGGTATGCCTTTGACACTTACAATGATATACTATAAGTATATTCAGAATACGTACAAACCCATTTTCTAACCTACAACCATGGGTCCAAGATGGCGACAACGAATCGTTAATAAATTCATCAACCCACACATTGGAAATTCATTTGGAGACTTCAGGTACAAAATCTTCCCGCTGCTACATTAGAGTGATTCAAGGTATGGACAACATTGGGCACTTGGGGTGTTAGACAAATTGGAGTCAAAATGGAGCTACTTCAATTCAACGAGACCAAGAACTACTGGAACAAAAGATAGATACTTGCCAGGATTGATTAATTTGGTAAACACTGAAAAACATTTGCCATTCTCATTATTTCAAAATAACATTAATGAAACATGATATAGAAACACTATGATTTGCAGAGCAACTAAATCACAAATCATGCAAATTCGCAGGAGTTGGGACATCCTGGAGGGGAATCTGCAGCTAATCCTATGACAAGGGATGTTTTGATATAGAATATAATCAAATCACCCCAACAAGACCCGGGAATTGTCGACGGTGGGGTTATCGTGTGAGACATAATGGCAAATATCACCCTCTGCACCAAACTTCATACCACATGTAATGCAACAGCGACACATGTTGGACTGGTACATATGCTATTGAACACACCGGGTCTTTCATGGAAAAAGGATAGCTACAATGCACTTCAAGTAGCAAGATTTTTCCAGTTGCTACAAGATTAAAAGGGGAGCTCTATAATTCCAGCAAAAATGGTCGGAAAATGAAACTATTATAAATATTTTTGCTAGTTTATCTTTTGTGGTCGTTACTTCATTTTGGTGAACAATTGTTTACTTAATGACTAGTTGTTGATATATATAAATTACAGTCATCATCTAAATGCACAGCAAAACCATCAAGAGTTTACCTAGACATGTTCATATCACTCTAATTTTAATACTCCATGTCAACAAAGAATTTAGTATATCATGCAACGATTATCAATCTCAAGTACAAATAACTTCCCAACATGATTTTCGATTATGCCGACCTTTCTTCTCACATGCAAGTATTCACCCTTAGATGGAATCCTCTTATTCTTAGGCCTACCTAGTTGCTTCCTACTAATCGGTGGAAAAATTTCAACCAAATTTGAAGCAATCTCGCACCTACCAAATGTAGCAACTGGGTGTATTGCCTTCGAAACAGATAATTCATAGTATCTTTTGAAAAAATATGGCTCAATAAATTCAAGTAACTCCTTGCTAGTTTCATTACTTCTACAATTAAGAACAACAACTGCATGTGCGCAGGGGAACCCGTCTTGTTGCCACTTACCACACGAGCAAATTCTCTGCCCCATGTTCATAACCATAGACGGATCACAATGAACTTTATACAAGTACTCACTTGCAGAACTAACTCTCCATGTCCTCCCTTCATCTAAAGCAAGTTATACACGTCGATGCATCTCCGGACATAAAGCATCATTCCAACTTTTGCAATAATTTCTCATTTTCGCCATGTCCTTCATAGTTTTAACCAGTATACTATCTATCATGCCGGTTATAGGCATGTGATGTGCCTCGTTAATCATTTTGTTCCAAGACTTGACTAAACTAGAAGACATCTCCCCATACCTCTGTCCTCTAAAAAATGCATTACACCAATTTTGTATAGGAATACCACTAAAAAAATATACACCCTTTGGCTACCCTCCTTACCAACAAATCCAACTTTTCAAAGTACCTATCAAAGTCAGGCGTATACACGCACTCAAACATCAAATAAACCATGCGGCTAAGAAACTTTGAGTTTAAATCTTTCATTTTGTCCATTAAATTATAATTCATGTGGAACAAACAGAAACTGTGGAAATGGTTTGGAAAAATAGTGTTTATTCCTTCAATAATACCTGGGTGCCTATCAGAAATAAACGTGATCTTCCGAGAAATACCAATAATCAATGATAGTTCTCTTAAAAACCAAAGCCAGTTTTTTTTTGTCCTCAAACTCTACAACAGCAAAAGCAAAATTGAACACCTCTGTAATAAATTAGAATATTTTCAAGAATAATAAATAATGGATTACAACATTTCCAAGTAGAAAATAGAAAATTGCAAGCTGCTTTAACAAAATATCTCACCTCTACTAACTGACATGGAAATTTCACACTGTTAATTTAAATTTCTCACGGTTTCTATCTAACATGCAATTTTCTCACTGTTTTAATCAAAATTTTCACCGTTTCTATCTAACATGCAATTTTCACAATGTTTTATTCAAATTTCTCACCATTTCTATCTAACATTCAATTTTCACACTATTTTATTTAAATTGCACACTGTTCAATCTAACATGAAATTTACATTGTTTTAATAAAATTCCAGTCCAATGAATGTACATACAACTCAATTCAAGGCGGAGCATTTGACATTATTTACAACAATAACTGCACAGTAAAATATTCTGTACAACTTACCTTGATCGACAGTTTTGCAAGTGGCATCCAATAATGAACCTCTATGCCATCCCTTTAAAAATGTTCCATCCAAAAAAATCATGGGTCTAATGTACTTAAATTTATGCAAGCAGCAAATGAAGCAAAACACCGTTTAAATCTTCTATTTTCTGATCCACGTCCAACACAAGGTGACTCCCCGGATTAACCCTTACATTATACTCAAAATACCATCTAAGGTTAATAAACGATGAGAAATGATCCCTGTAAATACTTTTCTTCACATTTTCAACACCAAACCATGCATGATGATATTTGATATCAAGTCCATATCTATCCTTAATATCACCAATCACTATAACCGTCTCGAACAAAGATTCGCGATGAATTTTCTCCTCAATTAGATCACCAACCAACTTTGAAATCACTCGCGGATGTTTAGATTTACGAATAACAGATCCACATGTATGAACCTTCTCAAACTTTCGTATATAAAAAAATCCATTGATTGACTCCTTCGAAGCATGAATGCGCCATTTGCAACCCTTATCTTCTCAATATTTGCAAACAACCGTTGCTCTTTGCTTATCATTCTTCACATACTTAAACTGAAATCCAATTTCAATTGAAATTTACATAAAGCTTGACAAAACTCCACCTCACCTCCTTCAAATTTTTGCCCCCCCTCTTTAATACATGTACTCCACAATAACCCCATCAACAAATGCTGACGATGAATATAAAAAATTTGGCTCATCGTCAATATCGTCCACCACCTGTATAAACCGACAATCATTAGGAGACACATCCTCTTCCACCTCAGATAGATCGTTATCTATCTCCATGACTGTGACTTGCACATCCACCCGGCTCACTGATCTCATTGTCTACATAATACAACCACTTTTTTCTATATCACCATCACTAGCTAACATACATTTGCTATATCTAGCAATTCTATATGTTAGCATCATCTCATCTTGATTGACAATGGGCCACATTCCAGCAATAAAACATGCAAGGTCGGAATAACACATATGCTCTACCACAGGAACAATTGCATCTTCACCTCCGAAAGAACAAATCATAGCAATATCACTCTCCATCTTATAAACAATAGAAATACAATCAGGTACTAAAATATTCACACCAATTTTAGGCACAATGAAAAGGGTGAGAAATTTTTCATCGTTCACCCAATTTGATATGATCATAAACTTGATTGACTAAATTACAATATTCAAATCTAATTGTTTGGTTAAATAGATAATATGTCAAATGTACAAAACAACAACAAATAAATTCTGTACACGTATCTAGCCAAAACTATCATTTCAAATTTCAATGACCATGATTTTAGCATGCATTTATTGGAATCACGCATGAATTAAGGTCACATAACTCCACTTCCTTATTATTCAGCAACTCATTATCACGTTTTAAATTAAGCCTACAAATCAGCACTGTAGATAATGCTCTCTAATGATAGTATATTTTGAAATTGTATACAACAATTAACCATATAAGGGCATATTCGTCCAGTTTGTACATCATAATATTGGGGGAAGGACTAATTATTAATGATCTTTAAATCAAGGGTTCAATTTCATATCACACAATTCAAATTGGACATAATCTATTTTAGGCGCCAATCTAATATATATATATATATGAAAGCGGAGGCCTTCGCTTCCGCCACATGGCACCTTTATAGAATTTTAATAATTTCAAATGTTTAATTATAATATATATAAACACACTTATAAATGTTGTTTTTAATCACTCAAATTAAAATTTTATTAATACATATACATTTATGACATTAAATAAAACCTCTCGAATTTAGTTTTGATTACGAAATTGTAGTCCTTGAATTTAAAACAAAAACTATGATTTGGGAATTTAATTTTTGAATTGAAAATAACAGATAAGATATACAATATGTATATATATACATTAGATATCCATGGTATATATCTTAAAGTCAAATAGTCTTTAACCACTTAAAAAAATTTGTAGCTCTTGAATTTAGTAGTGATTATAAAATTTTACTTCTTGAATTTAAAACGAAAGCTATGATTCCGGAATTTTATTTTTGAATTTAAAATAAAAACTACCAAATTGAGATTAGCATCTGATTCAACTTTTGTTCTATAAAAGGATCTTAAGTCCCATTCTTTCTATTCTCTTCTCCTTCTGGCTTATATATACATACTTTTGATGTAGTAGTTGATGTTGTTTATTGATTTATTCTCTTAAACTATTTTATTTTTTGATACAGTGAGATGTGATTTATTAATTTATTATTTTAATTAAAGTGAGTTGTGATTCTAAGAAGAAGAGATGGGTTTGAAGGTATATTATATATCTCTCAATATTCCCTAAAAACTTACGATTAAGGTTTTGTTTTTGTATTTTTGAAACTTGTCATAAAAAAATATCTAAAAGCTTTTATATTCTTAAAACTAATGAATTAAATTTTAAGTTTTGATTAAAATAGTGAATGATAAGTTGTGTACTATCTGGGATATATAGTTAGTTACGATTTGCTTATGAATATATATATATATATATATATTTATTATTAGATTAGATATTAGATATTGATACAAGTGAGATATACATTGAATCTGACAATAATTTGTAATTATTTTAACGAAATAATCAGTGTTCTAAATTTTTAATATACATATGTATACGTAAACTACTACCTAAACTTTGGACAACATTTGCCTAAAATAAACTATTCAAATTTAAAATTTTGTTCACATAGTATTTATACTACACCAAAGGATAACTGTCAAAAATTTAATTATTTCCTCTGATTTATTTCTCTAATGAATTAACATCATCACAGTGGCCTCAAAAACTCTATTAAAGGCATCCATCGATATGCTTTTTTTCCTTTTTATATTTGACTTCTATATTTTACTTGATATGGGTTATGTTTAATATCTTTAGGGAATTGCTATGTACACCGTTAGTTTTGCTATGTACGACTTTACAAAAGTAAGAATTTTTATAAAGAAAAATGAAAGAAATTTGGGTGTATATAGCAAATACACAGATGTACGTAGCAATTCCCTATCTTTATTGCTCATTTGACGGATATAGAAATGGCAAGCAACTGGAGAAGAAGATATGAAGAGCATATCCCTTCTAACATGTTGCACAATGACCGAATAGGGCAATTTTCCATTCTTTTAAATTTTTTATTAGGTTCAAATTATGTATATTTGGAATGTTGAGTAATTCATGTACCCTATTGAACCACAATATGTATGTATTTAATAAATAAAAGTTTTGCAACAGTGGACATTCCTAATTATGAATTATTTGGTGGATTTTAGAATATTGAGTGTTTTGTTGAATGATTTTTTTTTTGATAGAGCAGTCAACCACTTAGAATCCTTCTAATGGGGGATCCCTCATTTTAACAAAGTGAGGACTTCTGTTGTGACTGTTGGGATGATTATTTAATCCAGGTCATGCCAGTGAAGTGACAAAAGTAACCTTAATGGAAACACAATCCAACGACCGAGAATAGAAGTCCTCACTTTATTAAAATGAGGGATCTCTCATTAGAATTAGAAGGGCTTTGGTCAAATAATTAAAATTTTGTCAGCGACATGTCAAGTATAACTAAGATCAGATAATATCTAAATTTAATTTGAATTATACTATCTGAAAAGGAAAGGATGCATATGATGCAATAAATCTAATATTATACATATGTATATATCTCTCTATATATATATATATATATATGAAAGCAGAAGCTATCACGTAGTAATTTATGTAAATTTTAATATATTACATATTTTGTTGGATAAAATATAGGCTTTATTCTATATAAATTTGATTGTTTGAATCTGATTTGAGAAAATGTAAGTTTTTATTATTTAAATTTTAACGGTTACTCTTTGCAGATTTATATCTAAAGAAATAAGTATTAAATTATAAACCTCAAAAGTTTCTATCATGTACTTTTTTTAATACTATAATAAATTTTCATTTTTTATAGATATACGTAAAACATGTGACAACTTTCTATTCAAATTTTAACATTTATTTAAAAAAAAAAAATTTATTTACATGATATGTGTATGTATTTTTTTTTTTCATATTTAAAAGGTTAATTAATGTTTTTTTACAATATTTATTTTCCAATTGCGCTCCCGTGCATTGCATGGGGTTCACATCTTGTTGGAAGACTAATTCGTAGGTTTCTAATTTTCCAGAGACGTGTACTGTTGGGTGTGCTGCTACTTAGCAGTCTGTTTTAACTTTTAGGGCAAATTACACTAACCTCCCTTGAGGTATATGACAATTACAGGGACCTCCCCTCTAGTTTGAAAAATAACACTCACCTCCCCTCTGCCTACTCTTTGAGTGTAAGATTACTAATTCACCCCTTATCTCATTATATATATAGAGATCTCCCCAATAATCCCTATTTAATTTACCCAAGTTTTTATGATATTACCCACTCAACATTTAATTATACTACGAGGTCCAAATTATCAAGAAGTTTATTATTATGATTGGTCCAATCCCCCCATTTAGTGTAAATAATGTTACAATTTACCCCTTCATACACTGACTAATATACATACACATGTGATTATATTTAGCACATATTAAATTGTATAGTGATTATGAGGCAACATCAAAGCCATATACATATATATACACAGATGTATTGAATGATATTTGAACTCCTAAATTGTAGGAGATTTGAGTCAACATCACAGCCATATACATATATATATACATGGATATACACGGATGTATTTAATGATATTTAAACTCCTAAATTATAAGATATTTGAGTCAACATCACAGTTATACACATATATATACATGGATATACACAGATGTATAGAATGATATTTAAACTCCTAAATTTTAACGTATATTGATGTTCAACTCGATTATATTACCCAGTTTTTTCATGGTCCACAATAGAGACAAGATGTATTAATATACTGCACACAGATATTGTTGTTGTGTGGTGATATATTACACAGTTTTCTTAATCTGTTTGGTGTTTTGAAGAAGTTAACGTGGAATCCATTAGTTGAGTATTTATCATATTATACCAGGTGATTGCAATGTCAAATTTAATACTATCTCTTGATAGTGCACATTCTTAATTTGAATCTTCTGCAAATATTGTCACAGTGTGTAATCTAATAGAATATGTTGTTGTCTTTCCAGGATCAGGCTGAACGATGGATTACCAGGTGATTGTTATGTGTACGTACGAAGGTCAGACTGCAGTTAGCAAGTTTACAGATAACATGAGATTCAAAGAACTAGTGGGTTTCATCGTAGATAGGTGGCCGATCATATCCTCTGATGATTTGTCTATAACATACAAAATCCCTGGATACAGAAAGTATATGTTGAATAACGAGGTTGACTTAGTTAACATGGTTAATCTACTAAAACAAATGGGAATGAATCAAGTGGAGTTAAGTGCTGTCGTTACGGATACAGACGCGTATAGGAGCAACAGCGAAGGATGTTCAGCCATAGATTGCCGGCGAGATACGCGGATGGTGGAGTTTGTTGACATGGAACCCAAATTCAGTGGTACACAACAAAGAGTATTACAGAGCTCACCTTGGACTCAAGAGATACACGAGGTTGGTCAGAGTTTTGAAGGGGGTGCTACAGAATTTCGTAGAACATTGTGCAAGTATGCAATTCAGACTGAGTTCAACTTCATGTATGTTAAGAATGAATTAAAAAGGGTTACGACTGGGTGTATGCATCAAAAAGACAAAGGATGTGAATGGCGAAAACACACATCAAGGTTGAATTTAAATGGATTTTTTTGACATCAAATCTTTCACAAAGATTCACACTTGTGGGTCTGTCATACGTTTGTCCAAACACCCGTGTGTTAATTCACAACTTGCCGGTGATCTTATAGAAGATAAAGTACGTAGACTACTACTGTACAGGCCTATTGATGTTCTCGGTGAAGTCAAGGGTTGCTATGGGCTTGATATTAAATACCACCATGCGTGGCTCAGAGTTGAGAATGCAAGGAGAGAGATATATGGTGATGATGTAAAGTCATTTAACAATCTTATATGGTATTGAAGAGGCACGGAGAGTCAGTCTGGGAAGCCACTTAGTCTTAGATGTTGACCAAATGTTCAAAAGATTTAGACGTTGGTTCGTTGCATTTGGTGTTTGTATACATGGGTTCCAGTTCCTCTGATCTATGATTTTCCTGGACGGGACATTTTTGAAGGGACATCATAGGGGGGTTTTGTTTGGCGCTACGTGCAAGACTGGAAACCAAGGTTAGTCGCACTATACGAAAGTGGACCAATAGCCGCTGTTGCTATTTTATACACTGGATTATCAACCTTTTTAAAAAAGTTAAATTATACACTAGCTATACTCAAAGTGGACAATAGCCTATGTTGCTATTTTATACACTGGATTATCAACTTGTTTACACCAAACATTTCACAAATATAGGAAAGTTGTTTCCAAACACTCTAGTTCCTCACGATTCAACTGTTAAATTACACACTAACTTTTCACGATTCAACTGTTAATTTATGCACTGAACATATCAACCTTATACAAGTAAATTATACATTAAGTGTACAATCATACACGAGTATCAATCTCATGCCCGGGTCCATATTTATCAACCAATGTCATGGAATATAACTATAAATTTATGCTCTACATTCTATCAATCTCATGCCCGCTGTTGCTGTTTTATACACTCGATTATTAACCTTTTTTTAAATAGTTAAATTATACACTAGCTATACTCAAAGTGGACAATAGCCACTGTTGCTATTTTATACACTGGATTATCAACTTGTTTACACTAAACATTTCACAAATATTGGAAAATTATTTCCAAACACTTTAGGTCCTCACGATTCAACTGTTAAATTACACACTAACTTTTCAGTGGCTTCTCAAAATTTTCTGCTGCTAAGTCACACACTAGTGTTTTTTTGATGCACTTTCTAAATTACGAACTATTTAATCACTCACTTGACAATATCTGATGATGCTAATCTGTCCACTATCTAAATGATACACTGGTTCTCCAGTGCATTTTCTTTGTTGCATCACCTTCATAGCCCAGCGAATATCTAATGATTTTAAATTATACCGTGCATAAATTTACACCAAACACTCAGTCAAAAATAAGATATTAATGACGTTAAATTACATATCCTTGCTTGCGTTTTTCCAAAGGTCTTCCATCTTGCCCTTGCTGTAGTTGATGCTAAGGATAAAGAGAATTGGGCATGGTTTTTGAATGAGCTTCGTTCAATTTTGAGTGTTGATCGTAGGATAACATTCATATCCAATAGGCATGCTGGCATTATGATGGCATTAAAAAAGTATTTCCTGAGTCATATCATAGCTTCTGTATGTTCCATATGAAGTAGAATCTCATAGACAAGTTAAAGGGAGCTCATTTAAGTTTTCGTAACAGGATTGTGTATAAATTTTCTCAATGTGCGTATACAGCTGACGTTGAGCAATGTTATGAAAGGTTGCATTCTCTATACAATGAGGGTGGGCAAAGGGTAAAGGAATTTGTGACCGATATACCATTGCAGCATTGGTGTAATGCATTCTTCCCTGGACAAAGGTATGGTGAGATGTCTTCCAGCGTGGTCGAGTCGTGGAAAAGGATGATCGATGAAGCTAGGCATATACCTATAACTAGTATGACAGATAGCATAAGAGTTCAAGCTATGGAAGGTTTGGCAGCCAAAAGGATTTCAAGCAAGAGGTGGAATGACATTCTTTGCCCCAAGATGCATGATATTTTACAAGATGCGTTGGACAAGGATAGTACTTGGAATATTGGCTCATCTCATGAGAACTTGTATGAGGTTCACAACGATCTTTCAATCTATGTTGACACAGCGTTGAGGCAATGTTCTTGCAGGGAGTGGCAGCATAATGGATCCCATGCCTGCATGCAGCGACTGTGTTGCATAGTAGTAGCCACTTAACTAGGAGCAATTTGATGGAGTTTATAGCCCCATATTTTACGTTAGTTTATATAAGCAATCTATTGCTATGGCAATTCACCCCATAACGACATTTGGAAGACAGGATGATGGTATGGGTGCTGCACAAATTCTACCACCAGTTACAAAAAAACTTCCGGGAAGGCCGAAGAATAAGAGAATCCCTTCAAGGGGAGAGAATGTGAGAATGCTGAGGTGTAGCAGATGTGGCAAGAAGGCATGACATAATAGGAAATCATGCAGAGAAATAATAAGGCACTAAGTACATTGCTAAGTTGTTCATGTTTGCTTCCTTTTTTTCCCTTCTCAATAAGCGTCGTGATTATGCACGACACCCCTTCCCCAATTTCATTTCATCTTCATTTCGTTTACATTGTACTGGACTATGGTTTCTATATTTTCTTTGGTTATTGTCATTGCACTTGAAAATTTTGAATAAAATTTTGGGCTTCATGGATTTTTTATTAAACGTTTTTGGTGCTGTTTAATGTTCAACACTAGATTACGTTATGATGATGCCAGAAATTGGTAAGAGTCAAGTAGAGAAATTTAAGGAGAGAGAGAGAGTGAAAGACTATTTTTTGTATGTGGTTCGGCCCTGTTAATGAAGGTACCTACGTCCACGGGTGTGTCTGAGCACGTTCACTAGCAGATCACCGGCGGGCCTAGTAAGCCAACAAAGAGGGGCGGCACTATCAGTAATACCGGCCGGGTGTATGCATATAATGGTGAATTTTATAGAGGTGCTGTGTAGACTAAAGAATTGGCCGCGTCCTCAATGGGGGGTGAGAGGTCTCTTTTGTAGATGTAAGAGACCTACTCATACATGGATAAGGAAATATAATCCTATTGATATAGATTGGCATTAATTATGGGGATTTCCTAATTTGATTAGGAAATAGTGTGCACTTTCCATTAGTCTTCTAGCTTCAGTACAAAACTGCCCGTAATGCTCGGGATCATGCCTGTGGGCCCGGAACCGCTCGGGATGATGCTTCTGAGGAGTTGTGCATGATTTGCCCGGGGCATGGACTAGCTGCTGATTTGAACCGTTCGGTCATAAGATAGAGCCAATTTTGGGCGTATCAGCTGCCCCCCATTTCCAAGGTTGGCCAGATGCTATATCGGGGCAAGTTTGGAAATCAGTTTGATGTTGTTTACCACTGTCTGAGTGCTTAGGGAAGCTGCCTTGGGGCTTCTGAGCCTGGCAATTCCTTAGGAACTGGCTGAGAGTTAAGACCCAGCCTAGCTCGGGACCTTTAAGTGCTCGGGAACTGACCGGGAGTTGAGACCCGGCCTAATTCGGAGTCTTTGAATGCTCGGGAAGTGACCGAGAGTTGAGACTCGGCTTACTTCGGAGTCTTTTTGCTTGAGTTAGCCTCCAGGATGGTTATCTTCTGCCCGTGAACCTTCGTCAAGGTTGTGGGAGATGAATTTGACCATGTTGGAAAAGCCGACCTAAAGCGTATTGCTTTAGGGTCCTTTTTATGTTTAGCTCCCCAGGATGGTTGTCTTCATCCCAGTTAGCCTTCGTCAAGACAATTGGGAGAAGAGCTTGACCATGTTGGTGGAGCCGACCTAAATCACGTTGCTTTAGGGTCCTTTTGCTCCTCTATTGTCGGCCAACCTAAGAGATTTTAGTCACCTCTATCGTCGGTCTGGACCTAAGTGGAGTTAATGCCTCTGAGTACTATAGGTGCTCGGGTTGTCCGAGATTTTGACTTGGTTATCCGCGAGGCCTGTAGATACCCGGTGTGATTACCTGTTTAGTTCACTACACCGTCATACCCCCCAAGCTTTCGCTAAGACGAGGGTCTTACAGAGGCTATGAACTGTAGGTAACCGACCTGGAACATGGTGGTTGCAGGGTCTTTTGAAACTTGCCATCATCAGCCACCTAGGGGGTTTGCCCCCATCATCGATTAGACCTAAGCGAAGCTGGTGCCTTGGGCGTGACCCCAAGGTCTATAGTGCCTGGGTTCGGAGCCCGAGGTCTTTTAAGTGCCTGGGTTCGGAGCCTGAGGTCTTTTTAGATGCCTCGGGATTAGGCCCGAGGTCTTTTTAGATGCCTCAGGGTTAGGCCCGAGGACTTTGGAAGGGCCCTCTGTCAATCGGCAGAGCCTCATATGGTGATCAGGCAAATGCCACGGTAGTCGGGCTCATCTAGACCGATGGAGACAGGAGGTCAGATTAGGATCGTCAGGCTCCAGATTTCTCTGTGCTGGAGGCAAAGTCAGAACTGCTGATTTCCAATAGTGGGCTGTCGGACTCTACTTGCTGTGAGCTGGAGGTTGGGTCGGGGCTGCCGGACTCTGCTTGCTGTGAGCTGGAGGTCGGGTCGGGGATGCCTGACCCGGACTGCTGTGAACTGGAATAACTGTCAGAACTCCCCAGCTGGTCTCACTTTCGCTTGCTTCTGGAAGACTCGTTGCTCTCTTGCCGGTGTATTTGGTCTTCAGAAACTCTTCAGTGTCAATGTATTTTCCAACCCTCTCAGAGAGCTCAACCAAAGTTTCCGGTCGGTTACTGTGGAACGACGCGGCGCACTTGGTGTGTTGAACTCCCGAGCAGAAGGCTATGATGGCGATTGTCTCGTTCAAATTGTAGATTTAAAGCTTCTATTGGTTGAACCGGACGGTGAACTCCTTGAGGGACTCATTATTCCGTTGCCTGACTGTCAATAGCTGCATGTCTGGCTTTGGCCGCTCATGTGTACCGACGAACTGGTTAATGAACTGCTTGCTGAGTTGTTTGAAACTGCAGACTGATTGGGGCTCCAAGGAGTAGAACCACTGCATAGCCGGGCCTTTCAAAGTGCTGGGGAAGGCTAGGTAGTGTAGCTCATCGGAGTTGGTGGCTAAGGCCATCTGAACCTTGTAGGTCCGAACGTGGTCGACCGGGCTTCCCGAGGCGTTGTATGAATCTAGCCGAGGCTACTTAAATTTGCGCGGGATGGAGAACCTCGTGATCTGGCTGGAGAATGGTGACTCTATCTCGGTATTGGCTTGATACAAAACACGGTTTTGACCAAGATTTTTGGCCACTCCGTCGATCTGCTTCTGCAAGTCCTGGATTCGGGCTTCCACTCCTTCCCGACCGGTATCTGAGAAACTGGTCGGGTTGGTGGAAGAGGCTTCTTCATGGCAGGGTGCTGTCCTCTAGGATTGGGCTCGGCTATGACTTCGGGTAACCGTTCGCCTAGGGACAACTCGGCTCTTGACCGAGTGACCCTGGACTGATTCCTGGGCTCTATGCTCCTGCCTTTCCTCTCGGGCAGCACGTCCACTGTTGATGTCTCTGGCATCCTCAACACGGGATGTGGCTCGGGCACGTTGTCTGGTCAAGATCGGTTCCCGACCGTACACAACGTTCCCGGGTCGTTTCCCGGCCACTAGAGGATTGCTTTGCTGGGCTAGTAAGGCTTCGATCTGTTGCTGGATTTGACGCTGGCCCTCCAAGAGTTGTGTGAGGGTTGCGGTGATTTGCTCAGATGTCATGATTGCCGTAGCCGGTGCCGGGGCCGGAGGAATATCCCGATCGGACTGTGGTCAGCCTTCTTACTCTTCTTCGGTGGCATGATGATCAGTTGAGAAATTTGTTGATGAGAAGACTATGTCGTTTCCCACAGACGGCGCCAAGCTGATGATGCCAAAAATTGGTAAGAGTCAAGTAGAGCAATTTAAGGAGAGAGAGAGAGTGAAAGACTATTTTTTGTATGTGGTTCAGCCTTATTAATGAAGGTACCTACGTCCACGGGTGTGTCTGAGCACGTTCACTAGCAGATCACCGGCGGGCCTGGTAAGCAACAAAGAGGGGCGACACTACCAGTATTACCGGCCGGGTGTATGCATATAGTGGTGAATTTTATAGAGGTGCTGTGTAGACTAAAGAATTGGCCGCGCAATGGGGGGTGAGAGGTCTCTTTTGTAGATGTAAGAGACCTACTCATACATGGATAAGGAAATATAATCCTATTGATATAGATTGGCATTAATTATGGGGATTTCCTAATTGGATTAGGAAATAGTGTGCACTTTCCATTAGTCTTCTAGCTTGAGTAGGAAACTGCCCGTAATGAACGGGATCATGCCTGTAAGTAGAGCAATTTAAGGAGAGAGAGAGAGTGAAAGACTATTTTTTGTATGTGGTTCGGCCCTGTTAATGAAGGTACCTACGTCCACCGGTGTGTCTGAGCACGTTCACTAGCAGATCACAGGCGGGCCTGCTGAGCCAACAAAGAGGGGCGGCACTACCAGTAATACCGGCCGGGTGTATGCATATAATGGTGAATTTTATAGAGGTGCTGTGTAGACTAAAGAATTGGCCGCGTCCTCAATGGGGGGTGAGAGGTCTCTTTTATAGATGTAAGAGACCTACTCATACATGGATAAGGAAATATAATCCTATTGATATAGATTGGCATTAATTATGGGGATTTCCTAATTGGATTAGGAAATAATGTGCACTTTCCATTAGTCTTCTAGCTTGAGTAGGAAACTGCCCGTAATGCTCGGGATCATGCCTGTGGGCCCGGAATCGCTCGGGATGATGCTTCTGAGGAGTTGTGCATGATTTGCCCGGGGCATGGACTAGCTGCTGATTTGAATCGCTCGGTCATAAGATAGAGCCAATTTTGGACGTATCACGTTATAATATTCACATAACAATATATTGTTGTTACATTTTCAATGACTAGCACACTTTAGCTTTTGTAGAATTTCATGGCCTTTGTAGAATATACATTTGCTAAGTTGTTCATGCTTGGTTTTGTTTTCCCTCTCATTAAGCTTCGTGATTATGCACGACACCCCTTCCCCGTTCAATTTCATCTCATCTTCATTTTGTTTACATTGTACTGGATTATGGTTTCTTGACTTCCTTTGGTTATTGTCATTGCACTTCCAAATTTTGAATAAAATTTGTGCTTCATTGATTTTTTATTCAACAATTTCTGTACTGTTTAATGATCAACACCGGATTACGTTATAATATTCATATAACACAGTTCAACCAAAATAGCTCACTATCACTGACTAAATATATTTTTACTTGTACATATGGAAAATTGATATTTAGTTACATTTTCAGTATATTGCCATTGCCTTTTAGTACTTTTCAGTATATTGCTGTTACATTTTCAATGACTAACACACTTCAGGTTTTGTAGAATGTAATGGCCTTTGTAGAATTTTACCTTATCAGTGTACAATTTTACACATTCAACAAAAAATAGTACAGAATGTCTAATCATAAAATACACATTCTCACATAAAACACCACCTCAGCCTAATATGTACAGGATTTTAACATCAGATATCACTATATCAATTACCTTTCAGCCATATTATAAGAAAGAATTATGCAAAGTTCAAAATCATATTTATTTATCCTTTGATGGTTGCAGAAATCCCAAAAGTTAACATATGTACACTGATTGAAATACACGGACTCATGAACATTCACAGACTGTTAAAAGCAACCATCATTGTTCAAACCACAATAAAAAGATCCCCAAAAGACATGTTCCGAAAATAGTTAAATATGTGATTGTTTCTGCAACCCATAACACATGTTACAAAAATATGCATAGACAATAGACATTCGTCTATTTTATTTAGGCCCTAATATAGTTAACGGCTACGGTGTGCCTCTTGTATAGCCCTGTAACCATCCATTGTCAAAGACATGTTTGGTGCATTCAATATAACGTGGATTAAGTCTGCACGGGACTGTGCAGGATCATAGCCCGGTGTAACTAGGGAGTTGTAGAATATCAGTGTAATTATTTGGCAGACAATGATCCCACAGTCCAATGTTCCAGACTCTTGCTGTGGGGAGTCCAACACACACTTAGTTGTCGCCCCCAAATACTGCGTTGTTGCATTCGGACCAACTTCACGTGTGAATCTTCTATGGTGAGCTTCAATGTAGTGCTTCTGCAGAAGTATGATTCAGGTGTTAGTTAATTAGTTGTTGTCTGTATATAATTAGTTAATTAGTTGTTTTGCATATAGTAATATTACCATTGTTTACAAATTGTTCCAATATTGGTCCCTACTGCCTGTAGTCCGGGGATGTAACACCCTGTATTTTATTTTTCATTAATAAATAAATATTGCATTTCATTTCCATAAGCATTTGTTTTAATTTCTCTTTGATATATTTATCTGGGGTCAAACTGTAATTTCCATAAATATAAAAAATACTTTCTGTGGTTTTAAAAGCGATATCTATATTCTTGTACAAACCGGGAATTTAATTCCTACACTAATATGATTTCTGTATTTTTATTTCAACCGTATAATACCAGTTTTGATTTAAACCTGCGTGTATATCGCGTTTTGGGTGTGGGAGCACGTGAGCTCAACCACACCGTGTAAAATCTATGTGTTGCTTGGAGCCCAATTTTTTACTCTTTATATATCTCACTATTTCTCTCCCAAACTCTCACAGTGTCTCAATCTCTCCCAATTTCTCTCAACCCTCTCTTGATCTCTATCTAAGTATACACACACAGACTATACTTTTTATATATACACTTCCACAAGTGCATACATAAATACATAGTTATATACATATATCAATCAAGAACGGAGGAGTAGAATTGGACGACGGAATTCTCGACGGAAATTATCGGTCTCAAATTCTCGGTCTAATTAACCTTAGTGAGTATTATAAACTCACTCGCCATGTTTATATATGTATATTTCAGTTCATTTATGTGTGTATATATGTGTATATATATAGATACACCATGGGAGCTTAAAAATGGAGTTTTGTAAAACTTAATCAAAATCAATTCTGTAAATTGGGAATGAAAGATCTTAGTCCCAATGAGCTACGGTTCGAATCCTACGCAGTAATTCGTCCGTATCGCGACATACCGTTGATTTAAAGTTTTGACACCCTCACTTTAATCGTGAATATCTAGAGATACAATCCGTATTAGTTTAAATTGATTGCGTATTCTTAATCTACGCGGAAAACTGAAGAGATCCATATATTACATGTATCGTTTGAATCAGAATATGAAAATGGGTAAAATTTCAGTTTTAAAACCAGAAACAGGGAAAAACGAGGAAGATGATGAAACTGCAAGAACTCGCGCGCGCGAGGCTCGCTCGCGCGACCTGTTCTACCCTTTCGCGCGCGCGACTCGATCGCGCGACCCGTTACTCCCCCTTCGCTCGCGCGACCCGCTCGCGCGACACCCCCCTCTCCCTCGCTCGCGCGGTCCGCTCGCGCGAGGTGGCAGTTTTGGCAGTTTGTATAATTTTTGGTAAGGGACTGTTTGGAAAATATTTTGGGAAATTTCAAGGAACTGTTTGGCAAATATATTGTTTTAAAGGTCTATGTTTTAAGAATTGTACGAACAAGAACAACTAAGGCCGAAATTTATGCTCGTACGATTATCCGGCTTTGTGATTAATTAATGGTGTTATTTATGAAACATTGACATACATATTAGGGTCGAGGTTGTGTCAACATACATGTGTGTGAGAAAGCATGAAAAGAGTAAAGCGTGGCAGTCTGGTGTGCGACCTCAATATCGATCGGATATTATTCTTGGTATTGGAGGCGACAGTGTTGTGTACAGCTTAGATATCGATCGGATATTATTCCTGGTATCTAGGGCGCTCGTTTCGGATATCGATCGGATATTATTCCTGGTATCCGAAGCGATGGTATTGAGTTACGACTTAGATATCGATCGGATATTATTCTTGGTATCTAGGGCGCTTGTTTCGGATATCGATCGGATATTATTCCTGGTATCCGAAGCGATGGTATTGAGTTACGGCTTAGATATCAATCGGATATTATTCCTGGTATCTAGGGCGCTCGTTTCGGATATCGATTGGATATTATTTCTGGTATCCGAAGCGATGGTATTGAGTTACGGCTTAGATATCGATCGGATATTATTCCTGGTATCTAGGGCGCTCGTTTCGGATATCGATCGGATATTATTCCTGGTATCCGAAGCGATGGTATTGAGTTATGGCTTAGATATCGATCGGATATTATTCCTGGTATCTAGGGCGCTCGTTTCGGATATCGATCGGATATTATTCCTGGTATCCGAAACGATGGTATTGAGTTCGGCTTAGATATCGATCGGATATTATTCCTGGTATCTGAAGCAATGGTATGGTGTGCTGTTTTGGATATCGATGGATAGTATTCCTGGTATCTGAGGTAATGGTTTGGTTGAGTTGAGTTTTGTTGAAAGAAAAGAGTCAGAATGATGAGATGTTACATTGTTCATGCACGGTCGCATATTTATTGCTTACTTTATTCCCCCGTGACTTATGTTGAAATTGGAACCTTGAATCTATTGCTTTTAAAGTTAAATTGCATTGTTGTTTATTTGCTTATATATACATTGCGAGCACTTGTTTATTTTGCTCACCAGCTTTTATAAGCTGACGGCGTTGATGCGTCCTGGACTGTATGTCCAGATTTTCAGGATCAGAAGCAGCCAGGGTATTTCGACTATGCTAGTTAGAGGCAGAGGACTTTCCAGGAGACTGCTTTATATTTCCTCTGTCTTTTATTTTGGGTTGTAATAAACTAGATTTAGACTTTTGAATAAGGCGTTTTGTGCCTAAGTTTATGACTGCTGTAATAGTTAGTAAGTTTTAATTTTGGAGCTTATGTTTTGTTAGTATCCTTTGCTCTAGAAATGTTGTTAAGTTATTTGTTGCAGGGACAATTGGTCATACTCACTTGTCACGACCTACGAGTCCATATAGGAAATTAAATGCTTTCCTGAATTATGCTACGTCGGGGCATGACAGGGGACGCAATGAATTATAAAACCTCCACACGTAATCTACTGTGTCGAACACAACAAGTGTCCAGTGTTTTGCCAACTTCCCATTACGACAACAACGGATATATATGGTATCTGTAGATATCTATCGGTGCTCCCAGATGCATATCAATGTCATTCTGTAGATACAAGCGTTGCCTTGTTCATACCCAGTGCTATTTTAACTGAATGGAAAGTTCAAATATCATTGTTAGATATATTCCATTTACGTTATTTTATGGGATGGAACAGAAAATCGAGTGAGTGTGACTATACCAAACCCAAACTGTGGAATACAAACAACGTGCTGGGTATGTCATCACAGTCTGATGGAATAAGCCCAGAAGACTGTTTGGTCATCAACGGCTCCACGTAGCAATCAATAACCTGAATCAAAGTTTTTTGTTGGAGTTAGTAGTGTACATACAAATTACGATCATGTGAAATTTATAAAGTAAGTGTTTTAACACAAAAGGTGTCTTGCATTGTTTGTTAGCTCCTTTCCTAGAATGATGTTGTATATGTCTGTCATACTAACATAGTCAGCCCCATCCTCCTTGTTGTACACCGGTGTGCTGTTGTGAGAGAGGGTTTGTTAGTGATATTAGTAATGACACTACAATTTAACAATATAACTGATCGGGAGAGAACAAATCCTATTTATACGCCTTAACAAGCATTTGTTAGTACCTTTTTATCCTGTTTTTGTATATTTTTACTTCGTTTTCTATTTTCTGATAGGTTTTGGAAGAAATCAAGTATATCAAGCTAAACAGGGTGAAAAAGCAGAAGAAAAGAAGCTGAAAAAGCCAAGTCGCGCGCGCGAGCCGCGCCCGCGAAAATCGAGAACCGCTCGCGCGATCCGCTCGCGCGAGAACCCAGAATCGCTTGCGCGATCCGCGCGCGCGAGGAGCCAAATGTCGCGCTCGCGCGACCCGCTCGCGCGATATGTCCAAAAATCAAAGTTCGCGCCTGGATTCGCGGGCGCGAGGTACCTCGCTGGCGCGAATATTAAAAAAAAAAAAAAAAAAATTTCGCTCGCGCGACCCGCTCGCGCGATTCCTCATTTTCTTGATATTTTCTTTTGTTTTCTATATCAGTCCCCCATACTTGTTCTGATAGTTTTTACTTTTCTGTTTTTGTACTTTTAGATCAAGTCCTTTGTTAGTTTCGTAGTTCTAGTTATGTTTTTAGTTCATTTATTGTTTATTTTCTTTTTATTGTCTTTTTGTTATATTTTATAGTTTATTTAGTTTCGTTTAGCTTAGTTATAATTTTTTTTTGAGCTGCTAATATTCTTTTGTTAGTTAATTTTCTTTTGTTAAGTAGTAACAGGTACATTGACCTTTATTGCCATATTCCTATGTGTTCACCTGTTCTATGAGTGTCGAGATCGAGGTATTATCGTTCCTTTCTTACCTACTCTCCGTTCTTTCATTTTATTGTTTCATTGGGGACAATGAATGGTTTAGGTTTGGGGGTATGCACTCACACATGCACATTATTTTATGCAAAATTTTTCAAAATTTTTCAATAAGTGTGTTTAAATAAATGATGATTACCGACGTTTTGCAATCTCAATTTGATACATCTTGTTATGTAACTTGATTTGTTATAGAATAGTAAACAAGGGAAGATGTGATTAAACATTTGCTGAAATTATGATATGACGTTTTAGGGCATATATCTTTTGAATCGTAGTTTTATATCATAGATTTGCACATAAACTTATGCAAAGTACGTAGTCATTTGAATGCATGTTTGATATGAACTATAATATGATTCGGATTTCTAGATAACACAAGGTGGAGACTAGACCTGGTGAGCTTTTGAGCCAATCTTTTCTTTTTAGAGGGTTATAAATACATTGTGTTTGTCGAATTTCACTTGAAATAGCGCATTAACTTGTTGTTTAGTCTCATTATTCTTGTTTTGGTTAATAGTCAAGTTAAAATATTTGTTACCATGCTAAATAATCTTCCATTGTAAATATTGAAGAATCGTATTACCCTAGGAAATGATTTTAGGCCCTCTTTGTTTACTGACCGATAAATGATAAAAATTTCCTTAGTTCTCCCTTTGAGCCGTTACAATGCCTCTTTTTCTTTGTTCACCATTATTCTCTTTAAAAGCTCCAACTTGATCAACTTGGAGTATACCACTGGAAGAGTGATCAACTTTTAGTAGTATTAAGGCGAGGTGTTGATTGAGAAGAAGAAAATAAGATGCTATTGGGGTAGTTGCTTGGTATTCGATGAATAATCATTTGAGAAGCAAGAAAAGAAAAAGGAAACGAGACATAATACAGAAGAGGAAGGTTGAAAAAAAAAGAGATGAAAAATGACAGAAAATAAGAAAAATGAAAGAAAAGGAATGAAGAGAAAGAAAAGATGAAAGTTTGTAGAAGAATGAAAGAAATCGAACATGCCTTACAATGCCATTCTGAAACTACCTAATGAATCCTTTCTATCCTTTTTCATTACCTGAGCTACATTACAACCTTTGAAAAGTCCTATTTGATCATAGGAAACATGGTTCGGATATGAAAACGATGGGAGGGAGATTAAAACATGGTAATGATTAATTTTTCGTGATTATTGGCATCCTATCCATGAGACTACTGTTCTTTCGTGTCATGCGTATTTTTCGAGTCATATGTGAGCATTTATCGTTTTGAAAATATATTTCCTTTGCTCCCATACATTAGAAAAAATTACACCTGTTTCTGAGTGTTTCATTTTAGAGTGTAATTAACATTGTGAGATTCGTAGTCGAAGCATAGTTTGATGGTTTTCCGAGTTATATTCTAAGTTCATGACATGCGCGTGTTCATTTGACTACCATATCACACACGTGCAATTTTATGAGAAATTCTATTCATTTATACGATGCATGTGCTTGGAATTGTTTTTCGTGATTTAAGTGGACGTTGGATTCCATTTCTTCTTGTTCATTATTCTATTTCAAATCTTTGTTGTATAATAAGGAGTATTGAATATTATGTTCTTTGTTTTAGTAATAGTTTTTAAATTTACAAGTTAATAAAGATGGTTGTGGGTAACTTGTTGACGAGAACCCTCACGAGACTTCACTCGTCCGACTAGGGACACCTAGGGGTTTAAAAGGCTTGTTGCATACGCTAAATGCAATCGTGATCCATACGAAAATGGAGTAGTATTTTATTAGTAGTTAGTTTTTATTTTAGTTTTGCTCGAGGACTAGCAAAATGTAGGTTTGGGGGTGTGATCGGGAGAGAACAAATCCTATTTATACGCCTTAACAAGCATTTGTTAGTACCTTTTTATCCTGTTTTTGTATATTTTTACTTCGTTTTCTATTTTCTGATAGGTTTTGGAAGAAATCAAGTATATCAAGCTAAACAGGGTGAAAAAGCAGAAGAAAAGAAGCTGAAAAAGCCAAGTCGCGCGCGCGAGCCGCGCCCGCGAAAATCGAGAACCGCTCGCGCGAGAACCCAGAATCGCTCGCGCGATCCGCGCGCGCGAGGAGCCAAATGTCGCGCTCGCGCGACCCGCTCGCGCGATATGTCCAAAAATCAAAGTTGCGTATTTCAGTATACTGAAGACTCCTGTGCAAACGAGACTGCCGAATTGCGTCCAGATTGTAAAATACATCCGTTTCAGTACGTTTCGGGTTAGGAAGGCTTCCAAAACTTGTTGTAAATCTATATATACCCTATTTTACTTCAATTAAAGGGTTACACATTGTTGCCAATTATTACACACACATTCTACAACCATACTTCCAGCCATTGAAGGGAGGGAAGCAAGGAGAAGAAGAAGAAGACCAAGGATTTCCATGGCCTCCTCCATCAACTACTTGCCATCTACCACTTCCATGGACGGCTAGATCATAGATCTAGGGTTTCAATGAAGCCCTAGATGAGTAATAGGGTTTTATTTATGTTTTTATTTTAGTTTTATTATGTATGGATGACAGTCACATGTTTAGAGGATTTTTATAAATAAATCGTACTTCTATTGATTAAATCATTGCTTTCAGAATTTATTCTTGTCTTAGATCTATTTTGACTGTGATGTGCTCAACGATCTATGCTTGCTGTGCTTGTTTAGATTGTTTACATGTGATGGTGCTTTATTGATTTGTGCTATCAAGTATCCGAATAGTCCATGCCTAGGTTAGACGGATTAGATCACAACCCTAGTTTAGTGTGGGATAATTCGTGCTAACCGCAGATGGATTATGTTGGTGCTTGAACCATGATTATCTTCTTGTCGGAGGAATTGGGCTTGTAGCTACAATTCCCCATTATCATCCAACGTAGTAAGCTAAAGTAATTCATAAATATTCCTATTATGAAGCTAGTGGTGGATTTGCAATCCTAGGTTCCCTTAAACATTATTTAAAACAACTTTAATTGCTTTCATAGTTTAGATTTATTTTTATTGTTATTAGTTTAATTAAAATCAAATTAAAATCCGTTTTCATAATTAACTAAAATTAGGTTTTAAAATTAAGTCGCTGTAGTATTTCAATCTCTGTGGGTTCGACCTTTGCTTTCACTACTACAAATCTTTAGAAAAGTAAAGTATACTTTTATATCTTGATATTGACAACATCAATAACTCAGGGTAGTATAGTTTTTTTAACACATACAGTGTATGTCCTGTCTCCCGTTTTATGTTGATGTGTTCCTTATCGTTGTCGTCCAATAGAGCGTACACTGGGGATCTCAACAGTAATGACAATATAATTGACAGGTCTCTAACTGTTTCCATATCTAGCTCATCTACATCTATAACCTCATGCTTGTACCCGATGAGGTTGGTGTCGCATACATTATCTATAGGCTTATCGTCGCTCTTGCTACGTGCAATCTTTACGGCTTTAGCCTTTCCGTGCAATTGTTTACTCCCCCTTCCAGCATTGTTGTCAAATCCGTCCTTAATAACCCTATTTCTTTAGCTCTTTTTTACCCGTTTGACATATGAACGTACCAGACTGCGTTTAATGACAAGCGGGGGTATTTGTAAAATACAACCGCGCTAAAAGAAGGAAAAGTATGGATTTAGTTTACAATTCCTCCATTTATTTGCAATTTGAATTACAAAGCTAGTTTATGCACCTATTGATTAAACTATGATAAAGTGTATGTTTTAGCTGTAATTTGTGCAGACTGCAGTTGCTGTGTGAAGAATTGAAAGATCATGATGTAGGGAAATGCTGAATTCTAAAGAAGACATGTCAAAGCTGAAATATAGAGTTCGAGCGATTGAAGGAAGTTCGATCGATCGAGGATTTGATCGATCGAAAAAGGTTCAAGCGATCGAAATCCCTACCAGTTCAATCGATCGAGAATGGTTCGATCGATCGAACATGCCTTTTATCAGATTATACGCGCACGCAGCAGAATGCATGTTTTAACCCTAGCATTAGGTTGTCTCTATAAAAACTTGTTTTGATAACATCCTGGAGGACGCCCACATTAGTTTTCATCAGTTCTTAGAGAGAGAGGAGAGTTTTCTTTGATGTTTTTGTAGGTTTTCCATTGATTCATGGTTTTGTAGCTTGATTACTCCTAGTCTAATCAAAGTTTCTCATTCCAGGTTACTTCTTTATTGTTTATTTAAATTCTGTACGTAGTTTATAGTAGTATAATCTGTTAGATTCATAGTTTGCATGCTAGATAAGTTCACACTATTAGTTTTCATAGTATTCATGATTAAAACGCAAACAAACAAGACCTTAATGGATATTTATATTAAAAACGACACTGTGACACTCCAGACCATGTCTGAGTAGTCCTCAGGTTGGGAGATCACGATGAAACTGTGATCTCAAGCCTCTACCATGCAGCAGATTTATTTCTGTGTTCGATCGATCGAAGTAGTTCGATCGATCGGACTAGAGACATTGTCGATCGATCGAACCGAGTTCGATCGATCGAGAGATGAAGATTTTCGATCGATCGAAAGCGCGTCGATCGATCGAACATTCTGATTCTTGAGAATATTCTGTGTAGTATTTCCAGACTTTCTGTTTTACTGGATTGTTATCAAACTGTCCCAAAACGCTCAGTTTGTCAAAACAGTCTATGAACTTTAAGCCTTAAGGCATTTTCCTTCAATATATTTTGCAAACCACTCTCAATGCTAATACCATTGTAGGTGAGAGTCTCAACTATTGTTTTAAACTGCCTTTTATGTATTTCAAACGTAAATGTGATGACATAGTCCCGGTCATGAAAGGACTATGGATTCTTTATCTTAAGAGAAGTACGAAATACTGTAGAGAGTGTACTCCATCGCGCTTCAATGTAACTGCATGGTAGATGGCTAGGTTGCGGTGGATTCGTGTAATCCCAACATTCCTTTTTAATTAATAAAAACACTTTTCAAATCATTGCTTTAGTTAATTAATTAGTAAGTAGTTAATTTAGTTTAATCGCTTCAGTTTAGTAATTGTTAAATTGTGGAACTTCGTGTTCTACGTCTTATAAAGAATTATTGAATTTAATTTTCCTTGTTTGAGAATAATCTAAGTATTTAGTTTAACACCTTCCCTGTGGGATCGACCTGGACTTAATCCAGTTACTACTTGCACGATTACCTACACTTGGGTATAGCACACAAGCGCACATAGAAAATTCGTCGTGTCAAGTTTTTGGCGCCGTTGCCGGGGAAGGCGACAAGCTAACGCTTCGATTATCTCAATCTTTCTTGTTCTTTTTCTGTTTTTCTTTTTTCTTTTGTTCGTTAGGTTAAAAAATTCTTAGGATCTTTCCCTTTATGTCCGATAATTCCATCGAGGGAATTTTCGAAAATCCATTCTACTTATCCAATTCTTCTAGTTCGATTAATCCTGTAGTTACACCAATCAACTCTATGGCTGATAATCAAAGTGAAAACGGTGATAATGTGGTCGTACCAATCGACGATTCATTGCGTCCTTTGTGTGACCTCATGACACCCGAACACGCGCCTACGTCATCTTGTATTCTCATTCCACCTCATGCAGGCGAATTCCAATTTCGCAATGGAATGATTCAACTTCTTCCTACCTTTCATGGAATGGAGAGCGAGAAGGCGTATTTACATGTAAAGGACTTTGAGGATGTTTGTAAAACATTTTCGCAAAATTGTCCCGTAGATGTGACACGTCTAATGCTATTTCCTTTCACCTTGAAGGATAAAGCAAAACCGTGGTTACTCACTTTAAAACCCAATTCAATCTACACGTGGCATGCGATGAACACTGCTTTCCTAAAGAAATTCTTCCCACCTCGCATGACCACCGAGCTTAAAAGACAAATAAACTCTTACAAACAAAAGAGCAATGAAACCTTCACCCAAACTTGGGAGCGTTTCAAGGATTTGCTACTCTCATGCCCACATCATGGGTACGAGAAATGGCGAACCATAAGCTATTTCTATGAAGGGTTGAATGGGAAAACTAAAAAGTTGGTCGAGACCATGAGTTCAGGGCCGTTTCTTTGCAAAAACACGGAGGAGGCTGAAGCTCATTTTGAGTGGTTAGCCAAACACGCCCATGAATGGTCAAATTCAGATGATGTCCCACGCTCACAGATCTCCTGTGTAGAAGAGAAAAGTTTATATCAACTGAAAAACGAGGACCATCTGATGAATAAATATGAAGAACTAGCAAAGTAAGTGGAAGAATTGGGGATGAAAGGAGAGAATTCTAGGCAGTTTTTGCCTGAAGAACCATGTGGCACATGTAATATGCTGGGACACACTACTCAATACTGTCCCAATGTGCCATACTTTCAAGAACAACCCCCCATGGAAATGAATGCCATGCAAGGGTATAGGGGGGCGGGGAATTCCTACAACAACTACAACTCACAAAATAATAATAATAGATGGAATCACCCCGGGTTCGACTGGAAAAACAACGCTGGGACTCAAAGCCAATTTCAACAACAACAGCCCTACAATAACAATAATCAACATCAAGGGCAATACAATAGGCAGTCCCAGCCATTTAATCAGAATAGAACAAACAACTACAACAACGCTCAACCCCCACATAATCAACAGGCAAATGTTTACGTGCCACCTCACAAGAAGGTGCAAGAGGAAGATCCACTCTCTAACGCAAATTTAACGCAACAGTTAATTCAAATGATGAGCAAAATGTCTGCGACATTAGAGAGGATGGATGCACGACAAGAGGGTTCGAGTGGCACATTTCCCGCTCAACCACTTCCAAACCCTAAGGGTTACAATAGTGGCCCTCCCAACCATGAACAGGCAAAAGCCGTGACTACATTAAGAAGCGGCAAAGTCATAGGGCAAAACATACCTCATTCTACTCCCGAGGAGTATGAAGAGGAGGAAGTGGTAATTAGGAGTAAACCATCCACTCAAGTAGAAGAGTCGTCCACTAATGACAAACCATTAGAACCAAACAAGGACGCTTCTACAGAAGTAGAAGAAGTGGAAAGAAGGCTTGGAAAGGAGCCTGTCGTTGACAACTTACCTAAATGCCCTTTCCCTGCGCCATACCCTCAAAGGCTCAAGAAGCCCCAGAACAAGGCAAAGAATCAGGAGTTCTTGGAGTTGTTTAAACAAGTTAAAATCAACCTCCCACTCCTAGATGCAATAAAACAAGTGCCAGCTTATGCTAAGTACTTAAAAGACTTATGCACGGTCAAAAGGAGGCAAAGTGTGAAAAAACATGCTTATATCGCTTGCCAAGCAAGTGCAATCATTCAAAATGAATTACCTCTGAAGCTAAAAGACCCTGGCACCCCAACTGTCTCATGCAGAATTGGGAATCAAAGGATAGACAACGCACTCCTTGATTTAGGAGCGAGTGTAAATCTGCTGCCATACTCAGTATATAAACAATTAGGGTTGGGTGAACTCAAACCCACTCGAGTTGCATTGCAATTGGCAGACAGGTCAGTCAAATATCCTAGAGGAATATTGGAGGACGTTCTGGTGCAAATAGACACGTTTGTCTTCCCGGTAGATTTTGTGATTTTAGACACAGAACCTGTGTCTAACCCGTGTTCACAAATCCCGGTAATTTTTGGACGTCCATTCCTCAATACCATTGATGCAACAATCAAAATAAGAAGTGGTATCATGACCATTGTATTCGGGAACATGACTTTAAATGTCAAGATATTCTCAAATCCCTGACCTGAAGAATACGAGGATGACGAAGAAGTTAACTGCATCGAAACGGTCATCGAGGATGAGGCTGATCTTGTCGAGTACAAAGATCCCTTGGAGCTAGTTGTGTCATAATTCGACACTACCTATCAGCCTAATGATTCTACCCCATTGGATGCTGCCCTGAATCACGCTTGCCTCATGATGGAAACCAAGGAGGAAGAGAGAGATGAATGCATGTGGGTCACACCATATGAACCTTTACCTCCAAAAACCAAGTTAACTATGCCTTCGAATTTTCAGTTTCCTGATTTGGAATTAAAGGAGCTTCCAAAAGAGCTCAAATACGCTTTTCTGGGAACTGATAAGACTTATCCTGTTATAATTTTATCTGCGTTAAATCCAGAATAAGAGGATAAGTTGATTCAAATGCTCAAACTGCACAAGGGAGCATTGGGATGGACTATTGCCGACCTAAAAGGCATAAGCCCATCTATTTGCACCCATAAGATTTATCTAGAGGAAGACGCTAAACCTTCATGACAAATGTAGAGGCATCTGAATCCCAACATGCAAGTTAAAAAGGAAGTCCTAAAACTTCTTGACATTAGGATTATCTATCCTATCTCTGATAGTCCTTGGGTTAGTCCAACTCAAGTAGTGCCCAAAAAGGCTGGTATAATGGTAATTCCAAACAAAGAAGGCGAACTAGTACCAACACGCGTCCCCACTGGATGGCGGATGTGTATTGATTACCGCAAGTTAAATACTGTGACCCGGAAAGACCACTTTCCATTGCCATTCATGGATCAGATGCTAGAACGAGTGGCATGTCATAAGTATTATTGTTTCTTGGATGGATATAGTGGTTACAACCAAATTGAAATAGCTCCTGAAGATCAGGAGAAAACAACATTCACGTGTCCGTTCGGTACGTTCACTTACCGCCGCATGCCTTTTGGATTATGCAATGCGCCTGCTACCTTTCAGCGGTGTATGTTAAGCATATTCAGTGACATAGTCGAACAGATACTTGAGGTTTTCATGGATGATTTCTCAGTGTTCGGCCATAGTTTCAATAACTGCTTAGAAAACCTTGAGAAGGTGTTAGCGAGATGCGAGGACAAACACCTAGTACTAAATTGGGAAAAATGTCACTTAATGGTGACCAAAGGAATTGTCCTCGGCCACATTATCTCTGACAAAGGTATCCAAGTTGATAAAGCAAAAATCGATATCATCTCCAACCTACCTATCCCCCGTACAGTTAAAGACATCCGTTCTTTTCTGGGACATGCTGGGTTCTATCGACACTTTATCCAAAACTTTAGTGCACTCTCTCGACCACTGTGCCAACTTTTAGTCAAAGACGCACCTTTCGAGTGGTCAGATAACTGTCAAACATCTTTTGACGCACTAAAGGAACACCTTACCTCCGCACCGATAATACAGGCACCCGACTTGGGTTTGCCATTTGAGTTAATGTGCGATGCTAGTGACTACGCCATAGGCGCAGTTCTAGGACAGAGGAAGGACAATAAGCCTCATGTAATATACTATGCCAGCCGAACACTCAACGAAGCTCAAATGAACTATACAACTACTGAAAAAGAGCTACTGGCGATAGTCTTCGCTCTGGACAAATTCAGGTCTTATCTGATAGGGTCCCCAATAGTCTGTTTCACAGACCACTCGGCCCTCAAGTACCTGTTGTCTAAGAAAGACGCAAAACAAAGGCTTATCCGTTGGATACTCCTATTCCAGGAATTCGATATCACTATCAAGGATAAAAAGGGAGTAGAGAATGTGGTTGCTGACCACCTATCTAGGTTGACATTTACGGACAATACTGAGCCCATGCCAATTAAAGATTAATTCCCAGACGAGCAAATTATGGCAGTCTTGAGTTTACCCTAGTATGCAGACATAGTAAATTACCTGGCCGCAGGAGAAACTCCTAGACACTGGTCTAATCAAGACAGGAAGCGGTTCCTCTCAGTTGCAGGCCATTTCTTTTTCGATGACCCTTATTTATTCAAGTATTGTGCTGATCAGGTCATCAGGCGTTGCGTCCCTAATGAGGATATAACCGTAATTTTAGCCTCCTGCCACTCTGAAGCGTGTGGTGGCCATTTTTCTTCCCAAAAGACCGCACAAAAAGTCCTACACAGTGGATTTTATTGGCCCACCATATTTAAGGACGCTTATTCTTTCTGTAAATCGTGCCAACACTGTTAAAAGCTAGGTACTATTTCAAAAAGAAATTCTATGCCCTTAACCCCTATTATCACAATTGAAATATTCGATTGTTGGGGCATAGACTTTATGGGCCCGTTCCCTAAATCAAACCACTGCGAATATATACTCCTAGCTGTGGAGTACGTATCAAAATGGGTGGAAGCAATACCGACGAGACGCAATGACCACAAAACAGTCATGTCTTTTCTTAAGGAAAACATTTTATCGCATTTCGGTACCCCAAAAGCAGTATTAAGTGACCAAGGCAAGCATTTCTGCAACAGGCCTTTGGAAGCACTACTCAAGAAATATGGGGTGCACCATAAAATCGCTCTAGCGTATCACCCACAAACAAACGGGCAGGCGGAGTTGGCTAACCGTGAAATCAAACATATACTTGAAAAAATGGTTAGTTTCAATTGGAAAGACTGGGCCTATAAATTGACTGACGCTCTGTGGGCGTACCGTACTGCCTACAAGATAAATCTGAGAATGTCTCCTTATCGGCTAGTGTATGGTAAGGCATGTCACCTCCCTGTTGAGATTGAGCATAAAGCTTATTGGGCAACACGCGCATTAAATTTCAACATTAAGGAGGGAGGACATCTCCGAAAACTCCAGTTGGCTGAATTGGAAGAAATTCGTCGAGATGCTTACGATAATGCCAGACTCCACAAGGAACGGTTGAAGGCGCGCCACGATCGAACGATCATTCGTAAATCTTTCGAGCCGGGGCAGAAAGTTTTACTATATGATTCACGCCTTCACCTCTTCCCAGGCAAACTCCGATCTCGGTGGACAGGACCTTTCACAATCAAATCTGTCTTTCCACACGGGGCAGTTGGGCTATTTAACCCTAAGAACGACGGAAGTTTCAAGGTCAATGGCTAAAGGTTGAAACCGTTCTTAGAGGATTTCCAACCCGAGGTCGAGCACATCCAACTGGATGAGCCCGACTATACTTCAAACTAAAACGCCCAAGTGCGTGCACCCAATGTTGTTGTACTTTTTCTTTTTCTGTTTCTCATTTTGTTTTATCTTTTGTTTGTCTTTTTGATTGTGACTCCGATTCTTCATCTGCTATTTCATGTTGTCTTCCCCTTGCAGGTTATCAAAATGCGGGATGATGACATTCATTATATAGGGTCTTGGGCTGATTCTGAATATCAGAACCCACCTTGGACTGCCGACTAGATAGCATTCTGCTTATCCCCTTATCAAGGACCAGGGGCAAATGATGTGGTGGACCTGACCTATGGATACATCCCTTATGATTCTGCTCTCCTCTAAATTAACCCTTTCGAGCATATGGACCTTTCTGGTGAAGAAGGAGAACCTGAAGGGTATGCTGTTGGAGAAGTGGATGACGCACTGTTGGAACAATGGGAAAACGACTCAATGTGGGAGCCATGGGAAGAAGAGGACCTACAAGATGTGGTGCTTGAACGCCACAATGCGGTTTTCACATATGTTGACGACTTCTTGGTCTTCCATGTGGTTCCCTACATCTATGAATATGTTAGTTACTTGCTATTCAGGCTTCAATGCCCTCTACCAGCTAGTGTATCTCGAGACATCTGGCCAATAGTGAGGTGAATTTTGGGTCACATTCCTTTCATTTTCTTTTCGTTTTGCTTTATTTATCTTTTTCTTTTTCTGTTGCTCTTGTTAACTTACTTTATCCATTTTGTTGTTGTTTCCCTTTGTCAGGAATATCACTATGAATCTACCATTCCCCCCGATATACCTTCACATCAACTCTTTCATGGGTTTGGGCCATACATACGATCTCTGAATACTCCGCCGCAAGAGGAAAGTCCGTTGCGCATTCATACTCCTTTATCCTTGTCTCCATGCGAATCACCTCTTGCCTGTGATATCAATTCCTTTCAGAGTTAAGACTTGCTTGATGATGTCCTCGTTGCTTTCCGCTTGTTCTGGGAAAGGGAATCATCAAGTTCAGACTCTACATTTGAAGTTCTGGTTGCGAAAGAAGCTGTGGAGGAGGAAATCTTTCTACTTGATGACTAGTGTTTCACTCCAATTGCTTTATGTCATGTCCTATCTTCTTTAATAAATTGGAGTGCATTCTTGGACAAAGTGTTTTAATTTCAATTTTATTTTAGTTTTCTTTTTCAATAAGGGTTTAAATACCATTTGTGGGGGCACTGATATTGCACATGGATGCTATTTTAAGGATTCATATAAATTTGCAATTATCTACTGTGAGGGTGACATTTTTGGCTTACATATTCTGGCAATGCACTGTTTTATCTCCATTCTGTTTCTCCAAATTAAAATTGGTTAGTTGGGGGTGTGTAATTTCTCAATTCCAGGATGTTGTGGAATTTCTATGCTCGATCGATCGAACGTATCTCGATCGATCGAGAGTGTCATCACCTCGAGCGCTTGAAAAGTACTCAATCGATTGGAGGTTCGATCGCTCGAGCCTACTCGATCGATCGATCGAAACCTGTTTTTATACGAGGCATCATTCAGAATTTTATTCAGTCTCATCATCTCTCTCCCTTCCTCAAGCGATCGAGCACAGAGTACCACTCCTACGATTTTGGCCTCCCTCACTTCAACCCACCTCATTACGGAGCTCCGGGTCCTTCGGATCGTCAGTGGCACCACCGGCACCCTCCACCCAGCGCGCTTCTTGAGGTGAGCCCCGCGTCACCCCTCGTATTTCGTTTCCTTTCTAATTCATATGGGGGTGCCCCCCATTGATTCTTTAACTCTTTTTCGTTATGGTATGCCTGTATTTGTTGATTCGGGTCATCCCTAATCTCAATCGTTACAACTGCCACCTCGTTGTTCTCGATCGATCGAACTAGTTTTCGATCGATTGAACCCAGCTTCTGTTCTATCGATCGAAGATTCTCAAGCGATCAAACCAAAGATACTCTCGATCGATCGAACAGGATTCGATCAATCGAAGTGTGGCAGTTTCTTTATTTTTTGTTTGCCCTGTATTAATGTTTTCTCTCCTTATTTTTTTTTCATTTCAGGGCTCTATCATGAATCCAATCACTGGCTACCACAAATCTAAGCCATTCGACCTCGCTATACCCTACCCAGTTCCAGATCACGGGTTTAGAAACGAGGAAGACCGCGTTTGGTTCACCCGTTTCTTCCAGTCATGGAAGGTCATGATCGAGCGTCCTCTTGAGACTGCCTGGCTGGCTACTCCGTGGTATCTTGCACGGATACGTGCCATGCCACATTGGTACACACTGTTCTCCCAGCCTAAGTATGTAAATCTATCTTAGATACGGGAGGCGTGTGCGACGATGATCCGGGATCCGGTTGCTCCGTTCACACTGCGATCATTTTTCCGTGGCCCGGAGATCATTTTCAGCCCGGCCACCATTGCTGCTGCTCTTGGGGTACCGGAGGTACCTGATTGTGTATGCCCACATCGCCACGACACACCTCAGCTATCACCGACCACCATTATCCGCGAGATCACTGGGGGAGCTCTTCCGACTTGGGATGGCGAGGCTCTCATCCCCGACCTCCACCTCACAGACAATTACCATATGCTCCACCTCACCCTGAGCAATTGCCTATTAGTGACATCGTATCGGGAGAAGGTTACACCATGGTGTGCTCGAGTTTTGTATGCGATTGGTACACGTCAGCCTGTCTGTCTACCCCGCCTTTACATCGACTTCATGCGACACCCTACACGCTACATTCAGGCTAAAAAGCACCTGAAGGGTGCTTGGGCTATTCATCGGGTGATCGAGCATGCAGGTATTATTCCTTTGGCGGGAGACGCGACTGCCCAGTCCCGCAGTCGTTTTGGAGAGACAGCATCCCGCCGGTCCGATGCACAGAAGAGGAAGCGCAAAGGGAAAGGCAAGGAGAAGGTGGGAGAGAAGAGGAGACGTGGAGGTGGGACAGATACTGAGGGAGCCGCTTCTGGGACACCCACTGAGGCTGAGGAGCATGACTCGGAGGAGGAGTTAGACCCTGTTGAGGAGGTGACGAGATTTGAGTTGAGACAGAGGTCTCAGGCTGGTACCCAGGGAGAGTCTTCTTCTGCGCCTCTCCCGACTATTCACGAGTTGTTATTTGAGGAGAGAGAGGCCAGGATTCGACTTGAGGGTAAGGCGGATGTGATGACTACCTTGCTGGAGGCGATCTTGATACAGATCGGTGTTGATCAGGCGGCTCATGCAGCTGCACCTACTTTACCCACCGATCCACCTACAGCAGCTCCTGACACTTCCACTGTACCATCTTCTACATTTGCTGCTCCATCACCTACCGTTGGCCTATCTTCCTCTGTCCCTACTGGTCCTTCATCTTCCGATTCCACGGTAGATCTTTCCGCTCCTTCTACATCTGCTGTACCACCTACTGCACCTACATCATCAGCGGGACCACCTACTTCAGAGATACCATTTCCACCTCCTCCTGTCGTGACCGACACATCAGTTTCTACTCCAGCTGCCATGATTGCGAGTACTCTGGCTACCGCTACTACGGGTGTCGAGGGTGGTGTTATGGATGCTCCAGATTTAGTGATCGACATTTTATCTGATGTTGCGGATGATGGGTAGACTGTGGGTTTGGGTTATAGATTTTTGGTTGGTTTGGTATCTTTCTGGATTATTTGTTGTGCATTTTTGGACACTGTTGGATTATTGTTTATATTGGTGGTTGGTTGGTTCGATTGGATTTATGTTTGTATGATATTTATATATTATTATCACTGTTCTGTTCATTCACTTTACTATGATTCCAGTGATGAGTACTATTGTCTGTTTGGATCTGATGCTTAATATTTTATATCTTCTTGATCTTTGCTGTTTGGAGTTTGTATGCTTTCTGTACAGGTTGTTACATTTGCGATTCTTACAATGAAATATCAGGTGATATCTTTCTATCTATTTTGAAAATCACCTACTGAGGACATTGCGATTTTCAGTTGGGGGTGGGATTTAGATAGATAATCACCTGTGCATATTTTCTACGTAGCAATCTGGATCATCATATCTTTTGGCAAACATCATACAATCTCCATTATTATTAAAATTTTGATTTCAAAAAAAAATTTAAAATTTCAAAAAAAAAAAAAAAAAAATTTCAAACTATTAACCAAGTTTTGGAATTAATTGAGTAGATTAATTTTAAATTTTCACTTCTATTTAGCTGTTGTCAAGCAATGACACAACCATTTTATTCTCATCCTTTTATGACTTAAGTTCATGCGTTTTTCTAGTTCTCTAGGATGAATGCATATGTTGACCATTCTTGTATCCAAATTATTTGCACGTATTAATAGCTATGCAGAAAACTTTAAATAGGAGTTAATACGGCTATTATACTTTAAAGAATGAAGTAGTGGAAACTAGTTACCCTTAGTGAGCTTTTGAAACCAATCTTCAATTTTGAGGGAATTATCACATTAAAAATTAGAATTGTTTTAATTGAAAATACCGATTAACTTCGTTGACTGGTCTCTATTTCTTCATGTTGGCTGCGTATTAGAGGAGAACGTTCAGGATTTACCAATAAGACTCAATGAACATTTAAGTGTCAAAATAAAGAAGTTGAGAAAATGAGTTAAGCCATCGTATTTCTTCTTTACCTTCTCCATTTACCTATATCGACACCTCTAAATATATGTTGTTCTTAACCCACACCTAGTAAATACTGTCAAATTCATTATGAAATTCCTGACTCTATACCTTGACCTAAATATACCCTATTGCACATCTAAGGTGATTAAATTGAAAGGTATATTGTGAGGAGGGAGTAGTTGTGGTTGGGGTTACATAACAAAAAAAAAAAAAAGGAAGACGGAGTAGGTTTTGTTACAAAAAAAAAAATTTGAAAATGAAGGGTGATACGTATGAGGATGGTTGGATTAACGTGAAGAAATTACTAAATATAGCCTCCTGTTGAAGATGTGCAAGTTCTTACTCTTTCATTTCTACCCTACCAAATAAAAAACCGTCAAGTTAAAGTCTTAATGATTTTCAACAACTTAGTTTAATCATGAAAGTGTAATTTGAGTTATCCACGGTATTTCGCTCCTCTAGTATATTCCTTTCATGAGACTATACACTCTAAAATGTTCGTCTTTTATAGAGTCAAGTATGAAAGCATTAGTATCCGAAAAATCACTCCTATCAAAGCTTTCATACCATGTGCGATTATTATTCACCAAGTTTCTGTGAGATGTTCATTTCTGAGTGAAATAACTACGTGAGAATTGAGTTAAAACTACAAGTTCTGAGAGTATGATAGTTTAAACAGCTCTAAATAAAGTTTGATGCATAGCTGTTAATTCCACACACACACGGATACATGGATGTGATGCTTATGTTTTTTATATCTTGGTGACATGAGGAACATGTGCATTTCTTTCATGGTTTGAATGAGGATGATATGATTTGTGGAGCTAAATTAACAGTTGAATAATAGAGATTGTTTAAAAGTATTCTATATCTTTTGAGCTTAATCAGAGAATTTTGTGGGTATATTCACTGCAAACCCTCACGAGACAACACTCGTCCACTAGGGGAAACCTAGGGGTTTAACGGCTTGTTGCATTAGCTAAATGCAATCGCGATTCCTGCGAAAGTGAGTTAGGTAGTTTCTTTCTTGTTTTAATCTAGTTTACTTTAGTTGATTTTTGTTATTAGTCATTACAATTATAGTGTAGCTTGTTTTTATTTTCGCTCTATTGCTAGGGACTAGCAACTCGTTAGTTGGGGGTTGTGACAAGCGGGGGTATTTGTAAAATACAACCGCGCTAAAAGAAGGAAAAATATGGATTTAGTTTACAATTCCTCCATTTATTTGCAATTTGAATTACAAAGCTAGTTTATGCACCTATTGATTAAACTATGATAAAGTGTGTGTTTTAGCTGTAATTTGTGCAGACTGCAGTTGTTGTGTGAAGAATTGAAAGATCATGATGAAGGGAAATGCTGAATTCTAAAGAAGACATGTCAAAGCTGAAATATAGAGTTCGAGCGATTGAAGGAAGTTCGATCGATCGAGGATTCGATCGATCGAAAAAAGTTCAAGCGATCGAAATCCCTACCAGTTCAATCGATCGAGAATGGTTCAATCGATCGAACATGCCTTTTATCAGATTATACGCGCACGCAGCAGAATGCATGTTTTAACCCTAGCATTAGGTTGTCTCTATAAAAACTCATTTTGAAAACGTCCTGGAGGACGCCCACATTAGTTTTCATCAGTTCTTAGAGAGAGAGGAGAGTTTTCTTTGATGTTTTTGTAGGTTTTTCATTGATTCATGGTTTTGTAGCTTGATTACTCCTAGTCTAATCAAAGTTTCTCATTCCAGGTTATTTCTTTATTGTTTATTTAAATTCTACACGTAGTTTATAGTAGTATAATCTGTTAGATTCATAGTTTGCATGCTAGATAAGTTCACACTATTAGTTTTCATAGTATTCATGATTAAAACGCAAACAAACAAGACCTTAATGGATATTTATATTAAAAACGACACTGTGACACTCCAGACCATGTCTGAGTAGTCCTCAGGTTGGGAGATCACGATGAAACCGTGATCTCAAGCCTCTGCCATGCAGCAGATTTATTTTTGTGTTCGATCGATCGAAGTAGTTCGATCGATCGGACTAGAGACATTGTCGATCGATCGAAGTCGGTTCGATCGATCGAGAGATGAAGATTTTCGATCGATCGAAAGCGCGTCGATCGATCGAACATTCTGATTCTTGAGAATATTCTGTGCAGTATTTCCAGACTTTCTGTTTTACTAGATTGCTATCAAACTGTCCCAAAACGCTCAGTTTGTCAAAACAGTCTATGAACTTTAAGCCTTAAGGCATTTTTCTTCAATATATTTTACTAACCACTCTCAATGCTAATACCATTGTAGGTGAGAGTCTCAACTATTGTTTTAAACTGCCTTTTATGTATTTCAAACGTAAATGTGATGACATAGTCCCGGTCATGAAAGGACTATGGATTCTTTATCTTAAGAGAAGTACGGAATACTGTAGAGAGTGTACTCCATCGAGCTTCAATGTAACTGCATGGTAGATGGCTAGGTTGCGGTGGATTCGTGTAATCCCAACATTCCTTTTTAATTAATAAAAATACTTTTCAAATCATTGCTTTAGTTAATTAATTAGTAAGTAGTTAATTTAGTTTAATCGCTTCAGTTTAGTAATTGCTAAATTGTGGAACTTCGTGTTCTACGTCTTATAAAGAATTATTGAATTTTATTTTCCTTGTTTGAGAATAATCTAAGTATTTAGTTTAACACCTTCCCTGTGGGATCGACCTGGACTTAATCCAGTTACTACTTGCACGATTACCTACACTTGGGTATAGCACACAAGCGCACACAGAAAATTCGTCGTGTCATTTAACTAGGGGGCATCAACCCGTGCCTTCTTGTGTTTTAATTTTCTTTCAACAGCATCCACATTTTGCGTATGTTCAGCTTTACAATTGGCACCCTCAGTAACGGGGGATGATGTGGCTGATTCCTTAAAGTGATTTTTTAAAATGATTAGTAGTGTTAATTTATGCTCTAAATAAAACGCTTTTTAATTGTAATAATGTCAAATGTATAATACCTGCTCCTTAATCCTTCTTGCTGTAGACACCACGAGCCGCTTGTTCAGTGCCTTTTGCCTATTTATTTCAATTGTCAAGCTATTGATTGTAGCATCCCTTTCCCGAACCTCACCTTCCAGTCACTCCACAACTTCTGCGTGCATTTGCTTGACTTTTGCAAGGTCCTTTGTAAGAATAACTGTCTCTGTACTCAAAGTCACATTTTCTAGCTGAAGTTTAGAAATTTCACAGTCATTCTCCAACTACAACACATCGTATTGCACACGCAGAGATGTTACCTCCCTGTCCAACTTGGTTATTTGCATGGACAAGAAAGCCTTGTCCCTTGTTAAGTCCCGTATCTGTTGTGAACTGTCAATGACTTGATCAGTTTGAATAGTTGACCGAGTCTAATTTGATCCTTCAATTGCACCCACAGACTCACTAGCCATAAGATGCTTTCCAGTCACCCCCCCTCCCCCAATTTTTTTATGTGAACCTACACCCACACTCTTACATGGCTTAGGAATTTTCAGCATTGATCCTTAGTATTACGGTATTATCATCATCGATTCCAACCGTTGTGGGTTTTTTTTGCGGAATCTCCAGCAAGTGTGCCAACATCGACTAATTTTTTATAGGGTTTTTTGGTTGATGGGTCATTTTGTGATTCCAGAGGGTCAGACGCATGTCTCAATGTGGTCTCACGTTTGTCTCCGAAATCAAGTCTTGTAGGCTGTGCACTAGTTCCCTCATCAGGCCGTCGACAATCCTGCATGTGTACGCTGAGTGGGTGTATAGAACAGCTTACACTTCCATAAATTATTGACTTCCATGTTAAAGAGTTCGTCTCCATGTTCAGTGTAACCTCTGCAGTTCTTTTCCCCATCATGTCCATCAGTATGTTCATTTGTATTGCAGTCTACCATGTGCACGTCTTATTCGATGTTTGTTCCTTGGGTCAACTATTCGCCATCCATATCCCCATCAAGACATTCATAACCATCACCCCCATATATCATTGATTGTGTTATCGCTAACTGTGGTAACGTCCTGTTCATCAGCATCGTTTGCACTACTGCCAATATCGGTCTCGCTGACATAGTCCCTGTCCTCATTTGAGACATCATCATGCTCTTTAGTCACTTTTAACCTCCCCTTTTTAGTGATGAATGATGAAGCTCTATCTCAATCAAGGTAATATCTAATTCACCTGCCTTTACCTACGTAATGAACGTAACTCTATTATTAATACAACTTTTACGGTGTAAAATTATGCGTGATGACGTTAGAAAATATTTTTAATTGGGAATACCAGATGCAGTGTAAAATTACATAGTAACTAACTAGTCGTAGAGACTCTCACTTTTTTGTTTACCTGATTGTCAGCCAGATTTGAAAGCCCTATGTTCAGCAGGACTCTATTCAACTTCTTGAGGTTCCACTTCACAAATCTAGGAATCAGGTCATCCTCTGTGTTGTTCGTGGCTGGTTGCAGATCGTTGTCCATAAGTGCGGTATGCTTACACAACCAGAACTGCACACCAAAATACCGAAAATGTTTTCAATTTTAACACAGGTAAGTAACTCTAAAATACAGATTCAAGTTATTTTTAAATTATAAGAATACCTGTAGTGCAAGGATGCAACCTCTGACCTTCAATGGATCTGACCGTGCTTTGTCAATAGAAGACATTGACTCGTCCAACATTGCGCCACACTAATCGTATTACAAAATTCCCACGATATCTTCCACATAGTTAACAAACCCCCCATCGAATATAATTTGTAGCAGTTGCGAATAGAACTGTTGAAAACAGATATAAGCACAGTAGTCTTACTGTATATGTACATGTGTGTGTATTGGCGTGAGTGTGTGCGCTTACGTATTAGATAAAATTATATATACATTAGCAAATTTTACAGATTTAGATTTATAGTATTGAGTCCTAACTCTACAAAAATTTGTAGCTCGAAATTTTTTTTTTTTAACAATTTTAAATTTAGGTTTTAATCTATAGCCTAACTTACAATAGTTTACAGATTTAGTTTTTTTAAAATATTAAGTCATTTAACTTTTTTGTCTAAGTAGTAGATGAAAGATATTAGAACATTTATTTAGAGTGATACTATGCTTTCCAAATTTTCATCCCAAATGATGTTGAAGTGAGACCACAGTTGAAACACTTTAACATCACAACCAATCAAAATCAATTGGGTCCACTACCAGATGTGTTGGGAAACACTTTTGGGAAAGAAATTTGGAAGTGTACGTACGTAGCATTACTCTTTTATTTATAAATATCAATAATAATTTAAAAACTTAAAAAAAATCATCAACAAAATTATCTACTACCATTTTAAAATGAAAAAGAATAATAACAATAATGAAAAAAAAAACATCAACACAATTTATAAAAAAAATGAATAGTTAATTTTGTTGATGATTTTTATGTTTTTTTTTAAAAAAAAAAATTAGTAAAAGCTTGATTTGGTATATGCTAAAATTTTGTCAATGATTTTAAAAAAAAATTTTTCTTCATAATTGCTATTTTTTTTTCAATTCAATTCTAAAAAGTAGTGGATAATTTTTTTGATGATTTGTCCAAAGATATAACTATATTTTTAAATAGAAGGGAGGTGAGTGTAATTTTTGAAAATATAGATAAGATCTCCGTACTTGTCATAACTCAAAGGAGAGCAGTATAATTTGCCCTAACTTTCATTAATCTAACATTATTGCCTGTAATGGGACAAACGTGGAGCACAACTACTGACTAAAATTTGAAAGAGCAAAAAATGAAAAGACAAAGTGTACAAACTAATGGGTCCCATGTAATTTTTATCAAGAGTGTCTAATGTATTAGTGCTTCTCTGCAACCATCAGACGTGGAGTATGATTTTTGGGTGCTGTTAAAGACATTACGTGCTAAATGTAAATCCAATTATTAAATATGTAACTTTTGTTTTTGCTAAATATATTTCTTTTACTAAGAAAAAAATGGGTTAATTACAGAAACACCCCCTATGGTTAGACCTTTTATCAAATACCCCCCTATATTTTAAATTTTATCACTAATACCCCCTGTGGTCTGGACTAAAGTGAAACAATCACTTTTTCCGTTAAAGTTAACGGAAAATTGATAAAAGTACAAAATTACCCCTATTACATGCTAATAATAACACCCTTATATGCTTAAATTTTTATTTAGACATAAGTGGTACATTATTATATTAGTTTGATACTACATTTGTTGTTAAAGACCATTATGTGGTCACTTAGGGGTACCTTTGTGGGAGCGAATTTGACACACACACACACAAAAATTTGGGGATAAATTGTTTTTAGATCTTAGTACATCACTACACTGGATTTTACTGTGTGTGTGGTCAAGAGTAAATTAAAAAAAAAAAAAAAAACTAACATATCACTAAGATTGTGTGTGCCTAAGAGTAGATAAAAAAAATAAAAAATCTATATAATAAAATAGAGCGGTGTGGTCCCTTTCAAGTTATCAATTTTTAATCTTGACCATTGAGACAAGTTTAGATATTTCAGACCGTCGGATTGATTTTCCATCAAAAATAGTTAATTCCATTAAATATTGCATTGTATCCTATTAAAACTCTAAATTAAAAAGGAATTCCCTAAATTAATTTGAATTTGAATAAATACATGTCAATATCCAAATTGTCAACTTCAGTAAATACAAAACACAAATCTTGGATAAAACTAAATCATTAGACTGTTTTTTTTTTTTAGCACAAAAGGAATTCCCTAAATTAATTTGAATTTTAATATATACATATCTAATAGTAAATACAAAACACAAATCTTGGGAGATAAACTAAATCAGTGGACTGATTTTTTCAAAATAGAAATATTGGAATATAAACTTCCCATATCATACATATATTCATAGAGTTTATTTTTTTTTTTTTTATAGGTTTTTCTTTTTTCCTTTCCATGACTCTGATCAAATGACTTTCATAAAACTAATCAAATTGATATAATATGAGTGAAAAATCACATAAAGTTGAAGTTTAGGAAGTGGGTTTTAACAATGGATTTCATAATTCAAGGCTCAAGAAATGTATTCTCACTTGAATTTTTTTTTAAATCTAGGAAGCGTATTTGTTATATTCTATTGTCTATCTAGAAAATGGGTTTTTCCAGCACAATGGTTGTAAATTTTGCTACCAGTTTGATTAGTTCCACCCTTTTATAGGTCATTTGATTAGTTCTATAAGTTTGATATAGTCTATAGGGCTAATTAGTGAAATAAGTAATGCTGCTTCCCAAATATGGGCTAATTATAAATAATCGCAAAAGTTTTGCTTTCATTTTCTATTTCTTTCCAAAAGCTTAGAAAAAGCCTTTGTCTTTTTATTTTTTGTTTTTTTTGGTTTTCACTTCGTGCCCTCGGGCACGGGGGAAGTCTCTATGAATAAACATTAATTACACTTAAAATATTCATCCAATGTTGAACTAAATATATTTAACTAAATTGAGTTACTGATATACTCCCTCTGTCCCATAATAAGTGTCCACATTTCCTTTTTTGGATGTCCCACAATAAGTGTCCACTTTCCTAAATTGGCATATAGTTTTTACTTACTTTCCAAAACTATCCTTATAATAAAGACAAAGAAGCATTTATTTGTGGTCCCAAAATAAGTAAAAAGTCAAACACCCATCACATCTAAGGGTAAAATTAGAAAGTGACTCTTTAATGAACCAAATAAATTAATATAATACAACTTTCTTAAACATTGTGCAAAAAGGAAGTGGACATTATTATGGGACAGAGGGAGTATTTAATATTGGAACCAATGTCTTATTCACTTAAAATTCCAACCATATCTAAGATCTTTTAAAGTATTGAATTTTTTTTTCCCGCTTCGCCCACGGGCATGGGTTAGTACTAAATCGCATGTGGGTTTGAATGACCAGTACAATTTTACGCAAAAGATTTGAAAATAAAGTATTGCATTTTTTTTCCCTTTTTTCTTCTTTTTCTTCTTCTTCTTTTTTTTTTTTTTTTTTTTTTTTTTTTTTTTGTGCCCACAGGCACGGGTTATTACTAGTAAAATAAATAATATAGCGCCAAGACTGTGTGTGGTGTGTGTGTGTGTCCAAGGGTAGATCAAAAATTAAATAAATTTGCTCTCATGAATGTACCTCAAAGTGACTACAGAATGTTCTCTAACAACAAATATAATATCAAAATAATATAATAGTATACCACATATGCCTAAATAAACATTTAAGCATATAAGGGTGTTCTTATTAGCATATAATAGGGATAATTTCGTATTTTTACCCATTTTCCGTTAACTTTAACAAAAAAAGTGACTATTTTATCTTAGTCCAGACCATAGGGGATATTAGTGATAAAATTTAAAATATAGGGGGGTAACTGATAAAAGACCTAACCACAGAGGGTGTTTTTATAATTAACCCAAAAAAAATTTCATCTTTTCCACTATAGGTGATTGTGTATTTAGCAGAAAATATGATGCTAGAAAGTTTATAGATACAGATAGAGAAATTCTGAATCCTATAATAAAGGGCAATATTACTGGGAAGTCTTCTCGTGTGAAAACTCTATCTATTCATATATAGTAATGTATATATATATATATATTGTTCTGTTTTAAAACCCTACTTCACGTCCATCCTCGATCTCTATCATAATATCCAACGTTCTATCTCTGGTGGAGTTGATCTTTCACGTCCATCAAAAGCGAGGTGCGCCATGTTTACCCCAGAACAAGGCTCCGGCTATCCGTGTGAGGTCGATTCAACTTCTTTGGGAAACAATAGTACTGTAAGTCATATACATATATATTTATATATATTAATATATATATATACACACACATCCTTTTTCCCTTTAAGAAAATCATACATACATCCTTTTTTTTGTCATGCCATTTGTTTGCATGTGAAATAATTTATAAATTGAAAGCCCATCAACATGATACATTATATATAATGTTGGATTTATTTATGTTAAGATTTAATTTACCCTAATTTCTTTTCTTTTCTTTTCTTTTCTTTTTTTTTTTTTTCAAAAGATTTAAAAACTACTTCTTTTTTTTTTACTCTACGAAGAATATACCTTATTTTACCTAGATCACTTATTTCCAGTTCTAGTAATACCGTATTGGTTTTAAATTTAAAAACAAAATACATATATATATATATATATCATGGAGTATCATTTATGGAAATAATGGTACCTACATCCCTTAATTCCCTCTGTTTTGGAGGCCATAATGTGGGTATGAAACTTCGAACAGGTGGTGGTTGTTCCACGATCAACATTGCAGATTTTTTAGTCACGTTTTGTTCCTGCTGGCTGCATTTTGCTTTTATCTTTGTGGGGATGTAATGTTTTTGGGGTGTTTTGTTGGTACCATTTTATTAATGAAATCTCTTATGTTCAAACAAAAAATTTATTTAAATAAAATATAAAAAAACTTTAGCATATTATTTGTATTGTTGTGTCTAAATAAAGAGAAGTTGAGCTTATCATGCCACCCTTGCATTCAATTGGAGTGAATAATTTTGGTGGGACCCAAGCCACTACTTGTAGGGGTCCCAAAATATGAATTTCATCTAAATAACCCACTCTCATACGATACGGTGTGGTATCGTGAGATTAGCTAAAAAGTTCTCCTAAATAACAACACAAGGCACAAGTACTAAAATTGTATATTATTGTTGATTTCCAATATTCTAAAACTAAGCTTCCATTACAGGCAAAAATAAATTCAAATATGCAGATAGCCATGAAAATTCTACTAGATGAAGTAGTTAAGGACTTGCCTAGCAATAATTTGAAGGACTTCACTAGCAAGAACTTTGTGTGCTCTCCTTTATCGCTCGACGCCATATTAAATATGGTGGCTTTCGGAGCAAAAGGTCGAACATTAGAGCAAATTGTGAACTTTCTTGGAACAAACGGAATAGATGATCTTAATTTGAGTTCTGCAGAGTTGATGAATGTTGCTTCAAACTTGAAATCGACTAATAAGAGAAAAAGAGATGTTGAGGATCCAATCGTGTCATTTGTTAATGGGGTTTGGGTTGATCAGCGTTTTACTCTAAGTCCTACTTATGAAGAGTTTGTTAAAGGCATTTACAAAGGAGAAGCCAGAGCTGTTGATTTTCAAAAAAAGGTATTTCTAGATAGATCTTCTATGATACTTTTTCGTAGTTTAGGATGTAGTATACATTATAATTTGGGTGATGCTAATGCCAAAGCACAATGTGCTAATGCTAAAGCACAAAGTGTCACTAAAAGCTTTAGTGACACTTAGATATGTGTCACTAAAGCTTTTAGTGACACTTTGTGCCATGTAACTTTGGTCTTGAAATGTCGTATTTAGGTACCAAAATATGGTAACTTTCAAAGCACTTTGGTTTTAAAAGCAAAGTACGTAGCGTAGTTTCATTTCATAATATTTTGGGACCTAATTACAACATTTGAGACTTTAATACAACATTTTGGGACAAAATAACTAGGAAGTATGGTACACATCCAAAAGCACTCGGATGTATCATAGAAATTTCAATTTCTATATTCTCTTCATTGATGAACAATTTTTGATATCTTTAATTTTCTTTTTTGGTTTTTGTATTTTACCCGTTAGTTGGCTTCGGTTTTATTTTCACATTAGCTTTATTTTGTATTAATTACAGATTGAGCTGCAACATCTCTAATTTGTTTCAGCATATTTATATAGAGAAATACAAATACTACTTTCTCATTTCTGCATCTTTATTTCTTTTTGGACGTGGTACATACCAAAAGAGTCTATTACTATAAGTAGAATTGGGATCTTCCTTGAGAAAACATCTCCTATACTTTCAGATTCGTTCGATAACTAAAACAACCGGTTTTAATTTTCACAAAAGAACTGATTTTACACATTTAGGACATATTAGGATTTCAAAAAAGTGATCACTTTCAGTCTTCTTCTTGTCTCTTATTTGATTTGTTTTCTTAAAAATTACATCACTTTTATATACTCCCTCCGTCCCATAATAAGTGTCCACATTTCTTTTTTTGGATGTCCCACAATAAGTGTCCACTTTCCTAAATTGGCATGTAGCTTTTACTTACTTTTCAAAACTACCCTTATAATAAAGACAAAATAGCATTTATTTGTGGCCTCAAAACAAGCAAAAAGTCAAACACCCATCACATCTAAGGGCAAAATTGGAAAGTGACCATTTAATGAACCAAAAAAATTAAAATAATACAACTTTCTTAAACAATGTGCAAAATAGAAGTGGACACTTATTATGGGACGGAGGGAGTATTTATTTTTTGTCAGCAAAAATATCATTCATTACTTATTAGGCAAGAAATGACACCCAAACGGGCCAAACGTGTTAAAAGCTTCGTGCAAAAATATTGATTTACCCTTGAGGTACAATACTTTTATTTTAGGCTGAAAAATATAGTAGTACTCTATTCTTTTAGTGCAGTTTCACTTTGAAATCTGTATTAAAATTTGATCCCTCAAATCTCAAAATCCTATCAATTTGGGACCTAACAGATTCAGAAAAGGTCCCAAACTCCCAATTATATGCAAAAGTCCTAGCAACCGGACTCTACATGTTATTGCATAATGACAGTTCTGTAGTTCTAGTATTATTGTTTTTTTATTTCTCACGAATACCGTATATTTTTTAAGGCGAATCAAGTGGTTAATGATGTGAACTCATGGGTTAAAGATGCTACCAAAGGACTCATTACAAAGATTCTTCCCCCCAAATCTCTAAATAGTTTTACAGCTATTGTTCTAGCAAATGCTCTATATTTCAAAGGAGTTTGGGCTCAGAATTTTCCGAAAAGTATGACAAGAAAAAGAAACTTCTATCTACTCAATGGAAAGACTATTTCAGCTCCCTTCATTGACAGTGATGAGGTAAAGTTCTATTATCGAAGTTTTGATGATTACAAAGTTCTAAGGCTTCCATACCAAGAGGGATCTAGCAACAGAAAATTCTCCATGTACTTTTTTCTCCCCGAAAAGGCAAAAGGGTTGAGATATTTGATACAGAAATTCAATTCAACACCCGGGTTTTTTCAAGAGACTTTTGATCTTAAAAATGAACGGCTTGTTGATTTTGGAATACCCAAATTCAAATTCTCATACATGTTTGAAGCGTCAGATACTTTGAAGAAATTGGGAGTTTCTCTTCCATTTGAGCCTGTTAATGAGCTTACTGGGATTGTGGAGTCTCCAATTGATGATGAGCTATTCGTATCGCGTATCTATCACAAGTCTTTTATTGAGATTGATGAGAAAGGGACAGAAGCGGCAGCCAGCACTGTAGTTGTTTGTCCTGTAGAGAGTTGCTGTATGAATGCTAAGCGTTCACCACCTCCAAGTTTTGTGGCTAATAGGCCTTTCTTGTTCATGATCAGAGAAGAGTTGTCTCATGCTGTTTTCTTCATTGGTGCTGTGCTCAATCCCCTTTTGGTTGATAAATAAGTTGACCTTTTGTTAGAACACTCTTTGATTGTTTCATTTATATTTTTGGGTTTACCAAATGAATAATTAAAAGGAAAAAAAATGAAAAATGGAAATTTGTTTTTTTTAGATTTGTTGCGTACAATATTTGGGTCAATTTTGACATACAAATTTACTGCATGGGTTTGAGATGTTTTAGACTAGCAAATTTTGCACAAAATTCATTTTTGCAAGGACAGTTAAAAACTAGTGGCTTTGGAAGAGAATCTGTAAAAATAAAGAAAAAAAGAAACATCAAATTGACGTCTTATATAGATTACTCTCTATACTTAATTGATAGAATATTTTAAAAATATATATATATGTGAGTATATATTTTAATTTTTTTGAAAAAAAGAACTTGATAGAATATTTTAAAAATGTATGTGAGTATGGGTTATTAATTTTTGAAAAAAAGAACTGCAGTATTTGTTGGAGTATAATTAAAAACATGGCCTTCAAAAATCCACCAGTAATACAATTACCGTCAATTTTACCATTAATTATAGAATCAATAAGAGAGTGACTGAAATGAGGTGCGATAATGCTCTCTTGAAACATTACAAGCCCTCTACAGGTAATATTGTAATACCTGGTGACTGAGATAAGGCGTGATAACGCTCTCTTGAAACGATACGTGCCATCTACGGCTAATACCCAGTGCAATAGGAAATAGCACGCCGTCTTCGGGATACAATAGCCCGGCCACCCTTGTCGTACGTCCATGAAATCAGCACAATTTGATATAGCAAGAAGCTTGCCCCCTAGTTAGGGGCAGAGGGGTGTGGGGGCCAGTGGGGACACGTGCCCCCCCTGAAGTTTTGCAATTTATCTTTTTATCCTATATATTTGAGATTATATGTATTGGTGTCCCAATTGAATTTTTAAATTTACCCCTTTTAAACTCAAAAATCTCACTTTGATCTTTGAATTTGTCTAATTTTTACTCAAATCTTACTTTGATCTTTGAATTTTTGAATTTGTTTAAATTTACCCCTTTTTAACTCAAAAATCTCAGTTTGGTCTTTGAGTTTGTCTATTTTTTACTCAAATCTCACTTTGATATTTGAATTTGTCTAAATTTACCCCTTTTAAACTCAAAAATCTCACTTTAACACTTAATCAACTACACGTGAATCATATGTAATAATCATGTAATTTTTAAGGCTTGAAAGTATATTACTTATTCAAAAAAAAAAAAAATGGCTGGGCGCGCTGCATCCGAGCCCCCATGTAAGCGTGCCCCCACTAAATTGAAATCTTAGCTCCACTCCTACCCCTAGTGCCTTCTTTACCCAAACAATACTCGTATAGAAAAGTAAAATACTTTTGTAGTATATATTGCTTGCCGGATGAAAAACAAATTGTGCATAGCAACCTCAAGATAGAGACTAAAAAACACTGGAACACCCATACCCCGTATATACATGCGTACATTTATTTTTTTCTAGTGTAATGACGTTTGTTATATTAAAACAAAACATCAGTTTCTCTTTAGCTTTGTTTGGGCCTCAATGCATGTTAAAACTTGAAATCTCTTGGAATTACCAAACGTATATAAGAGATGAATAGCTATAAATTGCTTTGGTTAAAAGCATTACTTACACATCTTCAAAACAAAGCTTCTGTATACATTTTTTTTTTCGAATTTTTATTCATGTTTATCCTTTGAGAGTTAGTTATGTAATGTCATAATTAGGGTTTTTTTTTTTTTTTTTTTTTTTTTTTTTTTAACTTTTAAATTCCTTAACTTCCAATTTTCAAACTCATTTTTTCATTAAAAAAAAATGTATTTTTGGAATCATGTTATCAAGATCTTCAAATCAGCTCCATATGTGATATGAAATTAAGAACAAGAAAAAAAATGCAAATTTTGCAGTTGGTTGTGCAATGATTTTATATGTCTACAAACAGATAACAAATAATCATCTGTTAAAATGTCTAACTTTAGATAGCCAAAACCTTATCATTTTTAGCCATTTTGTGTGATTTATTTATTTATTTATTTTCTATATTATTTTGAGATCTACGCATTAGACTTGGAGATTGTACAAAATAGATAATTTAAAGCCTCATTTGAGCTTTATCTGTCTCGACAGATAATATTACATGTTTGCGAACAAGAAATATTAATTATCTGTTTGAGTTAAACGATCATAATTTTCTCAGTTTTGGTCTTTCAGGATGACATTTTCTTTCGTTTTCATATATATTTTTTTATGGTTGTCTACATATATAGTTCAACTATCGAGTCTGTTCTTCAATCAAGGGTACTGTTGTCGGTCTTCATACAACAAGACGTGGGTACTCGGTTAACAGGAGGTTTGCATAAAGAAAAGATGTTATTAGTAGAACTATATTTTATGTCCTTCCTAACTGGTAATTACATTATGCTTATGATACTGTTTTAGTTCTACTAACTCAATTTTCAATAAGCTGACGACGTTTTATGCCTGTGCATTCCCCATCTAGACTATCATGTTGCTTATAATGCAGGGGATGAACCTTACCATGAGGACGGCTACTACCTGAAAGATGGCTATGCCGGGGGTGGACATGCTGCGGTTGGAGATGCTGGGCAGGACTATTACGCTGGCGATGATGTATATGTCAGTTGAAGGCTAGAATAGATGTTAGTTCTAAGTCGGTTCGTAATTTTGTTATTATGTTTTGTAGTAAGGCATATGTTTCCTCCACACTCTTTTATATTATGTTTAAATGCTGAAATGTAATATATAGTTAGTAAGTTCTGTTATGACTAGTGAGTTCAGTTGTTATTACTGTCTCTTGCTTTACTATTTAAAACTGCATGGTGTGGACAATTCAATGACTTCACCAGTCATTCCTTATGGACCCAAAAAGGAAATTTATTTTTCTCTATTTTTGTTGTTCTGGGGTATGACAGGATTTTCGGACGCGTCCCATGGGGTATTCTAGAAGCTTCCAGGCAGTTTCCTATTTCAGCTAGAAGACTAATAGAAAGCCTAGATAGTTTCCTAACTACATTAGCGAACTCCCACGATTAATGGTAATCAATTGTAATTAGGTTATATTACCTAATCAGTTCAATTACCTTGTGAGGGTGGGTCTCTTGTATCTATAAAATAGCCCACTCATTCCCTTGAGGAGGGATCACATTCTTACTCTATAGAATCACTATTTCTATACAGCACATTTACTCGGCCCGGCCGGCCTCTGGCAGCTCCAAGCCATTGTTGGTTCACCCAAGACCCTTGGTGACTTTCATATCATAGTGCAAGTGATCTGACACACAGCGTGGACGTAGGTCTCTTAATTAATAGGGCCGAACACACGTACAAACCTCTAGTCTTTTTCTTCTTACTCTCTTACCCAAATTTCGGCATCATCATGTTATATAGATTCAATAATCCCCATTGCATGACAATGGAAATAAAGAAACAAACCTATTACAAACCTAACACTCTTCAATCACTTAAGAAGTTCCAAACCCTTTAAACTTTCAAGAACAATGATCCATAATTGGGTTCATGACTCTTAACCTAAAAACTTAGCTACACATGGTATTTACAACTATAACAACCTGCATTTTTATTTAATTTTAATTGCATTTTCACTTTTAATCTGTCGGTGTTAATTTAAATTGGAATTCTCATGTTTTGAATCTTATTACTTGTTTAATTCATAATCAAATTCTTGTTGGGGTCAAACTGCAATTTTTTTTATAAATTTAGTAATACCTACGTTGGATTTCAAATCTGTATTTCAAAATAGTGGAAACATTTTCTTTTAACTCAAACAGTATTTTTATAAAACTGGAGAATCATTTCTTATGTTAAAATGAATTTTCTGTATTTTTGTGGTGATCACCGCGCCGCGAAAATACCAGTTTACGTTCAAAATTGTCCACGCCGCGTTAAACTTGCACAGATTTTGGAATTGACACAAAAAATGAAATGACTTGTACTTTATTTCCATTTATGGCAACTAATGATTGATTAGGCTTTGTTTGGGAATGCATTTTGTGTGTGTGTTAACTTAGTGCGTTAAGTTGTTTTTGCCAAACACCTTAAGTGATTTCTAGACTACTAGTTTGTGCCATGTTTGGCAACCCCATGCTTGTGTGTTAATTTGTACCTAATAACTAGAATTCCCAAACACAACTTGACCCCTACATATCTATATTTGGCCCTTAGCTTAACCAAAGAATCCTTATTACCATCTGTGATTAGCTTGTACGCATGTATTTGTAGTGTATATTAGAGATTGGTTTATCTAATTCATTTGTTGAGTGTCGAGGAATGTACTTGGAGCCCAAGTTCCTCACACAACTTGGTTATATATACACACATTTGATCACACAACTGCACATTTTGTAAACTGAATTAGGGAGAGTTCAGAGAGTTTAGAAAGAGAGTTCAGAGAAGAGAACTTATAGATTTTAGAAAGAGAGAAGCTTGAACCTCCATAGCCATAGTTTGAAGTTGGATTGCTTAATTTTTAGTTCTTTCTCAACAAATTCTCTATCTTCTTATCACATTGAGTATTACTAACTCACTATGAATGTAATTCATGCTTATTTACTGTGTTTATAGTTGTAATTGTAAAACCACCATTGTTAATTTCGTATGAAAGCTTAAAGCTCAAAAATGATGATTTTTCAAACTTAACCAAAATCTGTTTTTAGAGATGATTTTGAAAGATTATAGTACGTAGAGACTACGGTTCAAGTATTAGAGCCTAATTCATTCGTATCGCGACGTATATTAAAAATGAAATTTCGTCACCTCTCGGTTTTTCGTAAAATCCGAGAGCTAAGATTGAAATTGGTTAAATCCGAAAACATATTCATAATGCTTGCGGAAAAACGGAGAGAACCATATATTACAAGTCATGTTTGCATTCGGATTTCAAAATGGGTCAAAAATAGGCTTTAAATTCGTAATAGAGGAGAAACTGCTGATACCAATTGATTGGCATGATTACCAATCGATTGATAGGTTTTAGCACTGACGACTTTTAGTAAAACGATCATAACTTCCTTTAGAAAACTCGAAAACACGCACCGTTTGAAGCATTGAAAACTAGACTCAAAGATCTTTCTTTTGATGTGAAATTCATTCACAAAAAGTACATCTCATTTTTTAGGGCATTGCTTCAAAGTAGACCCACCTATGTTCCAGTAACGATAAAAGTATATTAAAGTATTCTTTGATGAATTCACTGGTTGTTTCATATAAGATTTGATTTCTTCTCGTATATCCATGGTTATCATTCCCAGTACTTTATATTTCTGTATTAAGTCACATGTCATTCATGTGGAGTCAGTTGTACATGCATGGTGAGTGGTGGTCAGGGTGGAAAAGAGTATGTGGTTGAGATTGTGTGTGGACACTCCCTGGTATTGGTGTACCAAAGTGTGATGTTACGATATTGCGGCTAGAGTGTCTTTGAAATGCGACGGTGAAAAAACTGGACACTCCCTGGCGCCCATGGTAGCGCTAAAGTGTGTGACGCCGACTTGGACATTCCCTGGCACCCATGGTAGTGCTAAAATGTGGCCTACTGGACACTCCCTAACATGCGTGATATGGTCAAAGTGTGAGGCATTGGACACTCCTGGTACCCCTTACTAAGTGTGAGGCAAACTGGACACTCCCTGGTGCCCCTGTACTAAAGTGTGGTCATCTTAGTGTTTCAAAGATGCTAGAGTGAGAGAGTTGGGTGATGTGTTGTCGAGAGAAAAGAGTTGGTGAGACGAGAATGGTTGTATTGGTCTCATGCACGGTCACATGTTTCATGAATTATAATATCACCCTTACTGCTTCATAAGTGAATTCATTTCCATGTTGTTAACCTGTTGAATAATGGAACCGTGAAATGGAAAATAGTAATTAAGTATGTTTTACATTCAAACATATGTTTTTAATACTCACCAGCTTCTTAAAGCTGACGGCGTTGATGCGCCCTGGATATTCGTGTCTAGGTTTTTCAGGTTATAACCAGTCAGAGCAGTATGACTACGCGAGGAGAAGAAGAAATTGTTTTGTTACTATCTTCTACTTTTAAAATAAATTTGAAATAAGGATGACTGTAATAGATATTAGATATTATTTTATTCCAAGGCGGGTTGTGCCTTTAGTTAACCACGTGCTATAATAGTTATAATTTTGGAAAAAAATTTATAAGCCTTGATTGCTCTTACTCTGATATAATTATTATGTTGTTCGACGTTTGGGACAGAATCGATCCTTCTAACTGTTGCGACCTACGGGTCCATAAAGGAAATTAAATACTTTCCATATTTATGCTACGTTGGGGACGTGACAACAACATTAACAACAAAATAAACAACAAAGAAGAAATACATAACCATAAATGAGATCACACACTTCAAGAGAGATAATCCAACAAGAAACTTCAATGAATGCTCCAATAAATGCTCTAATAAGAAACCAAGCTTTGCAAGTACAAGAATCTCTCACAATCTTACTTGAAAGCCCTAAATCTACACTAATTTATGAACTAAAAACAAGAAAAATCTAGAGAAATACAAAAGGGTTGAGAAGAGAGTAAAAGAGCTGCTGAAAAGTAGGTCTAGACCCTTCAATTCAAATTATAATAGGGTATTTATACAAAGCCTTTGGAGTGGCAAACTTGTAAAACAAAGAAGTCTGAAATGAGATAGTTCGACCGGTCGAGCTAGCCCCTTCGACCGGTCCCACCGGTCGAATGCCCCTCTGCATTGAATCTTCACAGCCTTAGTGTGATTAAAATAAAAAATCAAAATGGGAGATTTTCAATGAAAAGGGTAAACTTGGAAAGTATCAATTCAAAGTTATTTAAAATAGGACAAGACTTTAGTGGGATTACCTTATGTCTTTTTCGTCTAGTTTTGGCATGTGATTGGTCCATGTAAACATATGTGCTTGTGTGGCGCTTATGGCACCTACTTGAACCAATTACATGTTAAAACAGGATGAAAAGGCCTAAGGTATGCACCCAAGTCATTTCCTTGCATGGACTTTTAGAGGTTGTTACTGACTTTTACATGTCAAAACAAGAAGAAGAAGAAGAAGAAAAAAAGAAACTGTGATTGCACCAAGAATGCACATATGATTACATGCTTGTAACAAAAACCAATTCAGCTCAACTCATCAATATGCATTAATTAAAGTGATGTGTTTCTCAGAGAAGTTCATTCATTCAAGGTATGTGAATCATCATGCAACATACAGACAATCAAATGACTTATTTTATAGAATCAATCCACAGAACATGAAAGCTAATCTTTCACAATGGCAGACTGGCCTTGCAACAAAAAGTAGAAGTTACAACAGAACATGAAAGCTAATCTTTCACAATGGCAGACTGGCCTTGCAACAAAAAGTTCGGAAAAAAATAAACAAACAAACGACAAAATATAAAGCTCCAGCAATCCTGATAATAATCAAAAGAGCATAGCAAAAACAAAAGTAACAGCAGAACAAGAAGCTAATCTTCAACAATGGCAGAGTGGTCTTGCAACCAAAATGGTTTTAGAAAGCTGAATTTACCAGTCATATCCGATCAGAAAGGTACTTTGCAAGAGAATCAATCGGCTTAAATGACTCAACAACATGCTTCCCCCGATGCCTAATTTTGATCCGAGCAAGATAATCAGCTGCGATCCAAGCAAAGCTCAACATCACTGTCTCCCCAGCACCATCAGGCTCTTGAATCTCAATTATCTTTTTTACCCAGTTCGGATTGTAAGTCACCTGGTACCACGCTGATGCCTTCTGCTCATACATTACACTCTTCTTCTCATCGGAAAGTTCATTGAAATCCGAACCCATCTGTTCAAAAACTTGCCGGAACTCTTTCCTCAGTGCACTATATGCGTGTTTGAGTCTCTCTTTAAGTTCCCCCTGCTTTTTGTTACTGTACTTTGGCATTGACCAAACGTGCCCTGTCACAAGCTCTTCTTCACTGTTCACTTTATACTGTCCCAAAAGACCGTTCAACTGCCCGTCGTACGAGCACTTGTAGGCCCATGCATCGGAGATGAAATCCGTGGACCCCGGAATCTCGAGATCCATGTCATAAGGAATGTCTTCAGGAGAAAATGCTAGATCGGACGACGATGTCGTATCATTTTCACAAGCATCTTTGATTTGGCGATATAATTTACCCAGAATTTTGTTTGATTTGTATGACTGAAACTCCTCTTTTCCCATGAAGTCGGGGTACAACTTTGGTTTGAGATCGAAAGGCATGGTTACAATTTTTCCGGTTTTTGGAAAATCAACTGCTGTGGCAGCAAGTTCTGCCAATTTGATGCATTTTTCATCCAATGCTCCGTATTCACTGAGATCAGCATGAACCACATGAGCATTGCAGATTGCACCCAAGTTCTCGTTGACTATGTTCTTAGAGAAAAAATCTATTATGTCCTGCGGTAAACACATAATAAATGTCAGATAGTACTCCACCCTGCTAATGTTGGATCAACCAGTAAAGTAGTCAAAAGATGAAACTAAACTAGTTTACGTTCTGAAACTTTGTTATATAGTATCAAATGACAATCTAAATATTTACTACACTTCTTGGAGCGCATGCCATTTAATCCAAGGATATCATAACTATCCCGTTTCACCAATAGGTTTAATGAATTAAATTTATCATCAGGGCAGTTCAAATCATATCAACTGCCTCTGCAACTCTTTGATGCCAAGCACTAATAAGCTGTACACCACTAAATGACATCTTAGAGATATAGTTTGTTCCTAACGAAGCTGACTACTAGAGAACTCCTACCTTGAATAAAATTTTTATCAACACGTGTAAAAAATCCAATTTCACAAATAAACTTTAGCACTATAAGCAAGGAAGCACGTCCTCGAAACAGATTTGTGGTTTAAAGCCTCAGGATCGAACTGAGTTCTGATACCAATCTGTGGCGCCTTAATGCTTGACAGATTCTTCTAAAAGGCTGAAGAATCTGCACCTACATATGCATTGGCGTGAATACTTCTCAGTAGTGGTTAAAGTTTCAGGATCGAACGAAGTTTTGATACAAATCTGTGGTGCCTTAATGCTTGACAGATTCTTTTAAAAGGCTGAAGTATCTGCACCCGCAAGTATCTGCACGCGCATATGCATTGGCGTGAATACTTCTCAGTTGCGGCAAGGTTTATTTTTCAATTTTATTCATTCATTCTTTTGGGAAAAAACTAGCTCTCTAGCCTAATTTTAAAAACTTTAGGGTCAATTTAAGAATCTTGAAAATTGAAACACACGTCATAAGGCAAGACTAGTGTTGCTTATGTAGCTTTTATGCTTGTTGTTCATGTACTGATTACATAAAAAATCAAGACAACTTAGTTGTAGGATGATTTATATAAAGTTTATTAATATTCTATACACACAAGTCCCCACTGCACCAGCATCCTATATTTTTGGAAAATCGATGGATCCCCCGCATCTGCTTCCCTGCACCAGTGCTTCCTAGACTAGTAGTGTTCCTACTCCAATAAGTAATGAAACAACAAAATCAAAGTTAAATGTATTTTATTTGAGAAGAAAAAATGCATTGTTACACTAAGAATTTGAGTGACATCCTTGAATCTGAACAATAACAAAAACTATCCAACTTATTGAAAGTCACTTAAAATAAGATAGTATCAAGTGAGCAATACAAAGAAAACAGTTACAAGAAAAATGTACAGGTAAAACTTAAAGGCCTTTAAAGGCAGGGATACTTTTATAAAGGCAGGGATACTTTAAAGGCAGGGATACTTTTATAAATTATATTTATAAACTATTACATTTTTTTTTATATATCAGAAAACATATGTTTTTGTTTTGCCACCTTAGAGCATTTGTCAGTCTCTTTAAAGGCAGGGATACTTTTATAAATTATATTTATAAACTATTACATTTTTTTTTAGTGTAGTTGAGAAAAATAACAAGCATAAATAATAAAATAAGCAACACTAGCCTTTTGACGTGTAAATCCAACTCTCACATTCTTAAATTTATGCTGTCCCCTTTTTGAAAAAAGTGATTAGAAAAATACCATGCCGCATCCGAGAAGAATCCATGCCAGTGCACGTCGGGTGCGGATTCTTCGACCTTTTAGAAGAATCCGTGCTACCTTCCTTAAAAGTATTATTTAGGTCATGGGCATGTTAAAAATTATCTTAGCCTAATAAATAAAGATAGTTATACTACATTCACTTAACCATTGAAAAACTTTTCCAATGCACAGATTCACCTCTGGTTTAGTAAAACATTCAGAAGATAATATTCACCAAGAGTATAAAAAATTTTACCTTGTGCTTGACTGGACGTGGCAACTCTCTAGCTTTCGCAGGCATGTACTCCATCGGCATCCAGCTCCGCTTACTTGGTGGAATAAGATTTTCATCCCAAGTTACAAAGTAGAGATCACCATCAAGGTCACTTCCCGATGCTTCATTTGCATGCGGTCTATCTCCCTTCTGAGGAAAAACTAAACAATCAAAAAGATGTCTCAACCCCGGAACATCCACAGCCTCTAAAATCCGCACATCACCTGGGTGGAGACACGGGTTCTTTGCAATTACCACCATACCCTTAATCACTTGAAAATTTTGCTTTGTCTTGGAAAACCGAGCCCCATGTTTTGCAAAACAATTTTCGAGTGAAGCGTTTGACACTTGGATAAAGCACTGACCTTGTTCGAGTACCCCAAGCTCATCCAAGCAGCCCATAAGCCACCTTCCCAAAGGAACGAAAATCCTGGCTTTTTCCCTTAAATTGCCGAGTTGCGCAGCTCTTATACTAGTCAACATGCCTCGTAGATGAGGCTCCTTTTGGGGCTTGAAACCTGCACTTAACATTATTGCTCCTGTATTTCCTTGCTCAGCACACGAAGCCATAAGAACATCATAAGCCACGTCCGCATCTACAAGCATCTGATTCAATCTAGATGTCATAGAGTCCTGCATTTTCCAAAATATTTCATCTTGAACCTCCAAAGCAGAAAGCAAAGTCACAATCTGCCGGTTCAAGAATCCAGGTTGGAACCGAGTCCAAGAACAGATTTCAAGGATTGCATGTTTAGACTCGAACTTGTTCATACTCGACCTCAAGGAAAGCCGGGTCCCACCACTTTTTGCAGGCCAACAAGCAACTACCCCTTTGCATCCAGCAAATCTTATCTGATAAGCACATGGTGGATTCACTCTCAAATTCAATTTCTCTGCAACTTCCATTGCAAGATCGGGTGTTATCATCCCAATTCCATCAGAAAAAACATATTCATTTCGCTTAATATCGGGAAGATTCAAATTAACTTCGTTCAACGGAACTTTGACTGTGGCATATGTTGATGAGAAGCATTGTCCCATCCTAGCAGCACATTTAGCTATATTCCGATTGTTAAACCTACCCATCCAACTTTTTATTTTCACAACACTCGTCCTCTGGTCTTCAGCAAAAAACCAGGCTGAGCGATCTCTCAATTGATTTGCTGAAAATGCCAAAAACGAGTACTTTCTACCACATAAAATAAACCCATCACTCAAAATACTTTTGACCCTTTTGAACAATGTGGTTTTTTGGGGGATTGAATTTGAAGTTATGTCTTTAACAATCGGAGCAGCATAATACGTAAGTACATTCTTGTTAAGTGTTTTCATTCCTTCATCCATGAAAGTAACTCTTAAAAACCGATCAGAAACTTCTCTATAGTTTCTGAGAACCCGATTGGACAGTTCAACTTCTGGTGGAAGACAGTAGGCTTTCGTTGGTGTTATAACCAGTCTCCTCACTTCAACAATGTCATCCAACTCTTTAGGTCTCTGGAAAAGCATCGGATTTTTCATTAACCAGTCTTGAACATGTTTAAGCCTCTTGTAGGCATCGAACACGGGGTGCTTGAACGAACATATGTGTTTTAATGCAGCTATATTTACCCCCTCAGGTCGGTTTCTCAATAGATCAAAAAATCTCTCAGACAATTGGTGCTGGTTCATAATGCCTTTGTGGATGACTGCGTTTACCATAAACATTGTCCGAAAGGTTATGTCTTTCTTGTACTGAATACAGAAGAAAGGATCTGTTATGGGTATTCCAAAATCGGGTTCATCCTGAACCTTCAGCTTCAGTCTCGGGGACTCCTGTGGGACCCGCCGCTCCCTAAGATAATCCATAGCCTTCTTCAACTTCAAACCATAGCAAGGTGGAATAGAAATTCGATAGGTATTACACCTACCAATGGCCCCACTGGATGTGAAATCTGTGGTTCGGATCCAAGGATCATCATCATCCAACAAATCGAACGGAACAGATTCTTCACAATCATCATCCGCAGTCCTATAGTACACCAAGGGAGAAGAAGCAAGTTGTAACAAAACTACTAAACATGACATTTCTGTATATTGTCTGATCATATTTATGTCTCTAACCAAGAACTCAACCTTAAAATCACATTTTATAATTGCATTTTTTGATGCACCTTTGAAGGAAAAAGCGACATCTTTGGTGAAAAGGAATTTGCACTTCCCATCAAAGGGATCCACAACAAAATTGAGACCGCTAGTGGGTCCCCTCCAACCAACGAAGAACTCGTCTCGGCTAACCATAACTCCGATCTCAACATGTGCATCGGATAACTTGAAGGAACCATTCGTTCTCCTCTTCTGACTCATTCGATATGGATGTACAGGCCCCATAATAACCTTCAGAGGTTTATTTACCAACATAAGCTCGCCACGGCCTGCAGCGTCCAGAGCTGATTTTGCAGAATCAGATGAAACAAAATGCACAAATGCATGGGGTTCCACCTTTACATAATCATTCATTCTCTGGACATTTATAGTGTCAATCTCAAAATCTGGATACGATTCGGGAGGGGTCGAAGAAGTCTTTAATCTACATCTCCAAACACGGCCTACATTATCCTCAAAGTAATCCAAAAGCATCTTCGCAGTGATATAATTATCAAACCCACAAACGCTAACTTGAGTTACCACCGTATCCTTTTCACCTCCCTCCGACCCCATCTTATCACCAGAAAATTTCCAAAAATCAAATCCTGGGAAAGCATAAACATAAAAGCAATTCAACACACAAGACTCAAAAGTCACTTTTAGTTTTTTTTTCAGCTCTGAGGATAAATGAAAGTGTTGCAAGACCAAATTAAAAAAAAAAAAAATCAATTATATAATCCACCAATGAAAAAAATCACCTTTACCTTATCAGAATTACGAATTTATGGCCAATCTACATATTTGGCAATGGAGTTAATTCACTGTTCTTTAGAAACTCGACCAATATTAAAATAAGGCTACGACCAATGAGATATTTAAGATATAAAACTTCCAATTACTTTGCTTTGATCTGCTTTCTTAATAACTAAATGTAGACAAAAATATTAAAGAATAACATACAATGAGCATTTAACTACATATCAAAGATATACGAAGAAACCAATAAAACTAAATGCAGACAAAAATATTAAAGAATAACATACAATGAGCATTTAACTACATATCAAAGATATAAGAAGAAACCAATAAAACTTAACCTCAGTAAGAAAACCAACTCATGATCCAAGAATAAATTCCCTACTACTAGAAGTAAATCCAAGAGACACAGTAAGGGGTTTCGGTTTGAGGTTTTGTATACGGAGAGTGGTGAAACAAAGAATCTTGTCCAAGGGGTGTTTTGAAGCTTGACATACATTGATGGGCGCATTCTCTAATAGCTTAAGCGTTTGGAGTAGTTGGCAATTTAACATGTTATCAGTCTATCAGAGCCTTGTTTGTGGGAGGTTTTGGGTTCAACTCTCCATCCCGCTTTGTTGTGCATATTTTCACTTTGTTATTATGAAGTTTGGTTTATTTGCTCTCCACGTGCAAATCGGGGTTGCACGTGAGGGAATGTGTTGAAAGTTGATATACTTTGTTGGACCCATTCTCTAACAGTTTAAGCTTTTGGAGTAGTAGGCAACTTAACAACGGGGAAATAGTGATCACAAAGTACCCGGAGGAGAGAGAGAGAGAGTTCTTTACCAGTGGATTGGGTTTAGGCTTTTTTTTTAATACAGTGGAGAAACAAATAAGCGTTTAGGATAAAATGAAAGTTTTGTGAAAAGGTTTGAGAAAACTTTTGTGCCCATTGGAGAGCTTTATACAAAATTAAACTTTTACTCAAACTTTCACTCAGATTTGAGAAAAAAATTTCAAGTAAGCCTTAGAAATGTGATAAATTACCACCCCATCGACTCAAGTAAGAGCCATCTAATTAGCAGTACTATCATTATAATCCATGTACTCCTTCTGTCCCACTTTGCACGACTATTTTTTCCCAAAATAGGTGATCACTTTGACTATTAACAGAATATTTTTCATTCACTTTCCAACAATACCCTTCTTAAATTTGAAACCTAGAGTAGTTAGTAAAGAGAAATAAATTTATAAAGAGACAGATTTGGAAGAATACAGAAAATTTAATGCCAGACAATGCATTAAATAATGTCTGCTTAAAAGGTTGAGTATACGAAGATAGTCATACAAAGAGTTCACATTTGCTCACCTGGGTGAGCATAACCGAGGCACCCAATTGGCTAATGCAGTGGGACCTACGAGTAAATAATATTTGTTTAATCGTGACTCCCACTGTATTGGTCAATAGGGTGTTTGGGTTATGCTCACTCAACCCTTAGATGGGTGAGCAAAAATACACTCGTCATACAAATTAGGACAGAGGGAGTATGTCTTTTAATGACAATGTTAATTGTCAAAGCCAAAAAGGATAACTCACAAACAACTAACAGTAAAACTTGATCCGATCACCATCATGACCTAAAACTGAAAATTATAAATCAAACTAAACTTAAATGGATCTGTAATAGAGAAGGGTGAAAAAAACAAAGAATTCAATTATTCCATTGTATAGTTGTGATTAGGATTAGAAAATGTACAAAAGGCACTTATTGCAGCTATGAATTCGTGGTTACTTGTTTAATAATTACGAAAGCGATGAACCTAATGGGTTAGTTCAGTTACTCAAAATCCAATTTTACCGTTCATTTCTTAACTTTTCAAGTTTCCCCCCTTTTTTTTTCCTTAGTAAACAAATAGTCGTCAAAGAGGATAAATCTATCAAGAACTAAACAATTTACAAAATTTGGAGAGAAAAAGCAACAACGACAAACAATATTCAGATAACGAATCCACGTCGTAGAATGTGTATCATATTTTTTTTCCATTATTGTCTAGTATCTTTTTTATTTCTATCTTATTATATCTTTTCTAGAATCTTCTTTGTAATGCATATATATATATATATTAGGGGTGGCAATTTTCGACACCACACGGCAACCCGACACGAAAATAAACGGGTTTGGGTGACCCGTATAAGGGCACGGGTCATAAACGAGTCGACCCGTTTGACACGGTTAATAAACGGGTTGAAGCGGGTCAACTCGTCTAACCCATTTGACCCGATTAAGTATTTAAGTGCAGTTGGGGCATTTTTTTTAGTTTTAAAAATAATTTTTAATAATCTGAAAGTCTAAAATAAAAGTAATATAAAAAAAAAAAATTTAAAAAAAAAAAATTTTTTTTTTTGAGAGAAATTTTTTTTTTTAAATATATATCGATATATATAAACTAAAATTGTTTTTTTTTTGCTAAAAAAAAAGTGAGTAGTTACCAACTTATCAAACAAGTAAATTTATATATAATATTTAATAACTAATGTAATAAAAAATAATAATTAATAACTAATAAGGGACGAAGGAAGCTGGAGCCTGGAAGCATTCATGCATCAAGCATTGCATAAAAAATAAAAATAAAAAATAATTAAAAAATAAAAAAGAAAGAAAAAAAAGGAGGAAGCCCGCTAGGATTGCTGGATTGGGAGGGAGACAAATTAGTCAATTAGATAAATACAACTGTTAATCTTGATTCTTAATGGATGGCAAGTGAAGAAATTTTTTTATACTGTTAGTAAAAACAATATTTCTTCTTATTCAGTTTGTGTGAATGTGCTTGGGTGTTAAGTTTATAATAGCTAGATATTGTTATATTTGTAGTATTTAAGATGTACGTGTTAATAATTGATACATTTGATGAAAGACTTGTTTGTGTTCTTAGTAGGGCTGTAAGCTTATTTCGAATAGCCGAACTAAGCTAACCGATTGGGTTTCTTAAATTACTTACAACTAAAAAATTGATCTGATCGCCAAAATTGGCAAAATAGATCGAACCGACCACTTCGGTTGGTTTTCAAAAATTTGAAAAAAAATAAAAAAAAAAATATAAAAATTCAATTCGATTCGATCCGATCCGAACCGATGACACCCTACACGGGTTAAACGGGTGACCCGTATATGACCCGGCACGATTATAACCCGACACGATTATAACCCGACACGACATTGACCCGACACGATAATGACCCGACACGATTATGAACCGACACGACCCGATTGCCACCCCTAATATATATAAACAGTTTTATAGTGAAAAAAATAATATAACAACTCATTTTTCAATATTCTATTTGGTATCAGAGCATACAACCTAAACCCTAACCCTTGCACAAGTCGCAGTCCTCCATAGCTCCCACCACCAAGCCGCAGCCTCTCACAGTCCCCACCGCCAAGCCACAGCCTCCCACAACCAACACCAAGTCGCAGCCCCCCACACCCCCCAGCACCAGGCCGCAGCCCTCCTCTTTCCTGCGCAGGCCACTGAGCCATTATTTGCGCAGTTTATAGGTTGCATCTTGCCCTTGTGGGTCTTCTGATGATCTAGAGTTGTTCTGTGCCCTTTTTTTTGCTTCTCTTGGGCTCTTTTTTTGTTGCTTATTTTTCCGACAACCTTTGATCGTTGTTCTTCTTTGCTACGAGTGAAAATTCTGCTCCTATATCTTCGTTTTGATCGCCAATTTTGGGAAAGACTAAGATGTTCAAACTACTTCTTCCGAAACTCGACCGAATGTCTCTCTCTCACAGCACACTCTCGCTCAACGTGTTACTGACGTGCTTCTGAATGGGCAGAATTTTGCAGCGTGGTCTCGTTCTCTCTGCCTCTACCTAGGTGGAAAAGGAAAAATTGGTTGGATTCAAGGTGAAGAAAAGAAACCAGCCCTCACAGATCCTAAGTTAACCCAATAGAACATTGACAATTGCACCATTTGGGATGGTTTTTAATTCGATGGAAGACCGTATCCATCACATTTTATGTACCATGGTACGGTTCATGATTTATGACTTGCTTTGACCCAGATGTATCCGCATGCGCACAACGATTCTCGGATTTTTGAGTTGTATTGGGATATCTCCTAGGCTTCCCAAGAATCTTTGGGACTTAGTGTAGCCGACTATTTTGGTTACTTACAGTCTCGCTGGGCAGAGTTGGCTCAATTTGAGCCTCTTAGTGACTATCCGGCTGAAGCTGCTTCTATTGCTCTCCAGCATCTTAACCGATTGCATACCTACCAATTTCTCATGGGACTTAAGCCTGAGTTCGAAACACTTCGGGCTCAGATTGTTAACACCCCACCCATGCCTTATCTGTATGAGGCCTTTGCTACTATAGATGGGGACAAACGACGGCGTCGCTTGATTCACCCCGTTGTTCCTATCCCTGTTCCTGCTATTGAGTCACATCCTACTGTTGCTGATTAGATGGCCTTTGCAGCTGCTTCTAGCGCTCGTTCAAGTACCAAGCGTCCTATTTGTCGTTAATGTAGGGTTCCAGGCCATAGTAAAGATCGTTGCTTTAAGCTCTATCCCAATCTTAAGCAACAGTATGCTCGTAATAATCATAATACTGGTCCTCCTAGTACTACTGCTATTGTTGATACTATGTCTAGCCCAACCATTCTTGGTCTTGGACAGTTGCAAACTTAGATTATTTTGATTCAATCTCAGCTTGGCTCTATTCTGCAGTCGCCTTCTCACCAAGGCACGTCCTCCTCTCCTCCCACCGCTACTCTTGCTTCAGGTACTTCCTCTACCTTTCATGTTCAGTCGAATTCTCCGACTTGGGTTTTGGATTCTGGATTCACTGATCATATGACTAGTGAGTTATCATTTTTCACTTCCCCCGTTACACCCATTAATCAAAATGTTTATATTGCTGATGGATCCACCACTCACATGTTTCGCAGCGTCGTCTTCCATTACCCTTAACTCTATTTTCCATGTTCCTAAATGTGCTTTCAATTTTGTGTCTGTCAGTTGTCTTGCCAAACAATATAATTGTGCTATCATTTTCTTACCTGATTGGTGTGTCTTGCAAGACCTGAGTATAAAGAGGATTTTTGGCACGAGGTATTGTAGACACCCTGATTTTGACCAAACATCAAATCCAGGGATTGGTTACTTCTTAAGACCGATGATGACGATGACCGGTGAAATTCGGAGATTTTTCAAAAAATTCAAATCCTTCAAAGATTCTTCAAATAAAATTTTGAAATTCAAAATAAAACATGGAGAAATTGGGTATTCAGGAGAAACCAGAACGTATGAGAAAAATCAGTCTGGGGATTTATCTTAGAAAAGAGAGAGAGAGAGAGAGAGAGAGAGAGAGAGAGAGAGAGAGAGAGAGAGAGAAAATGAAAAGAAGTTTGAAAAAGAAAAGAAAAGAAAAAGAAAAAAAAAGAAGTAAAATGATATATTAGAATATATACCATGCATATGGGTATATTCTAATAAAGTATATTACAAATATAAGTACATTAGTATATACTTTACTAAATAATTAAGTTTTGTTAACATATATTTTGAAAATTAAAAAGAGGGCAAAATTCTGTTAGCCGCAGCACGCGACGAAGCCGCCGACACTCATTGAGTGCCGCCCGGCACTCAGCGAGTGCAGCAGGCAAGTCATCGAGTGCCGCGCACTATAACAGACTGCTTTTCTCACATGTTCTATAAGAAAACTTTGCACATGGATTTTCACCCGAATTTACCCATTTAACCTTGTCATGTTGGTCTATATAAACAGAATTTCATCTCCATTATTGGGACTTTCACTTGACTTTTGAACTTTTCACTTAAATCTTAGAGAGATACAAGAGTTATATATATAATAGAGAGAGAATTAAGAGAAGAAGAAGAGAGTTTTCTTGAAGAATTTGAAGAATTTGAGAAGAACTTGAAGATTTTTGGAAGAGCTTCCCAAGAAATAGAAGAAATCTTTGAGGTCATAGAGGTAACCTCTCAATCCTTGGTAGAAATTAGGCAAATTCAATCACAAGTTCATAGCTCTAGGAACTTTACACATTTTCAAAACCTCTTTTCCTACCTCATTTCATCACACACCACTTAGAGCTTGTGATTGAATCTCATAACATCTCATTAATTTGGATCCCATTGATGCCTTGGGTTTAAGATAAGTTTGATTTTGAAGAATTTGTGTTCCAATTTCTCTAAGAAAACTTTGATTCTTTATTTCTATTTTTCTCTTAAGATTCATCAGATTTTATATATATCTTATTGAGTCTCTTTGAGTTTGATTCTTTAGTTTCTTATGATCCTATGATCCATATGGAGATTAAAGTGAATCATGGTCATATCTACACATAGTTGGTTGAATTCAAGTCTTAGCTCATGATTTGGATCTCCCTACTAGGAATCTTATGGAATCCATATTATATTCCATAGAGATTTGAGTAGATTTGGGTCTCATTGAGTCTCCAAGGACCATTAATTTGAGAGGAGAATAGTATATCATAGTTCTAATTTCCTCAAGGATCATATGTTTGAGAGAGGAATTAGATGTAGATTTTCATAGTTTATATTCAAAATTCATAGGATCAAGTAAGACCTTAGGATTCTCTTGTTATGAGATCTATGATGGAAATCCATTAAGGCTAAATCTATGAATCTCTTCATGTTTCATTATTTACTCCAATGATCATAATCATACTTAATCCTAGTTTCTCTCTAGAATCATGGATCAAGTTTGATTCGAAATATAAACATCAATTTAACAAAGGTGCAGTGAATCCATAAACCAACTGTGATCAAAGATTTTTATAAAATCATGGTTCATTGGAAATTGGATGAGACCAATTGCAGGGTGTTCATAACCCATTTAAGTACCTCTATGATTTTTATTTTGATGAAATTCCATGTCTAAGATGGTTTGGTCTTGTGATTCAAAACAAGCAATTCTCTGTCCAAAATTCCAGAACAATAAGCCCGTTTTAAAATTAATAAATAAAAATCTTAATTGATCTTTCTTGACCCAAAATAATTTTTTCTAAGTATTTTAATGTGTTAGAAAGATACCCTAAAAAGATCCAAGTGTTTCTCATCTTTTTGCTATTTTTAGAAAATCGTACAAGATCTCTGTATAGAGAGTTGCAGATTCCTGAGTGATGTCTAGTTTTTTTTTCATATTCCCATAGATTTAACCATTCAAACCTTGATTTTCTTTTTAGGTTAGAAACTAGACTCACAGAGGCATATCATATCCAAAAATCATTAAGATCCAACCGTTGGAAGTATGGTTTTTCTACCTTTTAAAATCTGGTCTGCTCTCTGTAATTTAGGAAAAATAGTCACTGTTTTTGTCTAGTCTCATTGATTTTAAATTAAATGGTTTCCTAATGTCTTGGGACCCAAATCATATTTTGAATAATGATAATTTAGCTTAAATCCAGAGGCTAAGTGATCCAAATTAGTGAATAAATTCATATCTCATTCTTGTTCATATTCATTCATTCATGTACATTGATGCTTATGATTAGGACTAGTTATTGGATAAAGTTGGACTTAGTTGAACCAAATTGAACATAACCATGGATTACTTATGATCATGTCGGGGTTATAGCACCCCTATATGGACATCACATTGGCTCTTAGTTGAGACTTGTATATCTATAGAGATGCTATGGCTCCAACTAATCAAAAGGAATTCATAGTTTTGTCAATTCTTTCCATGCTTGATAGATCTAAGATAGATATTTAGGATTGATTATTTGATGTCATATTATTATGTGAAGCATGTGGACTAACCCTTGTTTTGTAGCGCTTTGGAGGTATGACTTCTCATCTCTTCTCTAGTTTATTTCATTTGTTGATTTTATTAATTTTCGACTCCATGCGCGACACCTTAGCTTAGGTCTTGCCTTATGTGTATATGTGATTAGAGACATTTTTCCTAGGATTTATATTCTTTGTATGCATTGCACGTTTTCCATTTTGCGGCTGGATCCCGGGTAAGTTCTCTAGTTCCCTACTTGCACATCATTTTGCTTGCTACTTGAATTATGTGGCTTATGAATGATATTGTATCGTTAGCAATTTTGCACCCTTTTTGAGATGCTTGTGATATGTATACTTATATCTATGTATTAGTTGAGGGCACGCTTAGATTATTAATTCGATTAAATAGGATGATGAGTAGAGGCCTATCACGAGATAGGATGAAAGGGGGTGTTTTAGTCCGTCGGGCTCCTTCCCCTTTCATTCCATAATCCCCGGACCCAGATTATCTTTGATTTCACAAAAGATCGGTTGCTTTTAAAAATGGTTTCTTAATTTTCCTTAAAATTAAGTGGCGATTCTTTGTATTTGAAATTTAAAAAAAATATTTTTTAAAAAGTGGTCCCAAATGCCAGTATCCACAGGTACGAGCGCGGGGGACTATTTTATTTTGGGGAAGCTCTACCACTTATGGTAGAGTCATCGAGTCTTCAGGCATTTGTTTTACCAGATTTTGGATCTTATGTTTTTTCTTTGCATCCTCTAGAATTGCGGCATGCTCATTTAGGGCATGTTAATTTTCAATATTTCTGTTTTCTATTTCCTTCTTTAATAAAAGCCTATAAGACAAATAAATTTCATTGTGTGGTTTGTGAATGCTCTAAGCATACTCATTCTAGTTATGTTCCTCGTATGCATCGTGCTCCTTGTGCCTTTGATGTTATTCATTTTGATATATGGCGTCCTTCCCCGGTTACTGCTTTATCTGGTCACCGGTATATTGTGACTTTTATTGATGATTATACATGGTGCATGTGGGTTTATATTCTTAAGAAAAAAACTGAGGTATTTTATTTGTTTGTCCAGTTCCTACAAATGATTAAAACTCAATTTCACATTGTGGTACACATTCTTCGATCTGATAATGGTCACGAGTATATCTCTAATGATTTTCGGTCTGAACTTATTAAACAGGGTATCCTCCAGCAACTTATTTGTACTCCTACACCGGAACAGAATGGTGTTGCAGAACAAAAAAATAGCCACATTATGTCTGTTGTTCGGTCTCTCTTACGTGGTATGGAGGTCCCTAAATGTTTTTGGTATTTAGCAGTACTTATAGCCATTTATCTTATTAGTCGTACACCTAGTCCTGTCTTAGAAGAGAAGGCTCCTCTTCAGGTCTTATAGCCCGATTGTACACTTTTTCCTATTATTCCTAGAGTTTTTGGTTGCACTTGCTTTGTGCAAAACAGAAGTCCTTTACGTACCAAACTTGATGATAAAGCTATCAGGTGTGTGTTTCTTGGTTATTCCCCCATGTCCAAAGGGTATAGGTACTATGATCCGACCACCCGACTCTTATATCATTCTGTGGATGTTACCTTCTTGTAGGATATTTCTTTTTTTGCAGGGCCGCCTCAGTCTTTGGAAACTCCCACTCCAATCACCACCACTGAAGCTCTCCCACGTCCTGTTCCTATTTTTGAAAGCTCTCCTCCAAATGACTTACTTCCTCCGGTTGACACGTCCTTTCCTGCTCCACCTCCGCTGCTCGAATCTTCTCTAGTGTCAGGTAATGCATCTCTTGTTCCCCTTCTTCGACGTTCCATTCGTGTCCCTGTGAATCGATATGGTTTTTTAAGCTCTACTAACCATCCTATTTCCTAGTATCTCTCTTATTCTAATCTTTCAGGTCCCTACCAAGCTTTCCTTAGTCATATTGAATCTGTCACTATTCCTCGGTCAATGTCAGAAGCTCTCCAGAACCCAAATTGGACCCAGGCCATAAAAGTATAAATGGATGCCCTTCACCAAAATAAGACATGGAAGTTTGTTTCTCTTCCACTTGGTCTTCCACCCGGTGAGAAGACAGTTGGCTGCAAGTGGGTCTTTATAGTTAAATATCGAACGGATGGTTCTATTGATAGATATAAGGCCCGCCTTGTTGCAAAAGGCTTTACTCAAATTTCAGGGAAAGATTTCAGCGCTATGTTTGTTCCGGTAGCTAAGCTTACTACGGTCCGCTTGCCTATTTCCCTCACTGCTTCTCATTCTTGGCCTCTTCATCAATTGGATGACAAGAATTCTTTTCTTCATGGTGATCTTGAGGAGACTATCTACATGGATCCTTCACCTGGTTTTCGCGCTGAGCGAGAGTATTCTGGTAAAGTATGTCGACTTCGTAAATCTCTTTGTTGACTGAAACAGTCACCTCGATCCTGGTTTAGTCGCTTTAGTGATGTGGTAATATCTCTTGGTTTTACTAGATGTCATTCAGATCATACATGCTATATCCAACATTCTATGGATGGTCATTGTATTGTTATTTTCGTTTATGTGGATGACATAATTAATACTGGGGATGATACTGTGGGGATTACTCAAGTTAAGAAGGATCTCAGTCGTGCCTTTGAAGTGAATGATTTAGGGCCTTTAAAATATTTTCTTAGTATTGAAATTGCCCAATCTCGTAGTAGAATATTAATGACTAGGAGGAAGTATGTCCTAGACCTTTTAGAAGATACTTGTATGATGGGGTGCCGTCCTGCGTCCACACCTATGGATCCTAATCTGTAGTTAACTGTTGAGTCTGGAGATTTGTTACCTGATCCCTCAGTTTATCAATGTCTTGTTGGGAGATTAGTCTATCTAACCAACACTAGACCAGATATCACTTTTGCAGTGAATGTCATGAGCTAATTTATGCACTCTCTTCATACCACATTTGGATGCTATCCACCATGTCTTTCGATATCTCAAAACTTGCCTTGGTCTTGGTCTGTTTTATACAGCAGGAAAACAGACTAGGGTCTCTTGTTTTACTGATGCAGATTATACAGGGTCTGAAAATGATAGGTGCTCTACATCCGGTTTCTGTACATTCGATGGTAGTCACCTTCCATCATGAAGAGTAAGAAATAGGTAGTGGTCTTTAGGTCTTCTACTGAAGCCAAATATTGTGCTATGGCTCAGGGCACTTATGAATTACTTTGGCTTCGTTCTCTTTTAGCCGAATTGGTTTTTCCCATGAGTGAGTCATCTACACAGTTGTGTTATAACAAGTCTACAATTATGCTTGCTTCTGACTCAGTCCTTCATGAACGAACCGAGCATATTGAGGTGGATATTCACTTCATTCACGAAAAAGTTCGTTCTGGTACTATTGTTCCAAACTTTGTTCCTCAATTGATCAAGCTGCTGATATGCTTACTAAATCTGTTGGACGGTCCTTATTGAAGTCTTCGTTGAACAAGCTGGGTCTTGTGCATACATTCACACCAACTTGAGGGAGAGTGTTGGACATAGTTATTCTTATCCTGGATAATTAGCCCATAGAATGTGGATCACATTTTTTTTCATTACTGTTTAGTATCTTTTTTATTCCTTCTTATTATATCTTTTTTAGAATCCCCTTTGTAATATATATATATAAACAGTTCTATGGTGAAGAAATAATACAACAATTCATTTTTCCATACTCTATTTATATAGACCCGAGTCCGAACACTTTATTTGTTGGTTACATTCTCGTTTTTCTTAGAAAGGACGGAGAGAGAGAGAGAGAGAGAGAGAGAGAGAGAGAGAGAGAGAGAGAGAGAAGAAATGTGTGGGATCACGCGGGAAGTCTTTTGCTTTCTATCGTAGAATATGATGGAAGAGTGGAGAGATTCCAAATTCTATAATGGTCTGTTTGAATTAAAGAAAAAAGGAATAAAGGTTGTTTGTTTGTGGGAGTGGAATTGGGGTTGGTCAATTAGTAGTTCCAAACACTACCCAAAGAAAAAGCGATCCACTTCCAAGTAACAACTAACAAACATGTTTACGTGGTGCCTTTCAGCTAATGAGGGAAGGTTATTTGAGTGGAACCAACATTTAAAATAAGGGACCCCTGTATGTAGGAGGCGTGAATCCCAACCAAAGAACCCTCTCCTATTAACTAAAGAGTATCATGTGGAGTACGACATGGACATATCATGTGGTACCCTCCCTCCACATACCCAAAAACTTCTCTCTGGGACTGGTTCCATGAATTACATGTAGGGTACCTTCTATGATACATCCTAATGCTTTCGACTGTACCATACATCCAAATTTGGTGCCAAAGTGTAATACTTTTGGTTCTAATGTGCAGTAACTTTGAAAACCACAACTAGGACTAAGTTAAAAACATTTTGGGATTAAAATTACAAGAATATATGATACAACGAAAACCTCTGCGACGTATGATAGAGTTTTATTTTTATTTTTATTTTTTTTTACATGTAGCTAATTTATGATACAACAAAAACCTCTGAGATGTATCGAGCATTTTTTTTAACATATAGTGGAACTAGTGAATAACCCATGCAATACACAAGTTGTTATCAACACCAAAAAATCATACAAAAATGAATTTTAAGTTTTCACTCTTGGAAAAACAAACATAATCCAAAAAAGAAATAACATTGGTTTACTTACTTTTCCGAAAGAAAGTCCAGATCCATTCCAAAAGAAATTTGTATAACATCCGAACCCCCATTTTTGTCCCTTTGTTTAAGATAAGGCAATATCTACATTGACCAAAAACAAAATGCATAAATAAGAAACCTATGAATCAAAAGCTGGTATAAAAAATCATATGTGTATATATATATATTTGTATAGTGCATACCTAATGAATGGTGCTTGATAAGTGACTAGAATTAAAATTGAGAATACTTCTTTTCCCAATAATAAGAACCAAATAAAGGACGAATGCAAAAGAACAATATAAGAAAGCAATTCATGCATTTTAGAAATTGAAACTGAAATTCACTGTTCATCACAAATTATCACAAAAACTGAAACAGTTTCAAATTTAAGAAATGACCAACCTACCCCTAAAACACATCCTGCACACCCAAATCAATTCTCCTTCAAATACTCCACTCAGTTATCGCCCCTCTCTCTCTCTCTCTCTCTCTCTCTCTCTCTCTTTCTCTCTCTCTCTCTCACACACACACACACACACGGAGGTCGTGACTCTCTCATGGCCACCACCACTTCTGACGCCATCTTCTCACCACCACCCCTCTCACAATCTTCTCAACCGATGCAACCACCACTTCTGACGAAGTAGGGCTGTCAGAACGATGCGAAGACGATTCGAAGATTGCAGATCCAAATCTCAAAAACCTGACGAATTAGGGCTTAATCCCAGGTTTATTGATTTGTTATCTAAATCGTTTGATTTGTTCTTATATACTCTAATCCATGGAATGGGTTGTTGATGATTTAGTTTTGTTTGATTTGTTCTTATATACTCTAATCTCGTCGACATAACTTTTTGTCTCTAGCAGATTTTTTTGGCAATATTGGTGATTTGTTCTTATATACTCTAAGCTGTGAGAGGTTTAAAGAAGTGCTAAGATCCTTTGCGTTTGAAGAAGCTCTGAGATGTTTGGCATAGATCTCTCTCTCTCTCTCTCTATACATACCGACACATATAAGACGAATATATATTTTCAGGATATAAAGTGGAGCTTATAATGATGTATGTTTATCCATATATAAGTGCGAAATTTCTCATTACCATATTAAAATTCAAACAAGTGTGTTAAAATTCTCAAACATATGCAAATGTTCCGGAATACAGTGAGAAACTTCACAATCTTTTGTGATGAAATTGTTAAGAACTGAAATTCACCCGTCTTCAAAATGTACAAGTGCAAAGTGAATTTGTGGGTATTAAATTTCTCACTAACCTATGTATATTTTGAACATGGGAGCGAATTGATCAGTTCTCAACAATTTCATCACAAAAGAGTGTGAAATTTTGCATGTGTATTAAATTTGGCTTTTTTGGTGAATATATACATACATCATATAAGAAAATTATGTAATTTGTGTGAAATTTCATACTCATATTCATCCCCATTCATAAAAACCATCTATCGCAATGCGAAATTTAACACCCACAAACTTCATTTTGCACTTGATTGGTAAGACTTATCTGGCATGTAATTTCACACTCATTTTTGAACGGACACATTTCAGTGAGAAATTTAACACTCACAATATTCATATTGCACATGGGTTCTAATATTTGTGAACTTTGTCAATCATTTGCGATAAAAGTGTGGTATGAGTGTGAAATTTGACACGCATAATCAATGAAATATGCTAATATGACATTGTTCAATATTACACTACTTCTTGTTTCAGATTGTTTTGCACTCACTGTAACTTCTTTCAGGTAATCAATTGTTATGTTGAGACACTCGCAATACAACAAACATATGGGAAGTTCGCAACAGAGAATGATGACGACCATGGCTTGTCAGTCATTTTCCATAGCTTATCTTTGGTCGGGTCCGATATAATCCATGACTAGAACAACACGAAGCCCGAGAACAATCGAAAAATACTCCAGAGCAAATTTACAAATGAAAGAACTAGCAAATTGAAATGCTCATCTATTGATGGATGTAGTTATGTCCTTTTGAATATTTGTCTAAATACTATAGTTAGGTTGTTTTGTGTGAAAACTACAAATATGATGTTTTGAATGAAAACTAGAGATATGTTTTTGTTTGAATACTGCATTTTTGTTTGAATACTGCAGATGTGATATTTTTGAGTAAAATGTGTAATATATATCACTCATCTTTTGTTTACTGTCAATATATTCAGGTATGGTGAATCCTCAAATTTTTTTTTATTGATCTTGGTTCTTATTTGGGTGTATTTATCAAGTGAACATTTGTTAGGTATATAACCAACCACAATGCATTAACATACAGAACATAATGTAAAATTTCAAAATGCAAAATTGCATTAACATAGAGAACATTTGTAAACAATATTCAACAGTGTAAAATCTACGCTGGTATAACAACATAAAAGTGCTAAATTTCATATTGTAAAACACAATACGAAATTTCACACTATGCGGACTGTTATCTCATTCGAATAAATTATGAACTGTTTATAGAATGGAGTGTATTAGTGGTGTTCAATATAAATGCAACAGATTTGTAAAGTGAAATCCTAAAATATTGGGATATTATTTCTATATATATTATATGCAATATCAATGGGGATTGGGTAAGATTTGAAAACTAATTCCATATTTAAGTATGTATTAAATATAAGTACATATATACATACAGTTCTATATATATAGGTTAAGGGTAGAATAGTCATCTACTAATTCTATAATAGGATATTTTGGACTAATCTCTAACAACAATTACGATTATAGGGTCTATTATTATGAAGTACCAAATGGTGGGCCTATTACAAAAAACGATGGTAGAATAGGACTTTTGACCATATTTTTCTAGAAAAAAACTAAGGGAAAAAATTAGAGGTGCCATTTGGAACGGAAATTCCAATTCCAATCAGAAAAATTCAAATTTTGGCACCAAAAATTGAATTCCGAAAAAAATTGGATCGGAATTGAAATTGTTTTGAGAATTCCGAAAATATGTTTTCCAAAATTTTTTCGAAAAAATCCAAAATTTTTTTTCCAAAATTTGAAAGAATGTGGACTTGTTTTCGAATAAGAAGAGAATGGAGAAAGTATGAGACTCTCTATAAAAGCATGACTTACCCTTTCAATAGTATTTGTATTCCGAAAATTCCAAAAATAATGAAAATTTCCGATTCCGATTCTAAAAATTTCTGAAAATTCCGAAATCGGAAAGGAAAATGAAATTCCAAAAAAATTGGAACGAAAATTGGAACACATATTTAATTTTCAAAATTTTTCCGATAGAGGGTATTCCAATCCGATCCAGCCGAAACACACCCCTAGAAAAAATAAAGAGAAGCATTGGGAACTAGAGAGAGGTGGTTGGGAAGAGAGAATGATTGAATTGATTGAGAAAATCAACCAAAATTAAAAAAAATTAAAACCTCATATTTACTTCTTCTTCTTCTTTTTTTCTTCTTTTTTCCCTTTTTCCTATGTTGATAAAATCCCAAAACTTGTGCAAGTCCCTAGAATTTTCTAAACTTAGAAAAAACAAATGGGAAAAGGGTATGTATAAAAAATAAAATAAATAAATAAAATTTGGAAACAAAATGGAGAAAATATTAGAGTGCCACATAGGCACAATGGAGAGCAATGGAGAATGCCACTTGGATAGGCTAGATGAAAGCCCTTGGTCCCAAGTTTAGTATATAGTATATAGATGTGATATCATCGATTACTACCACAACATATTGTACAACTATTTAAAATTCAAATTTGGAAAGCATGGCATTACTCATGATCTATATAAATAGAACCTTAGTATTTTTGAATTAAAGGTCCTATAAGAGTCTGCCAGTTCAGCAATGCCACCGCTACTAACACCACAACCTCCAAACAATATATATATATATATATATATATTTATATTTAGTGCCTATAGGCATGGAAAGTTCCAACTTCCAGTCTTATAAGAGCATCTGCAGTGGTGTGATTTGGTAGGGAAAATTAGGGTTATTATCATACAGGCCATCTACAGTGGTGTAGTTGGTAGGGAATATTACAATAGTGTAGGAAAATGGAACTTAAGTTTACCATTAAGTTAATTTCCTTTAGTATACAACGAAATGTCAAAGAGGTGCCATGTATTGCCGAAACAGCTGAGGGTGTCGTCAAAACCCAGATGGCAGAACGAGTATCGTTTCATTGCCAAACGACAATGTCTCTATCATTTCCCTCCCAATTTTAAAGAAAACATGTTTCATAATGGTAATACAGGGCTAGGGTGTATAGCTATAGTTATGGAAGGACATGGACCATGACGATATAAGGATAACATTATAAGGGAAACGACAGTCCCTTTCTCGTTTGGGAATGAAACGGAAGATACTATGGCCTTTGGAGATTAGTCGACCTTCCCTTTGCTGTTTTGACTCCTACCCCACTGTGAACCCTCAAATTTTGATACACGAAATCAATTTGTCGTCAAAGCACATTTTTGTTGTAGTGACTTTACACTACCTTCTACTACACCACTACACATGCTCTAATATGAGTAATGTTATAGTTCCCAAATTTGAATCTCAAATTTTATAACTAAATACTTTGACATTTATACTACATGATGTGGCAGTTGTAGCAGTACCATGTATACTCCAATAGCAATAGGGATATCCCAAATTTAGAAGTCGTTACATTACTCGTATACAATACAAGTCGAATTGGCATTTGGAAGAGAAAAAATGGGAGATAATAGTTTATAGTGATTGTATCATAAAGAACAAATAAAAATTGAAAGAGAGGGAATTATTATGCGCGTATGGTGGTATGCATGTATCATGAGCACAGGAGAGTGAGGGAACTCAACTGTTAGATAAATATTTTTCGGAACAAACAAATCCCAGGCTTTGGATATCAAAACCAGAGTGCTTTTGTCGGTGATTAAAAATTTTCGTCATGGTGGTTACAATTTTTTGGCATGGCTATTACAATTTTATGTCACATGGTTACAAAAATCACTTTGGTATAGTATTTTATTAGTTACAATATTTTGTTATAGGCTACAATTTTTTTGTTATTGGTTATAATTTTGTCATCAAGTTAGAACTTTATGTCATAAATCGTGTAGATCTGCAAGTCGATGCTTTCACTCTCATGTGCGCATTATGCACTCAAACTATTGCACATACCTGATAAACTTTCGAGAGAGTGAGAGCCTTGGACAGAGTGAGAGAAAAGGTTGATAGAGGGAATCTTTGGGGAAAAAAATTGGATTAGGATAGCACTTTTGGAAAAGTTTCCATAGATGAATAAGCCTTCTAATTGTATAAAATTACTTGTAGGGATATGTTTTCTTGATGAAGAAGTATTTCTATGTAGGTAAATCTTCTTAGGCAATATATAATCTATATATAGGGTGATATGAAGTAGAGAGAGAGAGAGGATGAGAACTTGAATTAGAAAGAAAAATTCAAGAGAGAGAAAACTCATAAAAGAGTTAGAAAGTGTGTGGTGATGCATCAACTATGAGGGATGGTTTGTATTCTTCTATCAATAAATGAGTCGTTCTTCAGGGTGGTGGATTAGCCTGGTGGGGTGAACCACATAGAAATCTTGTGTGTTGATTTTCTTTTGGTCCTTTTTTATTTTGTGTGTGTGTTCACTATTTGATTGGTTCCATGGGCTTGGGCACAACAAGTAGTATCAGAGCTAACTAGGTTTGGATCCATGGCTTCAAATAGTGACGTTGGTGGAACACGATTGATGATAGAGAAGTTTGATGGAAAGAAGAATTTCAGCATGTGGCAGGTACGATGAGAGATGCTTTGGTTCAACAAAACATTGAAGAAGCGTTGAACGGGATGGATGGCAAACTCACATGGATGACTGATAAGATTTGAGAGCGGATGAATTCAAAAGCGGTGAGCACCATCCGGTTGAGTTTAGCCGATGATGTGTATGATGTGATGGGAGAAGCCTCAGCAAACGAGTTATGAACTATGTTACCCCGACTGGGGTACGGGTGTCGGGTCGAACTCTTATCCCATTGTGGGGTTCGTCCAATTTTCAAAGATTTTACAGCATTTTGAAGGATCAAAGAGAGGAGTACCCTTATCTAAGTGTCGGGTCGGACACGAGTACTCCATGCATTATGAAGGGTCCGGGTAACATAGGTTATGGAAGAAGCTGGAGGATCTATACGTGGGAAAGAATTTCACCAATCGCCTCATGTTGAAACATGAGCTTTATTCTTTTAAGAGAAAAGATGGGGTGGATCTTCAATCTCATACCGGTGAGTTCAATAAATTGCGGTGTGATATATTTATCCAATGTTGGTGTTACTTTTAATTTCCAAAAAAATTTATCGCCAAACAATTTCCAAAAATAAAATCTGGGAAAGCATAAACATAAAAGCAATTCAACACACAAGACTCAAAAGTTACTTTTAATTAATTTTTTAATTTTTTTTTCGGCTCTGAAGATAAATGAATGTGTTGCAAGACAAAAAAAAAATCTATTACATAATCCACCAATGAAAAATCACCTTTACCTTATCAAAAGTAACATATAATGTTTTTTTTTTGTAGCTCCGAGGATCAAACTACATATTTGGCAATGGAGTAAACTCGACAGATATTCAAATAAGGCTAGGAAAGCCAACGAGATATTAAAGATATAAAACTACAAATTACTTTGCTTTGATCTGCTTTCTTAATAACTAAATGCAGATAAAAATATTAAAGAATAACATACAATGAGCTTTTAACTGCATATCAAAGATATAAGAAACCAATAAAACTTAACCTTAGTAAGAAAACCAACTCATGATCCAAGAATAAATTCCCTACTACTAGAAGTACTAAAACTATCTGGGAATAATAATACTAATCTTCTATGTCATTTAAGCGAACACAATAATGCAATCCTCTTGGTACTCATATATCACATAAATTTCCCAATATAGATCACGAATGCTATAATTGTAATCGATTTCCTTAATTCTAAAATGTTTTCACAAACTCGGAAAAGAAAACTGAACATAAAATGTAACTATTCAAAGCATCAATTAACAATGTTAGTGTATCTCCAATCCTTACTCAAAACCGATACCAAATTCAAATTCGGTTCAAAATCCTCAAAAAACAGCTCCAGCACTGGACTCAAACCTATCATACAAAATTGCTACAACGGTCAGATTTTTGACACCCTGTTCGGTGTATGCAGGTCGCCGGAGGTGAAAGCATGCGTTTGGCGGTCATCGGAGGGGAAGCAAGGATTGCGAATTCACCAGAGGAGAGAGTAATGAACCCCCGTTCGGGGTGAAAGAAAAGATGACTGCAAAGTCATTGGAGTAGATAGAGAGAGTGGGGTTTCGGTTTGGGGTTTTGTATACGGAGAGTGGTGAAACAAATTAAGAAGCTTGTCGGAGGGGGATATAGTGATCGCAAATTTTGAGACAAATTTTGTGCCCATTGGAGAGCTTCATAAAAAAATCAAAACTGTTACTCAAATATTTCACTCAGATTCGAGATAAAAATTTCGAGAAAGGGTCCGAGATGGCCTTAGAAAAGTGATAACTTAGCAGTACTATATCATTCTAATCAATGTATGTGTTTTGGTGACCTTGTTAATTGTCAAACCCAAGAAAGACAACCCACAAACAAATAAAAACAAATTAAAAACAGTTAAAATTCCAATTTTAATTATTCCATTGTATAGTTGTGGTTAGAATTAGAAAAATGTACAAAAGGCACTTATTACAGCTCTGAATTCGTGGTTACTTGTTTAATAATATGAACGTAATGGGTTACTTCCAGTTACCCAAAATTCCAATTTTTTTTCCTTTCATTTCTTAACTTTCCCACCCTTTTTTTTCTCAGTAAACAAACAGGGGAGTCAAAGAGGATCAATCTATGAAGAACTGAACAATTTACAACATTTGGAGAGAAAAAACAACGACGACAAACAATATTCAGATAACGAATCGACGTATATATAATTGGTTGAAAATGCAACTGAATTACAAGAATTCAATACTAACCTTTCGAGTTGATCAAGCAATCAGAGAGAGAGAGAGAGAGAGAGAGAGAGAGAGACTTACTATATAGACTAGTGTATAATATATATATAGACGGACACCCCACTGTGTTGTTGGGTTCCTTTCTCATTTCCTTAGGAAGGAAGAAAAGAGAGAGAGAGAGAGAGAGAGAGAGAGAGAGAGAGAGAGAGAGAGAGGAAACGTATGGCATCACGCAGTCAGTCTTTTGCTTTCTATAGTAGAGTACGATGGAAGAGTGGAGAGATTCCAATTTCTACAATGGTCTGTTTGGATTAAATAATAAATAAAAAAAAAAAGGAATGGGGATTGCTTGTTTGTATGAGTGAAATTGTGGTTGGTCAATTGGTGCCAAAGAAAAAGCAGCTCACTTCCAGGTAACTACTAACCACCATGCCAACGTGTAGCCAATGAGGTTAGGTTATTCGAGTGGGACTAACATTTACTCTTGTTTGCAGGGTGCGTAAATCTTGACTAAAGAATCCCCTCCTATTGGTTGAAGAGTATAATTTAGAGTACAACATGGGATATATCAAGTGGTACCCTCGCTTCACGTACCCAAAAACTTCTCTTTGGGACTCATTCCATGAAATCCAAAACGTTGTCATTACATGAAGGGGATCGGGATCTTCTATGCTATATCATAGTACTTTCGGTTGTATCATACATCCAAATTTGGTGTTAAAAGTGTAGTAATTTTGATTCCAATATGCAATAACTTTGAAACCCACAAGTGGACCTAAATTAAAAATATTTTGTGACTAAATGGGATAAATACATTTTACACTCTTTTCGTTTGTCACATGTGTCAGTTTGGTCCTTATAATTTGAAAATATCAAAATGACACTTTTCAAATTACAAGAATCAAATTGACACAAAGGGTAAACTAAGAGGGTGAAAAATGTAGTTAAGCCCTAAAATTACTAGTAGAATATATGATACAACAAAAACCTCTGGGATGTATGATAGAGGTTTTTTTTTTTTTTTTTACATGTAGTGTCATGTTAAAGGTGGTAATTTTTGACACGACAACTCGTTTTATTGAGACAACTTAAACATGACATGATACGTTTAATTTAAAATAGTTTGTATTATAGATGAATATCACTCGAAATTAAAAATTAAACCCAAAGCACACAACACGATTACGACACGAGAACCCGAATTGTCACCCCTATGTCATATGATATCATTAATTACTACCACAATATATTATACAACTGTTTAAAATTCTAATTTGAAAAGTATAGCATTACCCACTATCTATATAAATAGCACCTTACTATTTTTGGATTAAAAAGTTCCTATAAGAGTCTGTCCATTCGGCGGTGCCACCGCTACTAACACCATGCCTCCACATATATATATCTATATATATATATATATATTAATATATACCGGCCATCTCTTTCGAGTTGATCAAGCAATCATCGAAGCCATCTTAGAGAGAGAGAGAGAGACACTTGACTAGTGTTTGACTAGTGTATATAAACTCCACTGTGTTGTTGGTTACTTTCTCATTTCCTTGGGAAGGAATTAGAGTGAGATAGAGAGAGAGAGGAAACGGGTGGGACGGGAAGTCTTTTGCTTTCTATTGTCGAGTACGATGGAAGAGTGGAGAGATTCCCCAATTTCTATAATGGTCTGTTTGGATTAAAGGAAAAAAGGAATTGTGGTTGGTCAAATTGTTTTTTTTTTTTTTGCTAAGCTTGTGGTTGGTCAATTGATAGTTCCAAACATTACCCAGAGTAAAAGCGATCCACTTCCAAGTTCCAAATAATAACTAACAACCATGCCTACGTGCAGTCAATGAGATAACGTTATTTAAGTAGGACTAACATTTAAAATGTGGGACCCTTATATATAGGAGGTGTGAATCCCAACCAAAGAGTCCCCTCCTATTGATCGAAGAGTATAGCATGGAGTACAACATAGGACACATCAAGTGGTACCCTCCCTCCACGTATCCAAAAACTTCTATTTGGGACTCGTTCCATGAATTCCAAAGCTTTGTCATTACATGTATCGTACATCTGAATTTGGTGTCAATGTGTAGTAATTTTGGTTTCAATATGCAATAACTTTGAAACCCACTAGTGGGACTAAATTAAAAATATTTTGGGACTAAAATACTACTAGAATATATGATACAACGAAAACCTTTGGAATGTATGATAGAGTTTTTTTTTTTACATGTTGTGCCATGTGATTATATCATCCATCACTACTACAATATATTATACAACTGTTTAAAATTCAAATTTGAAAAATAGTGCATTGCTCATTATCTATATAAATAGCACCTTACTATTTTTGAATTAAAAGGTCCTATAAGAGTTTGCCGGTTCGGCGGTGCCACCGTTACTATATAACACCATGCCTAGATATATATATATACATAGGTCATCTCTTAAACAGACCATTTCATCGACGGACTGGATTTTAGAGTCGAAAATGTTATTTTTCGTGACAAAATTTTCATCGAAAAAAAATTATGCATTTTTAGCGACGGAAATTTCGTCTCTAAAATTGACAATGTGATATTTTCATCGCTAAAAACCAGTCTTTCGACAGACTGATTTGTTAGCCTGACTGTATATGTGTGTGTGCGCCTATAGGAATGGAAAGTTCCAATCTTATAAGAATATATATGTGTGTGTTAGTGCCTATAGGAATGGAAAGTTCCAATCTTATAAGAGTATCTTCACCCTCCATCTTTGTGGCCGATGTTACTTTTTTCCCAATATTTTCATTTTTTTTTCGTCTCAATTTAGTTCTCTTATATTTTATGATGAACTGTTTGCTAGCAGACCAAATCTAAAAAGTTAATGAACCTAATAAAAAGTAAAAACTAAAGTAAAATTGGTCCAAAATTTGAGGGTAAAAAAGTGTAATTCATCCAAATCTTAAAATCGACTGTTTATATCATTGTGTTATCATTACAAATTTTTACAACCCTTATCCTATAAACAGACGTGTACATGTTTGAGCTTTTTCTAGATTTATAACTTTTTAAACTCAAAACATGTTTCGTGGTTAGGTCTATTTTTTTTTTCCTTGGTCGTTCAAAATTAAAATTAAGGATCCGTTTGATAAAATTGAAAATTAGGTATTGAAAATTTTAAGTTACAGAATTTGCAACACTGAAAATAGTGTTTTAAATATTGAAATATAAAGAAGGGTAAGTTAGGACTTAGTCCTCTATCGTAGACTTTTTTCGAAATAAGTCCATTCCAAAACTCAATGTAGGAATTAATCTTTCACCTATTTTGAAGACTAAAATACCCCCATCCTTTATTTTGGGCGCTCATTGTGCATTCCCTATATTATAGCATATTTGAAAATTTTTCATTAAAATCTCATTATTCACAACCCATCCTACTATCAAGCATTTCAAAAAAAGATTGAGAAACTTCTTACAAAGATCGTTGACGGGATGCGATTCACGAAGATGATTCACAAGCAATTCACGAAGACAAGAGGGCGAGTCACTACCGACCACGAAATCCGATACTTTTGGTACAAAATTCTCACAATTTTGGAACTGTCACTCCCTGACGTTGCATAAATAGGGAAAGCATTTAATTTCCTTTATGGACCCATAGGTCGCGACAATTTGAAGGATCGATTCCGTCCCAAACATCAAACACTATAATAACTTATAATCAGAGTAAGAGCAATTAAGGCTTGTAAAGTTTTTTCGAACAATTTAATTATTACATCATGTGGGAATTTTAAGGCACAGCCCGCCTTGCAAAAATATTAATATCTATTACATCAATCATTATTATAAGTTCGGTTCATAATTAAAAGCAGAATTAAAATCATTTCGCTTCACGAGTAGTCATTCTCAATTTGCGTAATCGTATTGTCCATCTTGATCATAACCTAAAGAGCCTAAACATAAATGTCCAGGGCACATCAATGTCGTCAGCTTCAAGAAGATGGTTTGTATTAAAAACACATGCTTGTAATGTAAAACATACTTCTACACTATTTCCATTTCACAGTTTTATTATTCAACATGTTAGAAATACGTGAGTGAATTCGTATTTAAAAAGAAACAAAAGATCAACATAATAATATTCAATTAATATAACAAGTGACCGTGCACGAAACAATGCAGCCCACTCATCTCACTGACTCTTTTACCTCGACTAAGGAACCCAACACAAACGGTTCCCCTAAACCACCGGCCGGGCCACGGCCGATAGGTTTAGAATGTATGTCTACCGTATCCGAATCAGCCTAGACGAACCTAGACATTCAAGGTTATAATAACCTGATCGGTCTACCATATCTGATGTCATGCCCCGGTGTAGCCAAAATAGGGAAAAATTTAAAATTTCCATCTTGGACCCTGAGGCACGTGACTGGTTGCATTACCGAATTGTCCATGACCAAATACTAATAATAAACAACGTAACCAAAAGAATAAAACCAACATCTGCTCACATTGATATATTACAAAGAAAGGCCACAGTACTAGTTAACTATTACATCATGGTAGATACATCAGAGTCTTATGGCTCTAGGGCCTTACAAAAGCTATAATAAGTATTCTGATGGAGCTTTCCACCAAAGACATTACAAAAGACAGCCACTTGTCTTCTCTCTAACAAGTATATCCATAGCCATCTTCGGTGTACTCTTCCTCCACATTCTCCGTTTGCGTAGCATCATAACCCGTGTACTCGTTACCTGGATAAGCTGGACATGGGAATGTCCAGCGACATGAACGTCGTCAGCTTATGAAAGCTGAGTGAGTAAGCTAAATCAAATGGAACGTATACAGTAAAACACAATAGGAATACATTTACTACCTTTCAACATGTCTTTTAGGATCTTTACGTTCTCACCGTCGAATTATAACTAGTAGCGTACCCGACTACGTATTCGATAGGAATACAAACAATTCAGGAGACCCGTCTAGACATTCTTAATGCCACTACCATTCATTTCTAACATCCGACATCATTTACAAACCCAAAGTGTCTTTTGCTAACCAAACCATCTTTTATCAACCACTTCATCCTTCATCAACCACTTCGTCACAAAGAACCGAAGTGTTAAGGAGTGCAAGAACATCCATTTCGTCACGAAGAACCGAAAGGAGTCTTTACTCAAATAATCACCGCTTCGTCACGAAGAACCGAAAGCGTTACAGAGTACAAGAACATCCATTTCGTCACGAAGAACCGAAAGGAGTCTTTACTCAAAGAATCACCACTTCGTCACGAAGAACCGAAAGCGTTACGGAGTACAAGAATATCCATTTCTTCACGATGAACCGAAATGAGTCTTTACTCAAAGAATCACCGCTTCGTCATGAAGAACCGAAAGCGTTACAGAGTACAAGAACATCCATTTCGTCACGAAGAACCGAAAGGAGTCTTTACTCAAAGAATCACCGCTTCGTCACGAAGAACCGAAAGCGTTACGGAGTACAAGAACATCCATTTCGTCACGAAGAACCGAAAGAAGTCTTTACTCAAAGAATCACCGCTTTGTCACGAAGAACCGAAAGCGTTACGGAGTACAAGAACATCCATTTCGTCACGAAGAACTGAAAGGAGTCTTTACTCAAAGAATGACCGCTTCGTCACGAAGAACCGAAAGCATTACGGAGTACAAGAACATCCATTTCATCATGAAGAACCGAAAGGTGTCTTTACTAAAAGAATCACCGCTTCGTCACGAAGAACCGAAAGCGTTACGGAGTACAAGAACATCCATTTCGTCACGAAGAACCGAAAGGAGTCTTTACTCAAAGAATCACCACTTCGTCACGAAGAACCGAAAGCGTTACGGAGTACAAGAACATCCATTTCGTCACGAAGAACCGAAAGGAGTCTTTACTCAAAGAATCACCGCGGCACAACTCAACAACACATCCCTTTTTCTTACTATCCTGATCTCCGCTGCCCAGATTACCTATCCGACAATTATCCTTATCATAATCTGCTTCTAACATAGCACAACCGATCCTTACGTTTTCCCGACCGCGCATTCGTCACTCATTTCGGAATTTAGTTCATTAAAGGGCTTCCGAATATACTTTCGAAGCTACGTTTATACATCCGTCATCCTGTTTTATGTCGTAATGTACTTATAATGGAAACTTATCCAATCACTATCAACGCAATAATCGTGCCGTACAACATACTTATAGCTTGGGTATGAACTCTCTATGGTCATCACACTATATTCATAACAACGGAAACCTAGCGTGTAGCTTGTCCTAAAAGATCAGTTTGCGTTAAAAATTGTTTCTTAATTTTTCTTTTAAATATTAAGTGGCGACTCATTTTTGAATTTGAATTCGGAAAAGATTTTGAAAAAGCTGTGGGTAAAGAATAAAGATTGCGATATCCACACCTCCTCGATCAGATTTTGATTCTTTCTTGGTCTTCCAGCCATTCTATATATATCACAACGATCAAAGAGTCAGAATCACGAATCATTACCATAATATAAATCAGTTTATACTGCAACAATATCCAAAAATAGTATTTTTCATATATAACTTCTTGTCAAGTGCTTATATCAAAAGGTATGATCAGTTCAGTGTCTACCCTATCTATATGGGTTGGGACATACATCATCCAAAGCATGAGTTAATACCAAAAATATGGGGTCATCGCCCTATAGTTAGATCCATGTAATTACAATTGCAAAAACGTAGGGTCATGCGTCAATATAGTTAATATATACAGAGCTATATCTAACGTATCAAGCATCTCCATAGGCATCCATCAGCAAGTCCAGTGAGTCAACGGGGTGGAAACATTAGACCTGAAATGTCTCAACCACAAAGAAGCTACTACTCTGCGAGCCTGGCGATGGAGTATGATCCATAACATCAACCTCGACTAACACCTCCTCTTGCCAAAACTGGTATAAGTGTCAGCTCTCCCTTGAGGTCGTCAGCAAAGTCATCCAAACCCATACCCTCCTCGTCATCCTTGTCATCCTCCAAAACAAAAGAGGCCATAATGACGACTCCGACGTTAATACCCTCAACACTGGGAATTATCGGATCCTCTACTGGAACAATCGGTGGGGGCATAGCTAGGTGTGCAAGGTGAGCCTGCACGATATGAATTTCTAAGGGAAGATAGAAGGCATCGCTATTAACCAACCGAACCATCTCTAACAGAACCAACTGCTGAGCCTCTATGAAGTATAAAAGCTCTAGACGAACCTGGGGTAAATCAACCAATCCCACTACATGAACCTGATGCCACAAATCCAACTCTACTACTGTTGTTGCCTACTGGTCTATCGCGGTGTGGTATAGCCCAACAGAAGCTAGAACAACTGCCCCTGGTGTAACCCAGTGTCTTTCGTACACGTCTGGTACAAATAGTGGCTGGACTGAATCCATACCTGATAAAAAGGCACTAACTTATATCAGTCTAATCTTAAAAGAGATAATCTTAAGCGTTTGGGTTGTGGGTTTGTCCTCCTATCGTATCATCGGGTGTGCGAAGATTAAGCTGGCAGAATGTAGAATCGGGTCTATCATTGTCAACCCTAACCTGGCTAAACAGTTCTGATGACCTGGCTTTGATACCACTAAATCCTGTCACGCCCCGATGTTGCATAAATAGGAAAAGCATTTAATTTCCTTTATGGACCTGTAGGTCGCGACAGTTTGAAGGATCGATTCTGTTCCAAATGTCAAACAATATAATAACTTATAATCAGAGTAAGAGCAAGCAAGGCTTGTAAGATTTTTTGAACAATATAATTATTACATCACGTGGGAATCATAAGGTACAACCCGCCTTCCAAAAATATTAATAGTTATTACACCATCCCTTATTACAAGTTATGTTCATAATTAAAAGCAGAATTAAAATCATTTCGCTTTACGAGTAGTCGTTCTCAATTCGCATAATCGTATTTGTTAGCCTAGAATTTATTAAAGGCATTAATTTTGTTTTGTTTTGATGATGACAAATCTAGTGATAATTGCATACTTTCATTGGTTCTATTTCAATCAATGATCACGTCATTTTCGTTATGTTAATCTCTTGATTCTTATACTAAAATGTTCTAACTTTGTTTAAGAACATGAGATAGCATATGGTGAAGTCCAAGAGTGAGGGAGCTCAACAAGGATCAAGCTTGAAGACTTGAAGATTTTTTTCATCCTTGGTTGAAGACTAGGATTTATATGTAAGCATTTTGATCAATCACTCATAGGGGCTCAAGTAAACTTTAATTGGACTTTAGGATCCTTGCACTCACACTTTAAAATACTTTCAAAGACCTAAACATACTTAGACCACTCAATAAAATCATTTCACAAAAGTTTTCAAAGTGGCTAAGTCAAAAGAAAGTACCTTTGCGCAGATAGGTCAACTTTAAATGCAAACCTGATCCAATTGGTAAGGAATTAGATCTTTAATTTTATATGGTTGGAAAGGTATTTGAATCTAGTTTCCGAATCTTCAAACGGATCACAAATACGAGTTTTGTAGAGGGAGTTATGACCGTTTTAGTAAAGAGGTGTCAGTCTGCCAAAATCTGCTTAAAATCAGTCGACTGGTTTTTTGAGGGTCCAGTCGACTGGTTTATAGAATCAGTCGACTGGGTGAACTTTTCAGTCAACTGGACAGCCCTGAAATGGCCTCTTCACTGCTATAAACTCCCCAGTCGACTGAACCCTCGATCCAGTCCACTGGACTATGCTGAAAGACAATAACGGCTAGTTTTTAAAGGGGTTTTTATTTACCAAACTTGCCACCAACGGCTATAATCTTTCTTGGGCTATAAATACATGTTTTCCCACACCATTTTATGTTGATCAATCCATTGGAAAACATCTATTTAAATAACACAACTTGTTGATTTCTAAATATTCATATTTGAGCCCTAGTTGTGTGAGTTTATCAATTTGCTCTAGTATTTGACTTGTATTTCTTTGAGAGTAAATTGTACTGAGCTTTTATTTGTATTATCTACTCACTAAGGAGTTATTGTGTGAGCTTCAAATTGTATTATCCACTCTAGAGAGAGAGTTATCATTTGTACCCAAATCATTTGTAAAGGTTGAGGGTTAGTAACCCTTATTTGCAAAGAAGAGGTTTTCTTCTTTGGGAGAGATTGAAGGCTCTTGTAACGGTTTGGTGCACACCCGTAAGTTCTCCGGGATTAAAGGAATCCTCAAGAGGTGCTCTTGAGGGGTGGACGTAAGCCGTGGGGTGCGATTTCCGAACCACTTGAAAAACTCGGTTTGCAAGTTTCTCTTCCCTTATCTCTTTACATTATTGTTTGTAATTGTTTTAATTTGCAATCAAGTTTTAAAAAGGTTAATTTCCGCTAAACCTTATTCACCCCCCCTCTAAGGTTTCCATATTTGGGCCAACAATTGGTATCAGAGCTTCGGCTCTTCTATTTTCAAAAAGTTTTTAAACAATTTGAGTTAAGATCCAAATGGAAACCAACACTTCCCGCATTCATTATAGTGAGGGTCACTCGGCAAATAGACCACCGTGTTTTAATGAATCAAATTATGCTTATTGGAAAAATAGAATGAGAATCTATATGATTTCTCAAGATTTTGATTTATGGCAAATAGTGGTCAAAGGGCCTCATCTTCCTACAAAAATTTCAAATGGTATTACTATTTCAAAAACGGAAGATGAATATAATGATGCCGATAAGAAACTCATAAAATTGAATGCTATGGCAATGAATTTATTATATTGCGGTTTAGACCCAAATGAGTACAATAGAATTTCATCTTGCGAATCCGCAAAAGAAATTTGGGATAAACTTGAAGTGACTCATGAGGGAACAATCCAAGTCAAAAAGTCAAAAATTAATTTGCTTGTTCAATCTTATGAAATGTTTAAAATGTTGCATTTTGAGTCTATTGGTGATATGTCTACCCGGTTTACAACTATCATCAATAGCTTAAAAAATCTTGGTAAAGTTTATGCTAATGAAGAAATTATTGAGAAAATTCTTAGGGCTTTACCAAAGCAATGGCAACCGAAGGTCACGGCTATCCGGGAAGCAAAGGATTTGACAAACTTGTCAATTGAACAACTCATGGGATCTCTCATTACCCATGAAATGGAGTTAGCCGTGCTTGTCGAAGAAGACAAGAAAAAGGAGATCAAAAGAGGAGACATGGCCTTGAAGTCCTCAAGCTCAAAGAAAAAGGGAAAATATCATGAGAATGATGAGGATGAAGAAATGGCTATGATCACCCAAAAATTCGCAAAGTTTTTAAAGAAAGAAAAATTAGGAAAGAAGCCTCCTAAAGATGAACAACGCAAGAAGAAGGCAATGAAGGCCACTCAAAGTAGCTCCGAGAGTGAATCATCGGGAGACGACTCAAATGAAGATGAGATCGTCAATCTTTGCCTCATGGCAATAGATAATGGGGTAACCTCTACTTCTTGCTCTTTAAATGACTCCAATGATTTTTTCAATGATTTTCAAAATGTTGAGTCAAGTTTTATGGAAACAAAAGTTCAAGAAGGTTATTGCATTACAACTCCTCCATCATTGAAAGATCATAAGTATGATCATTGGAAGAGGAGAATAGAAATTTATTTCATATCACTTGACATAAATCTTTGGAACATTATCAAAAATGGTCTTTCTCCTAAACCAAAGATTGAATGGAATGAAAGTGATCAAAATAACTTTCTATTGAATCTTAGAGCCATGAAAATTCTATATACTTCTTTAGATGATATTTCATATAATAGAATTCGTTCATGCTCTAATGCAAATGAAATTTGGTTATGTCTACAAAATTTTCATTTTACTACTAACCAAAGTTGTGAAGAGGAAAAAGTGTGCCTTTTTGCAAATGAAGATGATAAGGATGGGAAAATGGCAAAAGAGGCCACTTGTGATGATGATGACTCATCCGATGACGACTCATGTGACCAAGTAGATGCACAAGAGAATTTGGTAAACTCTAATCCTACTTCTATTGTTGAATCTCCTAACTATGATGAGCTTCAATGTGCTTTTGAGGAGTTACATGAGGAATTGGAGAATTTGGGATCTAAATATATAACTCTTAAAAAGAATTTTTCTAAACTTTCAAATGAGTTAAATATTTTAAAATCCCAAAATGAATCTTTGAAGATTGAAAATGAAAAACATGTTTTAAAAGCACAATCTTCAAATGAGATTGAAAAAGAAAATTTGGAGTTGAAAAAGCAATTAGATGAGTTAAAATCTCAAAATGAAATTTTGAGAAAAAAAAAGCTTGTTTCAACCAATCAACCTTCAAGTGAACTTATTGAAAAAGAAAAGGTTGAGTTGAGAAAGGAGGTGGATGATTTGACAAAAACTTTGGCAAAATTCACACAAGGTGAACAAAATTTGAATATGCTTTTAGGAAAGCAAAAATGTGTTTTTGACAAAGCCGGTTTGGGATTTAATCCCACATATAAGGAAAAGAAGTACAAAAACTTCTTTGTAAAGTCCACACCTTCTATTTCAAATTCTCAAAATTCTCACAAGAATTTCTTTATTAAAGCTTCAAGCTCACATGATACCCTCCCCCATGTAACTTGTCATTATTGCATGAAAAAGGGGCATGTTAATTACAAATGTTCATTTCGAAAGAAAATTAACATGGTTTGGGTTGTGAAGGGATCCTCTCCTACCTCCTCGGCAAATATTGCATCCAAGAGGTGCTTGGACAATGGTTAAATCTCTCACCTTAAGCCTAGTAGGAGTAGGGTAGATTAAATTGTTTTGATATTTCTCTTGTTTTTGGTAGCATGCTAATCATGTTTGGTTTAGCACATTAATTTGTTTTGATTGTGAAATCATGCTTACTTTTCAAATGACTTGTTGTTTTGATGTTCATAGCTATCCCATCCTCCTAAGGAGATAATGCATAATGTTGATCCTATAATTGGTATTCATTCGTATATGCATATGTTGAGGGGGAACATATTACTATGTTCATTTTAGTTGTCTTGATTTCTTGGTATCATGATATTATGCTCACTTTAGTTACTTTTGGTACCATATTTTGGCAATTTGGTATCTTATTGCTTCCATGATTTGTTAACTTGAGTTTTCCTTTGTATCATTCTATTGCATATCTTGAGGGGGAACTTTTAGTTCCAATCCCCAATCTTTTTGTTGTTGTCAAAAAGGGGGAAAATGAATAGAGAAGACCTTTAAAAGCGTGAACATGATAGAACTTTTGAAAGGGAGAATGTTTTTAGAAAGTTATCATTCTTGGACTCATACTTTGGAATTCTTGTTACTTTGAATGATAACATGAAAATGACACTTATTGTGATTTAATTGCTATATCACTATTGCTTGTTTTGACATCATCAAAAAGGGGGAAATTGTTAGCCTAGAATTTATTAAAGGCATTAATTTTGTTTTGTTTTTATGATGACAAATCTAGTGATAATTGCATTCTTTCATTGGTTCTATTTCAATCAATGATCACGTCATTTTCGTTATGTTAATCTCTTGATTCTTATACTAAAATGTTCTAACTTTGTTTAAGAACATGAGATAGCATATGGTGAAGTCCAAGAGTGAGGGAGCTCAACAAGGATCAAGCTTGAAGACTTGAAGATTTTTTTCATCCTTGGTTGAAGACTAGGATTTATATGTAAGCATTTTGATCAATCACTCATAGGGGCTCAAGTAAACTTTAATTGGACTTTAGGATCCTTGCACTCACACTTTAAAATATTTTCAAGGACCTAAACATACTTAGACCACTCAATAAAATCATTTCACAAAAGTTTTCAAAGTGGCTAAGTCAAAAGAAAGTACCTTTGCGCAGATAGGTCAACTTTAAATGCAAACCTGATCCAATTGGTAAGGAATTAGATCTTGAATTTTATATGGTTGGAAAGGTATTTTAATCTAGTTTCCGAATATTCAAACGGATCACAAATACGAGTTTTGTAGAGGGAGTTATGGCCGTTTTAGGAAAGAGGTGTCAGTCTGCCAAAATCTGCTTAAAATCAGTCGACTGATTTTTTGAGGGTCCAGTCGACTGGTTTATAGAATCAGTCGACTGGGTGAACTTTTCAGTCGACTGGACAGCCCTGAAATGGCCTCTTCACTGCTATAAACTCCCCAGTCGACTGAACCCTCGATCCAGTCGACTGGACTGCGCTGAAAGGCAATAACGGCTAGTTTTTAAAGGGGTTTTTATTTACCAAACTTTCCACCAACGGCTATAATCTTTCTTGGGCTATAAATACATGTTTTCCCACACCATTTTATGTTGATCAATCCATTGGAAAACATCTATTTAAATCACACAACTTGTTGATTTCTAAATATTCATATTTGAGCCCTAGTTGTGTGAGTTTATCAATTTGCTCTAGTATTTGACTTGTATTTCTTTGAGAGTAAATTGTACTGAGCTTTTATTTGTATTATCTACTCACTAAGGAGTTATTGTGTGAGCTTCAAATCGTATTATCCACTCTAGAGAGAGAGTTATCATTTGTACCCAAATCATTTGTAAAGGTTGAGGGTTAGTAACCCTTGTTTGCAAAGAAGAGGTTTTCTTCTTTGGGAGAGATTGAAGGCTCTTGTAACGGTTTGGTGCACACCCGTAAGTGCTCCGGGATTAAAGGAATCCTCAAGAGGTGTTCTTGAGGGGTGGACGTAGGCCGCGGGGTGCGATTGCCGAACCACTTGAAAAACTCGGTTTGCAAGTTTCTCTTCCCTTATCTCTTTACATTATTGTTTGTAATTGTTTTAATTTGCAATCAAGTTTTAAAAAGGTTAATTTCCGCTAAACCTTATTCACCCCTCCTCTAAGGTTTCCATATTTGGGCCAACAGTATTGTCCATCTTGATCATAACCTGAAGAGCCTAGACATAAATTTCCAGGGCGCATCAACGCCATCAACTTCAAGAAGCTGGATTGTATTAAAAACACATGCTTGTAATGTAAAACATATTTTCACACAATTTTCGTTTCACAGGTTTATTATTTAACATGTTAGAAATACGTGAGTGAATTCGTATTTAAAGAGAAACAAAAGATCAACATAATAATATTCAATTAATATGACATGTGATCGTGCATGAAACAATTCAGCCCACTCCTCTCATTGACTCTTTTACCTCGACTACGAAACCCAATACAAATGGTTCCCCTGAACCACTGGCCCACGGCTGCTAGGTTTAGAATGTTTGTCGGTATGTCTACCATATCCGAATCGGCCTGGACAAATCTATACATTCAAGGTTATAATAACCTGATCGGTCTACCATATCCGAGTCGGCCTAGACACAATCAGACTGGCCTGCCATATCCAAATCGACCTGGGCTCAATACCTCTTAATTAATCTGCTGTATACGAGTCGACCTTGGATAATTAAGGTTATAACATAACACTGATTGGCCTGCCGTATCCGAGTCAACCAGGACTCAATCCTGCCGTATCCGAGCCGGCCTGGGATTATTAGGATCGCAACTCACATAACACATTCTCTCTGACTCTTTTCACTCACCAACACATACCATGTATGTCGACTCGACTCGACTCTAACATGTATGTCATATGACATAAGTGGGCAATACATAATTACCGAAAAGTAACAACAAACGAGCATATGAGAAATCAAGTCTTCTTAACTTAATCTTGTAAAAACAGATTCTGGAATAACATATTTCCCAAATAGTACCATAAAAACCTTTAAAACTTCTTCCTAGCAGTTCCTTATACACAAATAGATAGAAAACTGAAAAAATTCCCAGTCGCGTGAGCGGGTAGCATGCCCCAAAAGTCGTTCGCGCGGGCCGCGCGATACGTGTGTTTTTCAATTTTCTTTTAAAATTTCCAAAATTTTCAGAAATACATAGGTCACACGAGTCGCGTGAGCATGGGCCGCACGCGCTAAATATTGCAGGGACGTCTTCTTCATTTTTCTCCCATGTTTCAATTTTTGGACTGGTTTTTACCCATTTTCAGTTTCGAATTTACACATGGCGTATAATATATGGTTTTCTTCATTTTTCCGTAAGGATTACGAATCTATGATCGAATTAACGCGAATTGAACCGTAGCTCTCGAATTTTACAAAAAAACAGAGAGGTGACGAAATTTCATTTCTAATATACTTCCTAGTATGAACGAATTAAGCTCTAATACTTCAAACATAGCTTCTAGGGACTATAATCTTTCATAATCATCTTACAAAACTCATTTTGGTCAAGTTTGAAAAATCAACAATTTCAAGCTTTGAACTCCATGGATGAAATTAATGATGGTGGTTCATAATCTAAGCTATGCAAATAGTAAAGAAAACATGAAATACATTTCAAGTGAGTTTTAAAATACTCACTGAGATTGTGTTTTGAAGTATTGTTGAGAAAGAATTCAAAGTAATAAACTCCAACTTCAAGCTTTAGCTATGGAGGTCTTGCGCTTCCTCTCTCTAAAATTTCTGTAAATAAGCTCTCTGCAACTCTCTATTTTCTCTCTGTATATGTGTTTGCAAAAATGTGCAGGTTGTGTGTGAGTGTTGAGGGTATATAGCAAAAATTCTACTTGGAGCCCAAGTAGGTTCTCTCTCACTCAACAATCTATTTCTTTTCTTATTTTTCTAAATTCCTATTATACATAATATACATAACATATACGCTTATGTATATAGAATCTGCTATAAAAGAGATTGTAGGGGTTGTGTAGAGAGTCTAGGGGTCAAGTTAGGGTATTTGGGTATTTAGCTTTTAGGCACAAAATAACACACACACTAATAGCATTCCCAAACAAGCCCCAACCAAATGATTTGGTTAAATTAAATGCAAGTTAAGTAAATGTCAAATCCTGATTGACGTAGATTCCCAATATGTGGAAGTCCATCACGACACGAATAGTTTTTGTTCGTTAGCAGGTATTTTCGCGGCGCGGTGATTACCATGAAAGTGCAGAGAAATAATGTAACGTAAGAAATAATTTTCTAGTTGTCTAAAAATTCAGTTTAAATTGAAAATAAATATTTTCACCATCTTGAAAATACAGTTTGAGATCACATCACAGGTAATCCTAAATTTACAAAAATCTTGATTTGACCCCAATTAAAGTATTTCTATTAAATAAAACAAGTAGTAGGAATATAAATTTTGAAATCATATTTAGTAATTAATGAAAATACAGGTTGTTATATGAACAAATCTTGTGTTGCATCGATTCAACATTGGGGTTTTCTGAGAAAATTTGTTCTTGTTTCGATTAGGGCTTGGCTTCACACTAGAGGTTTTTGATTCGACGAAAGTGACTAGAAGACTACACGACGGCAATGGCTAGAAGTGATAATAGCGCTCACTTGAGGCTAAGTTTAACCTCCATAATCTTTTCAATTTTTCTGCCCTGTATTTGTTTTGTTCATAGTTGTTTGGTGATGTGAGAAATTTTATGAGAAAATTGTCTGTGTGCGTATATATTTGAACAGAAGTGAGAAATTTCTCATCTAATTATCATGAATTGCTCAAAAATTTCTTAAAAGTGAGAAATTTCTCATCAAATTTGTGGTTATTTAGTGAGAATTTCTCACTTTGCTTATAAGAAGTGAGAAATTTCTCACAAATATTGTCTCTCTATGTGTGTATATATATTTGAACATAGATAAGAATTTCTCATCAAAATCTTAATTTTAAAAAATAAAATTAGGTATTGTTTCAAAATAGAGCAACAAAGAACAAAGTGAGAAATTTCTCACTAGTTTCTCACATTCAAACAAACATCTCACTAGTGTCTCACATTCAAACAAACAATGATTATATTCATACTATAAGAATGCAAATAACAAGACAATGTAAATTTATCTGCAGAAACCATTCAAGCGAGATAGAATATCAACCAAGGTAGTTGAGTAAACTAAAGAAAATACCTTGAATTTAGGGATCAATATCTCCTTATCCATTAATATCGATCTCTAACTCAATTACCATAATTAGTATTATAGATGTGTATATGTGTGTGTATATATATATATATATACAAGCATATAACTCCATTACGCCTCATTAACTGTGCTACGGTCATTTCGTTCTCATTTTCTTATTAACAAAATTGAGGAATTTCTCATTAACAAAGTGAGAAATTCTCACTTAATAATGAGAAATTCTTTCCAAAATAATGAGAAATTCTCACCTTTTAGATGAAGTCAAAAAATAGATAATTGTGAGAAAATTAAGAAAATCCCTTGAATTAAAGGATCATTATCCCATTAACAATTAATGTCATTATCTTCATATACCATAAGAATCAAGAAAAATTTAGTGGGAAATCCCATTCTACCAATGTTTATTATAATAGACCCACCAATTGGTACTTCCCAATGAGAGACCCTATAATTGTGAATGTTGTTAGAGATTAGTCCACAATCCCCAATTATAGATAATTTAAGTGACTTTTTTACCCCTATATATATACACAGGCATACATATATAGAAATATATATATGGTAATAACTCTATTAGTGTGACATTATATATATATGGTAATAACTCTATATAGAAATATATATATATATATATGGATACCCATAACTTTAGCCTTGTACATTATGGGTCTTTTGAATATTTCTAACGTCATTTTTATGTGGGTATCCCATTTTTGTATGTTCTACCAATAATCATTGATCACATAACATATTAATCTGTTACTATGCACCATTAGTATTGAATTTTACACTGCAACTAGTTCGTTTTACACTGCAATTGGTTCATTAGTGTAAAATTTTACACGGCAACTGGTTTGTTTTTACATTGCAACTAGTTCATTAGTGTGAAATTTATACTGTAATTGGTCAAACACAATCCCATAATCTTGCATATATTTTGGGAAGTTACCAAACTTATTTTATACTGCAATTGGTCAAACTCAATCCCATAATTTTGGGAAGTTACTAAATCTTGCATATATTTTAGGAATTAAGTTACTAAATGCCATAATTGTAGGGCTTTATACGTTAGAATCTGTTTAATATTACACATACCTTTTTTAATTTCGTATTTCACCATTCTTGGGTGATCTAACAGTCATTCATCACCATTACCAAAAAAAATTGTGTTAAATTTCACACTAGAATGAATATAAGTGTTAAATTTCACACTCATATTCGAGTTATTCAACAAAAGGAACACTGTCTTATAACAAATTCATTTGCACATTCATTTTACACTGACTGATTTTATACTACAACCTTTTGAACCATATCATTTGAACTACAACATAGTGTACAGTTACACATCACAACTTTTGAAGCAAGAACAAGAGTGTTAAATTTTACACTATAACAATTGCGATAAAAACTCCTCCGAAACCCGAATTCTTAAACACCCAGATGGGGCTTTTTGTATATCAAACGGTTGACAAGTCGCAGCTTTTTTCAGAAACAAATTCTTTGAATCTCTGGAGACCAAAGCTAACTGTGATTGCGAAGAAGTGGCGGCTATAGCGACGGCGAAGGAGGCTACAGTGACGAAAGAGAGGACCGATTGGAAGAAATGGTTGGGGAGGAGGAAATAGTTGTGTCCGATCTGTAGCTGATCAGTCTAGGACAGAGCAGGGACTTTCTGGCCGATGTAGAAGGAATCGGATCGGCAGACCATGTGTTTTGGGAGCTGTAACATGAGCTCAGAGACGTGGACCGGCCGATGGTAGATCTTGATGTTGCCGTCCGATTTCATGAGCTTGATTGTTCCGACGGCCGGCGGCTCCGGCCGATGGAATGGGAGGCATGAGACTCTGTTACCCATTAAGTGAAAACATGAGAATGTGATCATTTGGAGATTCAAGATCTTGATGCCCATTTTCTCATCAGAGAGAGAGAGAGAGAGAGAGAGAGAGAGAGAGAGAGATAGAGAGAGAGACCTTGTTGATGCATATATAATGTGATTGATTCTCATTTAGGTATTTGGGATTTGAATTTTGAAAACCCCTAAAATAGTTGGGGTTATTAATAGCAGTTTTGAATGAGAAATGGAAAGGGTAGTTTGGTCCAAAATTTTTGGTGTGGACTTCAGACGAAATTGTTTCATACGTTGGGCCTATTGCAAGAAACCTAGAGTAAAATGGACATTATACTAATTAACTCAAAAATCAATATCTACATATATCTATATAAATATAGGAATATATATCTATATCAGTATTCAAGTGACTAAGGGTACTTTAAACATTAAAAATTTATTAATTTGGACAAAATGACTAATTACTAATTAATGTGCCTAATCAAAGATGCTTCTAGCTACATGGTAACATACTTTAGACATTAAAATGTAATAACATTCTAAAAATGCTACATATTAGGAATTAATTTTAACCACTATAGGTCTAATGTAGCACTTTTTACAAAATGAAACTCATTCTACAATAAATAAATAAATAAAATAGGAACTAATATATTACAAACATAAAATAATTTTTTTGCGCTTTTTTCATAATATTCTACTTAGAGATCCTATGGAAACTTTAAAAAATATATATTTGGAGCACTGGTTCAATAAGAGTTGGCCACTGCATTTTACAAGCTAGAAGGAATTTTTTTTTATCGAGATATACACACACATAATATATATATATATATATTAGTCTAATAGCACATGTGTTGCACGTGAATGGTGTCTATATGAAGTCCTCTTAAGAGTATTAAGACAAGAATCTAAATAATAATAAAAAATACTTGAATTAGGTAAAGAAGAATCAACAGTACACCTATTAAGTTATTAACATAGAATAGATACCCAAAGTACAAATATTGATACAACAGTAAAAAAAAAAAGTGCAATTCAAAAACCTTTTAATACATGCTAACTGTTTATTTATTACAAATTTGTTAATTCTAAACAGTTTCAATGACTTCTAATTTTCATTAACAATTTGATTTGTGTTGGTTTCTTTGTTAATGTCTATTCATATTCTTTAATGATCTCCTTTGAAGAAAAATTAAACCTCTATTTTATTTTTTTGTGAGTTCTAGAGTAAGATCAACTATTATGCAGGGTTAGTAGTTACTAAAGACTAATTATGATTAGTAGAAATAGAAAAACAATCAAATCTTTATTAACATATGATTTTATATCTATATAAGTTTATCTTTGTTAACATGTCACACCATTTAGTAGCATTCATATGTTTAAACACAACTCACCTAATAGAATACTTTGCTATAATCAAAAAAATAAATTGGAAGAGTTACGATATTATGGAGAATTTTCATCATGAGTAATATTATGCTTCCCTGCCATATCATTTGGGATGAAAATTTGGGATTAGGATTTGGGAAGCACATCATTACTCTTTCATCATTCAATGCTACCAAAACCCTCACATCAACTTGCAAAAAAGAAAATGAGTACTCCCTCCATCCCTTTTTTTGAGTCCATCTTTGGGAACTCAACTTATTAAGGGGACAAAAAGAATCTACAACTACTTTTCACAATTGCCCCTAATCATTACAATAACTTTTTTAGTTTTGTCTTGGTGTAGATTTCAAGGAAGGGTAGTTTTGGAAAGTAAGTAAAAATTGTATACCAATTTAGGAAAGTGGACACTAATTTTGGGACATCTCAAAATGGAATACATGACTCAAAAAAAGGGACGGAGAGAGTAATATTTTGCACCATAATTAACCCCCAAAAAAATTGACATGTTGTGCCAAAAGACTTAGCGCAATCATCAATTTCTCATAGTGAATGTAAGATATCACCATGAAATCAAGTTTTACACAATAAAAAAAATGAATGGAGCAAGAAATAATTAGTTTTGAAAAAGGACATAGTTTGAATTTAAAAAACAAGGTTTAAGACCAATACCATTGATTCCTATCATCATCTCTTCTTTTACAAACTTTTGTGAAAAAAAAAAATTCAGTAACATGATTTTAACTCAAATAGAGTAGATAAAAGAGTAGCCCAATGAATAGCTTAAAAACGTAATTAGCCAAATCAAATATCCTCTTAACATGTAAGAGTGGTTTAATTGGAATGGAATTAATACTCAACTTGAAGTTGTTTTTATTTAAAAAGAGTACATACCATTAATATATATATATATATATTGTACAAACTGTAGAGAATATAATAACTAATTACACATATAGTAGGGTGAAAATAAAGCACAAGCATTTAGGAGTCATACTCCATCTATAAACTTTAGAGAATAAAATATTTAGTTCTCATAAAGTGGGGTGTAAGTTAGACAGTAGACACTTATAAGCCACCTAAACCAAGTTTCCATACTTTTCAATCATTGTGTACTTCAAGCCAATCCATCAAAGTATGTTAACATGAATTAAAGGAAACCCGTAAGATATACAATCAAACTTTTAAATAAAGGATGAACATCTCTAAAAGTAATAATGATAATAAAAGCAACAACAATACGTAGGAGAATATCACAAACTTTGGTTTTGTTTATGTTCATTCCTTTCTTGCTATTGTGGTTATGCACTCTCTTTCTATCTTGTTCCCTTAAAATTTTATATATTTAATTTCGGATTTGAAGTATATTTTCCATTTGAAAATTCTTTCAAGATTCGCATTTCCTTTTTTGATATATATATATATATATATATCGAGTTGGCAAACAATGATTCAATTGAGGAGATTTTGTTATGCATACATGATGTGAAAGGGTAAGACGTATTACTTTCCCCTAAGGGGTAAATGAAATTTTTCTCACATTAAGAACAACATTATTTAGACCTTGATAAAAAAGCTTGCAATGTGGGTTTCATGGGTTTGACAATTTAGTCGGTTTAGAATGCTTTCAAATGTTTTATAATTCTAATCTTAAGTTTATATGGCATATCATCTTGGAATTCTTTCGTCTGTAGATACCTAGATATCTATCTATACATTAACTTATGTGAATATTTTTCTAATGCATGTGAAGGGTTACATATATTCTTGCGAGGTAACTATATAGATCATGATCTGACAGAACTTTAAAGCTTAATTGCCAGCATGTCCAAAATTCTAAGCATTTCACCTAAAAAGTCAAAGCCAGTGAATACTTCACATTTGATTGATAACATATAGTAACTCAAATTGAAGATATTGTTTCTTGAAGGACCTTATTTGACATTAAAAGGGTCTAAAAGGAAATTAAAAATAATATAATTAGATTACAATAAACAATCATATTTTTCTATAAACTAAAAAATTTCTTTGTTATCAGAATATTCAAAAGTTGTTTAATGAGAAAATTGGTTTGGAATTTTCGTTCCATTGAAAAAAGGTTTTAAACTCTTAAGTAGTGCAATAGATAATTTCTTTTAGTTGTACTCTTGGAACGTCACTTTCCTTAAATAAAAGTGAAAACCTTCATGCACTGGCTTTTTTCCCCTATAATGTTTTGCATGTTTTCCTTAGATATTGAACATTAAATAAACAATTTATCAAGCTAATTCTAAAGAACAACTTTACTATCTTTCTACTATATATAAAGACATAACAACTCTGGAATATAACCAAGGTAATATAATCAATGAAATTCAACAGTTGGTTTTTCCTATATATATTTATGTATAGGCGATGCTAATACCAAAACAGAAAGTGTCGAGTCGACACTTTCTGCATTGGCATTAGCACTTTCTGCTTTGGCATTAGCACTAGCATTTATAATTGTCAAAGTTGATTTAGAAAAGTGGACATCATTGAATTGAATAATAGACTTAAAATTCCTTTTTGTGAGAACAACATTCTCTTTTCACTGTAGGCTTAACAGTTTCACTTCATTTTTGTTTTAAATAAATAAATAAAAAAAAAAAAACAAAATCCCTTTAAGTGTGGAGAGAAGAGAAGTGAAATAGAGAGAAAGTAAAACGGAGAGATTTTGGAGAGAAAAGAAGAGAAACTTGATTAAATAATGTGTAAAAGACCAATATGCCCCAATATATAATTATTTCATCTAACATATATCCTTAATAGAGGATAAAAAAGTAAATTGGTTTTAAGTACTTTCTTTTCATTTTCCTTATGAAAGTTAACCAAATAAGAGAAAGTCGTGTTACTCTTATTTTATCTTCTCTCATGTATTGCCTATCCAAACATGATGCAGAAAACTCAACTTTCTTTTCTTTTCTATTCTTTTCTCTTCTCTTCTCTTGATAAGTTTTTCTTCTCTTCTCTCTACTTCTTTCAATCAAAATTAAGTGTTAAATCCTCTCCCCGTACCGCATCACTTATGTTCTCGTACGCGACCACTACACCAAATTGACAAGTTTTTGTGTATTTTTTGCTCTTTTTATTTTGGTTTTTCTGGGGTTTAAGAAGCTTTGTTCTGTGTAGCTTCATAAGGTTGATATCCTTCTGATATGTTTTTTGGGGGAATTTTGGGGTGGATCTGGTATTATTCTTGTATTGGGGTGATGCTTTCATATATGGCCGGCCTATATGGCATTTGAATTGGATTTGCCGTTAAAAAAAAATACAGCCGCAAGTTCTTCCAATTCAAATAGCTGGAACTACTTACTGAAAAATAAACAAAATCCATACGAAACTTATTGAAAAGTCTTTCATGGATTAATGTACAAAAGTTAAAGTTAAAGATTAACCGGTACCTTAAAGATGAGATCATGAGAAAGCACATGAGGTAAGTAAAATTAGGCATACGACATGTGATCATGAAGTATTTGATTTATTAGTTTGACATCCAATGCAAAATTTCAGAGGTAGTAGTTTTTGAGAACTTACGTAATAGTTCTCAAGATTTGGGTCTACTTAATTTTTTAAAATTTTCTATTTTTTTTTATTTTATGGAATAGAAAAAATTGAGGAGTCCTAAGCACCCCAAAAAAAATCAAATTCTAAGGGAGATAAAAAAGAATTTTAAAGATTTAGGAGATAAAAGGAGTCCATCAATGTTAGTTCAAAAAAAATAAATGTTAGTATAATTAAGAGTCCTATAATTGTAAGAATTGAGATTAGGATAATAATGTTTAGCCATGGACTACACCAAAAGAAATAAAGGCAGTAAAAGAGAAAAAAATAATAGGGACACATTATTTACATTTATTTTAGAGACCTATAGTTTTAAGAAAATATTAAAAATCAATAAGGTGGTGAGCTAGAAATTTAGCGAAAGGGACAAAAAGAAGAGAAGAAGGTGAGCTAAAAAAATAAAGGGGCAGTTAGTGGAGAGGACTAATGCATAAAATTTTTTAATAGTAAGGACAACTTAAATCTATTATTAAGGATAAGTTCTCCCCCTATTTTTTAGACTAAAATGCCTTCATTTTTATCATCTAACTCTAACCACCATTACCACCACCCCTACCACCTCCAACCACCACCCGTAGAAAATCATGCACACAAGCATGGAGTTGGGTATAGGCCACTTACCTAGCGGAAAAACCCAACGGATCGCCGAACTGTGTTGTTACGAGCCCAATCAAAAACCATGAACTTGCTGCACCTACATCGCTTTCGTCTACTCTCTTGTGCATCGCATAAGTCGTAGAAGACACTACTAGAGCGGTCTCCATCAATGTTACGCGCTAAATCCCCAAGCTCCATGGTGATGGCTTTAGAGAGAGAAAACCGTGAGAGAGAGGTGGCCGGCTACTAGGGTTGTATTATTTGTAACCCTAATAACTGTGTGCAATATAACTATATATAGGCACACACCTAGGTCACCAAGCTAAGGCCTATTGGACCCGGTCCAATGTATGTTGGTGCACAAAATGACCCATAATTTCTTACATCACCCACTCACCCACATAGGGTTTGTTACTAAAACAATCTCTCGAAACAGAACTTCTCATCTCTTCATATAGGGAAATAGAACGTGCGACCTTATGAAAAGAAAGTACAGTGACAGGAGTGTAATGCCAAATCATCGACATAACCAGCAAGACACATCACTCAGAAGCTTCTCGTGTATGCCTTAGACTGTTCAACCACACTGGACACAGCATTCTTAATCCCTCGGTGAAATGAAGTGATGCACCACCTCAATGTAATGTACTCATGACATATCAGTAACAAATGTACGATTATCATAGGCCTGTTAATGAGTCACAAAAACATAGTGTGTTATTGAATGGTCTTCCCTGAGCCCATATGTTAATCCAACTAACTGGATCGCTTGCCCAGACACACCCCATAGAACGGAATTATCTCTTCGTCCTAGGATAGTATGCTAAAGTAGTTGTCATCAAGCGTCCTCGTCACGACATAATCTCAAGTCGTGAAGTCAACCAGTTAGTAGGATAACCAATGTCTTGGATATGCTACGTGGCTCACACAACAATGAAGAGGAATCCATTCACTGCTCCACAATCGATCACAAAAGCACATACAATATGAAATGTATGCTACGGCGTTCTTCCATAAAAATGGGCATGTCACTTTGTGTTTGGAAAAACAAGTAACGCCATATGAGTCTTAGTCTTAGTCTAGACGTTACACAAAACGTCTAACCTGAGTTTTCCACCACAGTCGCCTCCCATGGCGCCCATCTGAAAACTCACATTCAGCTGCAAACATACTATATAGAGTCGTGAGATCTCTCTATGTTCGACCAAATATAAAGGTCTCATCTTAGCTCCATCTAAGACAACATATAGAAATAATAAGGGTTTATATCTAGCTCGCTATTCTTACACTGCGTAGATATAAGTGTTCAAGCTCGCTTTCTAAGCGTTATGGACACATATGTCCTAGCTAGCTATCTAAGCGCCATGAACACAAATGTCTCATCTTGTTCGCTATCTAATCGCCATGGACACACATGTCCTAGTTTACTATCTCGGCGCCAAGGAGAATCACCCGTGTGATCAGGTCGATTCAAGCCCGGTGACATATTAGAAAGGTGCATTCATTCCATTCATATAACAAAAATATATGTATAAAAACCAACTAGTTTATTATTAACTGATAATAAAAACTCGAATAATAATGTCAATACCACAATAAAATGTCTAAGCACATCAAATCCCCAGACAGAGATGTTCCTCAAAACAACTTCCCTTTGCGCAAACTACATCTCAAATGTAACCAAAATGAATGTCCACGTGCTAGATTGGTTTTGAGGTCTTTTGCACATGCTCAGGCTTACGTGCTATCACCGTAGATGAGCACAATCTCATCGCTATGAGGTAAAAAGCCTGCCCATTGCAAAAACTCTTCAACCAAAATAGCTTCTCGAACAGCTGGTAAGCACACCACAAATTATGCTTCCATTGCGGACAGCATAAGGCGAGGTCCATAGTCCTGCGAACATATCGCAAGATCGTCTTCACTACTCTCTAGTGACAGGACAAGGGTTGCTAAGTTAACGACTAATTAGACCAACCGCATAGCAGGCATATGATCGAGTACACATATTAGTATACTTTAGTTTCCCTGTTACGAACGCATATGGTAAACTGGACATTTGTTTTCTTTTCTCATTATTCTTAAGACGTTGATCTAAGGTCAAGGTGAGTCCCAAAGAAAAATGGGATGTCGGGTTTACAGCTTTTCATGTGAAAAATGTTCAAGAACCCTCGAGAGAAGCTTCTGAGAACGATCTCTCATAATCTAAACTCCCAACACATAGTTGGCATCACGCATATCCTCAATCTCAAACTAAGAGGACAACCACTCTCAAGTGACAACAATGGTCAGCTGGAAGAATGTCATCAACATGCAAAGAATTAGAACACTTTTCTTGGACCGTTTAATGTACACATATTGTACCACTGCTTAGCCGATTGCTAGCTTGAGATAATAAATAGATCGTTTGAGACGGCATACTTTTGTGCTCATTCCCTTTGGTCACAAAACCAATGGGCTGATCCATATTCTCGTCGTCTTGTTCTCTATTGAGAAAAGAATCGTTTAAACATCCAACTAAAAAAGTATCGCCATGTTTCCATGGTCTATACCTCTTTAGATACAAAGTATCGCCACAAGGCGCGCCTAATACTTGTCAATTAAATCATCTGCCTTGCATTGGATTTTGAAAACACACTTGTTTCCAATAGTCTTACGCACAGGTGGAATGTCAACTAACTCCCAAACTTTATTCGTGTTCGTAGAGCTCATGTCATCTGGCATAACAACTATCCACTCAGCTTCAATAGATGAAGAACAACGCTTCAACAAAAGAAGCAGGCTCATCCTCATCCACTTGTGCACACATATAAAATGTCTTCCTCAATTTCAAAACAGCATCACCATACAGTATACTACCTGAGAATCTTGAGTGGTGCACTCCCACTATCTGGTACACTTCCACTAGCATCTAGCGGTGTACTCCCACTCAATTGGAGACTAGTACCATATTTCAGCGATTACTGGATGTGGAATCTCAATCTCCCCACCCTCGCTTAAAGGTGGTATGTTGTCTTCAACATCCTCCAACTCATAGAGGTCAAGATATCTCTTAGTATTACCAACTTGGGGAAGTCATTCTCAATATCATGTGACACCATTTCTGTAATTCCTATACCCGATTGTTCATTATGCTTAACATAGCCTTTCGAGTTATTAGAATACCTTATAAAGATATGATTTCTAGCTCTTGGATGTAGTTTCTCGCACTTATGCGAGGTATAGTGAACATAACCTCCTGAGCTCCACGGGCGCAAATGCTCCAAAAATGAGCTTTTCGCCTTTCCATACCTCATAAATGGGGTATAAAGAACTGACTGAGAAGAGGCACTCTAGTATGTAGGCAGCAAACGAGAGCACATCCCCCCAAAATAACATTAGGAAGTTGACTTGCGCTATCATAGTCCTAGCCATATCTAGGAATATCCTATTCCTTCTTTTTACAACACCATATTGTTACGGAGTTTCCAGAATAGGAAGTGTCTGCGTTTTCCCTTTTTCCACACACAGTTCCCTGAACTGGTTAGATAAGTACTCGCAATCCTTATATCGCGCAAAATTATTTATTAAAGTAAGAAAATGAGAGGCGCCATGACGTGCCTTTACAACCATAGGTCCACAGATATTTGAGTGAACTAGCTCTAATGCTTGAGTAGCTCTAATAACCTTTCTAAAAAGGCTTTCGGCATGCTTTGCCAACTAAGCAAGACTCACACATAGGTAGGTAAACCTTAGCGAGTGGGCCCAAAAGGGCTTCTCGAGCTAATCAAGTCATCCTATCAAATCCTATGCGTTTATGTAATACCCCGTATTTTTAGGTATAGATCCCTAGTACCTTTCTTAGCCTTTGGTGAGATTGTGTGTTCAATCGATTGACCTTATCTCAATCGATTGATATGTCAATCGATTGGATGTTTTACCAATCGATTGGCATCCTGCCGACCTAACTCCAATCGATTGCCACCTGGTATCAATCGATTGGAAGTAGCTGGAGTTGGCCACCTCGTTGGTTTTGTGTGGTTGTGATTGTTTTCCCCTCCCTATATATACCCCTCCCTTTATACATATGTATGTTTGCTTGTGTGTGTATGAGGGAGAGAGGGAGAGAGATACATACTCTTATATATACACACATACATATATATTGTATATATATATTACACACACACACACTCTCGGGTTGAGAAGAGAGAAGGGAAGGGAGGAAGAATAAGAAGAAGAAGAGGAGAACAGAGAGAGAACAGAGACAGACAGAGAAAGAGAGAGCAGAGAAGAAAGGAGAGGAGAGAGATCAACCACCATAGCCGCCGCCGCGGAGCTCGGGACGCCGTCAGCGGACCGCCGGGAGAGGTGAGTTTATTAACTCATTCAAGAGGTGGTTTTTGTGATGTTTATGTGTGTATAATAACGTGCATGAGGAGGAAAGAGGACCCCCAACGTTTTTATAAATAAAACCAGCAGTTTTGAGGAAGAAGACAGAGTCCAATCGATTGCCATTGGATCCAATCGATTGGATGATTTCTCAATCGATTGCCATGGGTTCCAATCGATTGATATGTCAATCGATTGGTATTTTGTCCAATCGATTGATATTGTTTCCAATCGATTGACATGTTTGTTCAATCGATTGGATATGAGCAGAATGTTATTTGTATGTTGTCTTATATTTGTGATATATCAGACTTGTTAATAGTTGTACCTTATGGGTTATTGCGCTGTGTGGATAAGATTTATAAATACTATGTCAGGACTAGACTTATATGCAATTATCATTGATATTACGAGATGAATTATCCTATGTCAACTGTCGATATAAGATGAATTGTTTAACTGTCATATGTTATTGTCAAACTGAATAGTAGAACGGAATACAACTGCATGTTAATAATCAATAATCAGTAGATATGATTAATACAGAGCATGTGGTATTTTCAGTACTTAGTATATGAGCATTTCACAACATGTGTCAGCATGCATGGGATAGTGATGTGAAGAGGCAAGAGAAGCTGATGAGAAATGGGACATGTGACTTATGTGGAATATGAGATATGTGTACTTTGGATCTATGGGATCAACGGCTGACAAGTCGGGTGGACGTGGAACGGTTAGAGTTCCTAGTACGCCTCTTGCTGTTGAAGACGTCCAGTAATGCGTATGCACTGTTGAAGACGTCCAGTGTACCGTTGACGATTACGTCCGGCTAGTGCCCTAATATATACTCACCGTATAGACGACCAGTGAGAATATACACAGCGTAGAAGACGTCCGTTGTGCCGCTTCCATCGTTTACAGATAGGTGGTACCGTGTAGACGACCGGTAACCCTATCAAGGGATTGTAGGACCTACTGCCTAGTCGGGTGATTCCGATTGGTATTATGGTATCTATGTATGGATACGGATTTGGATTATGGTATCAACGTACAGATACAGAGATGGATATGGATATGAGAATGGCTAGTAAGAAGATGGTTCAGTCGTGGATTCAGCGTCCCGACGTAAAGGTATATGCATGGGATGGATGCATGGGTTACATGCATGGATTTGATGAATATGTGATAAGATATTATACCATGGTCCTTGTCTTTGTCATTACCATGCTTCTTGTTATCCCTGTTACCTTTGATTAATGTACAGTTTACTGAGACCTTTGCTATGTCCGTGAGTGACGCCATTGTTAAGAGATTAACCGCATTTTAAGATGCTGAACAATAACGGCGAGGAGTGTTGTTTAATGTACTCACTCAGCTTTGTATCCAAAGCTGATGGCGTTTGTGCCCTGGACATTCCAATGTCTAGAGCTTCGCAGGACTTGAGGATGAGAGACTGATGTTCTGCCGGTCTTGGAGCTGAAGGCTTGGAGAAGAAGACGTGCTGCTTGTAATAGTTAGTTTATATCTGTTGTTGTTATTGTTATAGGCCTGAGACTATAAGCCAGCTGTTGTAATAGATTTAGTAGACTTTTATAATTGGTACTTGGGCATCTGTTGCTTCCATACCTTTTATAGTTTCCGCTGTAGCCTCTGATTAATGTTAATAAGATATGTTCTATGAATAACATCCTCCCTATCGCGATGTTTATTGGTTTGAGTAGATGACAATGCGGTTATTCACCCGTCATTCCCTATGGACCCATAAAGGAAATTTATTTTTCTCTATTTATGCTGCTCCGGGGCGTGACAGTTTAAGTCCAGTATGCCATCTCTCAGAATTAATTAATAACAGATAAAATTAGAATTTATTAAAACAATTCTTAAGCAGTTATCCCTAGATAACCATGTCCTAGTAACACTACCACCCAAAAATATCCATCCTATTACCACTGAATTGAAAAACGCCCTCGACTGCGCTCTTCCACCTTGTTAGCCTTGGGCGCAAACTTGCTAGCCCTACCCTGCCTCTTGGCGAGTGTACTCTTACCATTGCGTTTAGGCCCACTTGCCTTGCGCTCATTTCTACTTATGAAGTTATGGTAAAGAATGTAGCAATATGGTTCACCTTACCTTTTGGCGCTCCATATTTAGCTCAATATGTCGGGAGTGTCAAAACCTAAATTCAACATTTCCGTTGTGGATCATGATTTGTTTCCTGTGGTCCCGCGAATCAGGCAACGAACCATTCATAGCCCGAAACTGTAGTTTGCCAGTAAAGATGTTCCTAGTAATCTAAAATCACGAATCATACCTGACATCAACCTTAGATGTTCAGTCATTGTGTACTTGGAACGTTTCCTTTACTTTCCTGAACTTCATAACTAGATGCTCAATCTAGTAGTGAATGTCCCACTGAAAACAAATTCGAGCTGATCTCACAATATTTTGGCTATTGGGTAGTACATATACTTCCCAACAAGATCATGGTGCATATTATCACAAAGTGCGTGCTATGATCCTTCTCGAGCCAAGTGTCATAGGCTTTCAAGGTTATAACGAAATTGGGTCGGAGGCCCATTATTCGGTTCAATGGGTTGGACTATAGAATAAGTTTAAAGCCCATAAGCTCTTACTTATTCTGTAGGTGTGTTACTTTGCAATGCCATATTACAAAAATTAGTCCCTTTTAAACTTGTTACTTTTGTAAAGATCGACAAAGTGTGGTTTTGAAGAAAAAACATTTGAGAACATGCGTAAAGGATTGACATTATTATTTGTACATTTCATAAAATTTGTTTTAAAATCCAATTACAAATGAGTTTTTCCCTTTTTACAATTTAAGACCAAAAAATTCGCTATTGCTCATTAATCAAATCTTAATTTTGTAAATCAAGAAAAAAAACTTTTATAATTGATTTTTCTAAACAAACAACAATTAGATGGTACAAATACCTATCTAAGATCATCCACAAGATATAAAATATACATGCGCCATACACACAAAAATACGCATGGACCCCCACGTGGGTCCGAATTGACAACTTAGAGCTCATGCTAAGGTGATTCAAGTGTATGATGTATGAACAAAGAAAACCATCCCTTTACAAACAGGCTTTTCCAATACAAGAAATGTAAACGCTCATCCTCACATTACATTTATAGTCATAAAAAATAGGGATGCTTTGTTCATATACATACACAGAAGCAACCTTAAACATACATCGTGAGGACGCAAGCTCTATAAATTGTCCATTCATTGATCCAGATTAATGCATTAATCACATGCACCAAGCACTCATGCAGTCTATTTAAAAAATGAATGGACTAATCCATCACTCCATTTAAAGAGGAGGATTAGAGGTCTCGGGTCATCCAATCACAAATAACAGTAATTTAAACATGACCAACAATGCAATGAGCCTCGAAAAAAATAAAATGTGCAATAAAATAATTTTTGCACAACCCGGATAGCTCCCATAAGCTAAATAAAATCAATAAAAAAATCCAATATTTTTTCACTAATTTTAACACAATTTTCGGTCTTAAAAAAAACTTATTTTAAAACCAATTCATTAAGGGCTTTTAAATTAAAAATTAATTAAAACCTTATGGAAAAATTTAAATAACTGAAAAACTGATTTTTTACTATAAATAAATAATTTTTCAGAATTTTATCAAGGCCCAAAAATATTTTGAATCAATTAATTTAACAAAACAAATTGATCTAGTTAAACAAAAATTAACTATGAGCAACTAAATTCCCATGTGTTCTAAACACCCCATATTAATTTCAAAAATTAATAGTCTATTTTGGCTATTTTAAGCAATTAAATAAATGCCTATAAGCATAAATTTTATGCTCTAAAATACCAAAATAAAAATGAGATAATTCATAAAAATTTTCTCAAGTCTCTAAACAGTGCACAAAGACACCATTCATTAAGTTCAAGAATTAGCAACTTCTTTTGTTATATTTTAAGCAATTAATATCGCGTACTCAACACAATATATGCTTTAAAATATATCATAAAGAGCGAAAAAATTCAAAAACAAATTTTCTTAAGCTACCACTAGTGTGCTACACACATTGTATTAATTCCATGAACTAATAATCAATAAAAATATTTTAAACAATTTAATACATGTATAAAAACACATAATGATATGCTCTAAAATATTAGTATGATGCAGATAATTTACCAAAAATTATCTATGGGTCCCACAAAATTTTATATGGTCTCATAACATTGTCCCTTATGTCCCTTATTAATTACAAAAATTAATATTGTACATGGCTATTTTAAGCAATTTAATACGTGTACAAAAACACATAATTATATGCTCTAAAATATCATAAATACATGATAATTTACACAAAAATTATCTTAGAGTCCCTTACAGTGTACTAAACACTACATATTAATTTCAAAAATTAATATGCATTTTTGGATATTTTAAGCAATTAAAAACACATTTAAAACATATATTTTTATGCTCTAAAATACCAAAAATAATGAAATAATTTACCCTAAAATTATTTCTGGTCCCAAATAGCGTCCATAATATAGGAAAATAAAAAATTTATTTTCCACATTTTTTTTAGAATTTTAAAGCAATTAAAACAGTTTAAAACATTAAAAAAAAACTTAGTTTTAATACATAGAAATTGTTTAAATTATAAATTAATTAAATAATTTTTTGGAGTATTTTAATTTAAAATATGTTAAAATACTACGGGCCAAGAGGGACCCACACTCGCCGGAAGGATTGTCACCAGACCAACGATCGCCGGCGAGTGGGTCACACTCTCCGACACACGAGTGGGTGTGGCCCAAAAAGGTCATCTTCAACCTTTTGAAAACCTAAAAACACAGCAAAATGCTGCGCGACCCCACCCATACCCCTCTCCCCCCCCCCCCCCCCCCCCCCCCCCCCGACTTTGCACGCTTATATCTCCTTCGATATTGATCCAATAAGCTTGTATTATATATGGTTGGAAAGAACTCACGGAGTAGAACAATTTTAAGCAAAAAAAATAGAGGCATAGGATGTGTTAAACTTCCAGAAATTGGATCAAAGTTGGGAAAAATTTTCATTTTTATTGACCCAAAAAATTAAGTTTTGCAATATCTCACTCGTTGAGATAATTAGGCCATGGGATTTTATGGAGGGACTCTAGGGACCATATGGGACACAACCATATAAAAAATTCGGACTTACATTGGAGTTTTCTATTAGACCCACTTTGAAAAACGAAAATAGGTTTTGTGCCAAAAAAGCTTGCAAAGCTTCCATGGCAGATTCGATTTGGGCGACATACGAGTGAATCAACAACCTATAGGCTCTGATACCAATGTAGAAAATCATGCACACAAGCATGGAGTTGGGTATAGGTCACTTACCTAGCGGAATAACCCAACGAATCGCCGAACGGTGTTGTTACGAGCCCAATCAATAACCACAAACCTGCTGCACCTACATCGCTTCCGTGTACTCTCTTGTGCATCGCATAAGTCGTAGAAGACACTACTAGAGCGGTCTCTATCAATGTCACGCGCTAAATCCCCAACCTCCATGGTGATGGCTTTAGAGAGAGAAAACCGTGAGAGAGAGGAGGAGAGAGAGAGAGAGGTGGTCAGCTACTAGGGTTGTATTATTTATAACCCTAATATGTGTGTGCAGTATACCTATATATATGGGCACACACCCTAGGTCACCAAGCCAAGGCTCATTGGACCCGGTCCAATGTATGTGGGTGAACAAAATGACCCATAATTTCTTACACCCACCATCTCCGATGACCACCCCACCACCTCCTACGACTAAAAAAAACAAGTGAAATTTCACTTGTTATAGCCAAAGTTAAGTGAAATTTCACCTGATATAGAAAAAAATAAGTGAAATTTCACTTAACTTTTCCTATAACAAGTGAAATTTCATTTGATTTTTTTAGTCGCTGGAGGTAGTGGGGTGGTCGCCGGAGATGGTGGGGGTGGTGGTCGGAGGTGGTAGGGGTGGTGGTAATGGTGGAGAGAGAGAGAGAGAGAGAGAGAGAGAGAGAGAGAGAGTATTTAGCCTAGGGATGTTTATCAAATATAAGTTTTAACTAGAGAGACTTTTTAACAAATTAAACTAAAAAAAAAATTGGATCCTAAACTCTTAAGACTCACTTTGAGAGATTTTTCATTAATTTTCCCAAAAATAAATAAATAATTGTCATTTTTCATCAACGTTGGTTTTTTTTTTTTTTTTTTAATGTTATTAGGGAGAATTTATATAAAGAAAAGTAAAAGCAGTAAAAACTTTTAGTACCTATAATCTTCTAATGCTATAGTTTTAGTGCAATTAGAGTCCTAAAGAAATGGGATTGAATTAATGAGATTGAATTAATGCTGATCCAAGGAGTCCACGTAAAAGAAAAAACAATAATAGAAAAAAAAATCCCTAATAGAGACACGTTTGTTAGAACATAGGAAGTGTAGGACTCTCACGGACCCAAAAAAAATAACCCAAAAAAATTTAAATAACCGATTGATCAAAGTGTAAAACACTAATGCACATTGGTACATTTATATACATTATAGATTCTAGATATAGATATATATAGGAACATCATATGATATTCTGGAACGAGTTGTTCAATACTGAAAAAAGTTCAGCTGAAGTAAGAGCCATAAGTTACATGCATTTGTGCAATGATCATTGAGGTTAGGAAAATGACTTACCGGAGTACAAGCGGGTAAATCACTACAACAAAACTATGTTTTAGCAACGAAACATGGCGAGGAAATAAGTATATTATTGGCGAGAAAATAATATTTCGTGGCCAAAAAGTTGAAAGGCACACACTTTAATTTTGGCGACGGAAATCTTATTTCCTCGCCTAAAGTATCATTAAGGCGACGAAATATAATTTCCTTGCCAAAAGTTAAGTTTCTAGCAAGGAAATATTATTTTCCTCGCCTATAGTATCGAATTTGGCTACAAAAATTAAATTTCCTCGCCTAAAGTCATTTATAATTTTCAGTACCATTTGGCGACGAAATAAATTTCGTTGCCAAAACCTACTTTTGGCAAGGAAAAGCACGTTTTTCCTCGCTAAAAGTCGAATTTGGCGATGAAAATTAAATTTCCTCGCCTAAAGTCATTTCTAATTTCCACTATCATTTGGCGACGAAATAAAATTCCTTGCCAAAATCTATTTTTGGCTTGGAGAATCATGTTTTCTCAGTTAAAGTAGGTTTTCGCAAGGAAAATTATTCCTTGCCTAAAGCTAAGCCGAAAAAGTAATTGTGCGCACATTGAGGCACCATGTTATATTTTTTGTTCCCGCGCTATTGTTTCGTAAAAAAGGCATCGCGTGTTTTTTTAAAAGTGTTGTATTTACTATGTCGCAACAAAATTGTGTTTCTAAGCCTAAAGACGTTTTAATTAAAATAAATATTAATTCCACATTTTGACTACGCCAAAAACACACTAGGAATATTATTTTTTTTCTTTTTAATTACTTACTGGTAGAGTTAATGGGAACTTGTATGGTACATCTAGTGCTTTTGGTTGGATTATACATATTTGTACTTTTAGGTACTAAGTCTCGAGTGCATTCTGCTCACCCATTGCTTACTCAAATCATTCATTGACTAACTGAGTAGGACCAACCACTTTAAGGGGTAAAATAGGCATGAATTAGTGGAATAACGTGGTAATGTTGGCAGCATTTTGCTTTTTTTAAAATATAAAATGCTTTTTGAAAAGGGATAATTCACTACAACAAAAATCGGTTTTTGCAACAAAGCTTGGCAAGGAAAGATAAATTTTCTTGCTAAAAATATAGTATTAGCAAGGAAATATTATTTTGTTGCCAAATGGTTGAAAGACATATACATTTGACAAGGAAAATTTTATTTTCTTGCCAAAAGTGTAGCTTTTGGCAATGAAAGTTCATTTTCCTTGCCTATAGTGAATTTTTTTACGACGAAAAAGCAATTTCCTTGCTAAAAGTATGTTTTGACAAGGAAATTATTATTCCTTGCCTAAAGTGAAGTAAATATTTGTAAACATACTTTCTGGCAAGGAAATGTGTTCCTTGCTAATACTTGCTTTTAGCAAGAAAACTTATTTTCCTTGCTAAAATATACTTTTAGCATTGAATTATTTTTTTCCTTGCCTAAAATTATGTCCAAAATGAAATTTTTTTTTAAGAAAACACATTTTGCAAGGAAAGCATTTCCTTGCTAAAACAATTAAAATAGCCGATTGATTTTCCCCCAATAAATTGACTTGATGTGCGCGCTCTATATGTCAAAATTGAAGCTAAGCCCTCTCAAACCACACCACTACCGATTGATTTTCCCCCAATTGAAAACCCTATCTCCCTTTGCTGCTTCCCCGCAAACCACACCACTTCCAACCACTCGTTGCTGCCACTGCCAGCCACACGCTACCACCACTACCCCTCGCACGCTACCAGCCGCTCCTGGTTTTGTGTTTCACTCCGCGCCGTTGCTTACTCGCTGCCGCTACTGTTGTATTCTTCCACTTCTCATCTCCATCGCTATCCCCTTCTCGTCTATTTCTTCTCTCTCCAACCTTATACGTCCTCTGAAACACCTCCTCCTCCATCGCCGAGATCAATACACCAATACCCACTGCAAGAACTACCGGTGCACCGAACATCAACAGCAAGAAACCTCTCTCTTTTTATAACCTACTCAGAACCCCATTTGTAAACCCTATCTTTATTTCTTGCTCCATCCTCGTCACGCCATCGCTGGTTGCATTTTAAGCTTTCATTCTATGGATGGATGGTCAGTGAGGACCGTGTAAGGCAGATGTCACATTCTGCTCGCCAATTCGGCCGTTATAGAGGAAGCAAATAGCAGCATATCCGAGTTCAATAGGTATGACTCTGGTTTTTACTTCTATCCTTGCATGTAATTGAACTTTTTAACTTCTCTCTTTTCATTCTTGCGATTGAGAAAGGATAACGATTGAAAGGTTGTATTTATTTATTTTTTGATTTTTAATTTTAATGTTTTAGGCTTATATGTGTTTGTATTTGTTGATTTTTCCTTCAATAATACTATGTAGTTTTTTTTTTTTAGTTTGATTTGTCTATTTTGCTATAAGCAATTTCGGCCACCCACTCAAGCGACCCCTCTCAAGTGTAAAGAGAAGCCTACACAGTAGAGTTTTAGTTTAGTTGTTCATTAATCCATTTCAATTTGCTTCTTACTGCATGTAATAATTACAAGTGTTTGAAATGTAATATAGCTCTGAGAAATAATAGGAAGTCATTTATGATATTCACAACTCAGAAAGGGACTTTTATTGAGGTTGCTCATAATGTATTTATGCAATTCAAGATCATCTAGAAAATAGATAGTTAGTAATTTAGTGATAGTAGTCACTCACCAATCAATCAATTGTAATCTTTATGGAAGAAGGTTTTTTTTTTCCCCGCTTCAATTGAGAGGCCAGGAACAACCACCCAAAGAATTGCAACCTTGATCAATGGCTAGATTTAATTGATAATAAATGGAGTGACCCAAAGTTTCTGGTAAGCAAATCATTTGTAAACAAAATCCATACATAAATTTGAAGATTATGAACAAAATAATTTATGTTTATATGTTGTTTAATGTTCCACGCAGCACCAATCCGCCGTGAACTCGGCCAATCGAGCGCATTCAAGGACAAATCACTCATGTGGCTCGAGTTCGTTTGCAACTAGGGCT